>JAJAGP010000492.1:28893-373893 GCA_025084515.1 Ancistrus triradiatus
TTAGGGTCACTGTCTTGCTGCATGACCCACCTTTTCTTGAGATTCAGTTCATGGACAGATGTCCTGACATTTTCCTTTAGAATTCTCTGATATAATTCAGAATTCATTGTTTCATCAATGATGGCAAGCCGTCCTGGCCCAGATGCAGCAAAACAGGCCCAAACCATGATACTACCACCACCATGTTTCACAGATAGGATAAGGTTCTTATGCTGGAGTGCAGTGTTTTCCTTTCTCCAAACATAACGTTTTTCTTTTAAACCAAAAAGTTCTATTCTTCTCATGGACTCATGAACATTAACATTAGCCAATGTGAGAGAGGCCTTCAGTTGCTTAGAAGTTAGCCTGTTGTCCTTTGTGACCTTGCCAACTACTACACGCCTTGTGATCTTTGTTGGTCGACCACTCCTGGAGAGGGTAACAATGGTCTTAAATTTCCTCCATTTGTACACAATCTGTCTGACTGTGGATTGGTGGAGTCCAAACTCTTTAGAGATGGTTTTGTTACCTTTTCCAGCCTGATGAGCATCAGAAACTCTTTGTCTGAGGTCCTCAGAAATCTCCTTTGTTCGTGCCATGATACACTTCCACAAACACGTTGTGAAGAGCAGACTTTGATAGACTTCTTGAAACAGCGCAGACTTCTTGAGCAGACTTCTTGAAAAAAAACAGGCTGCCCACTCACACCTGATTGTCATCCCATTGATTGAAAACACCTGACTCTAATTTCACCTTCAAATTAACTGCTAATCCTAAAGGTTCACATACTTTTGCCACTCACTAATATGTAATATTGGATCATTTTCTTCAATAAATAAATGACCAAGTGTAATATTGTTGTCTCATTTGTTTAACTGGGTTCTCTTTATCTATTTTTAATACTTGTGGGAAAACCTGATGATGTTTTAGCTCATATTTTGGAAAAATACAGAAACTTCTAAAGGGTTCACAAACTTTCAAGCACCACTGTAAGCAGCCAGATTTGCATGTGACGGCAACTGAGCATGTAATGGAAGTGCACATCTTCAATTCTATGCTTTCTCACCATGCGTAAGTAAATTACCATGGGATTCTGTATCGCACTGTATCACAGTCATTCTGAAACTGGGCCCCTGATTCTTTAAACATTTAAGACAGACAGAAACCAGTAAGACTGTCATATTTTCTCAGTTTCAGTCATAACTGGCTGCTCCAGTCCATATTAAACATTGTAAGACAGACATGTCATATTTGCTTGTTTTTGTCACTGTCATCTGACAGCTCCAGACAGGATATCCCCATGGGAGTGGTCCATTTCCCAGTCTGGACTGTGTGAAGTTTGCATGTTCTCCTAGTGTTTGCATAGGATTGCGTCTGGGAACTTTGATTTCCTTTCACATTCCAGAAACATGCTTCGGGTTAGTTGGTTGCTCAAAAGTGTCCCAGTGAGAGTGCATATTGAGTGTCGGTCCCAAACCCGGAAAAATGGCATGAAGGGTGTTCAGCATAATACCTGACCAAGGTTTTATATATGAATCAGATCCACTTTGGCTACTCCTAACGGGAGCTACCAAAAGAAGAAGAAGATTGACAGGTCATATTTGTGGCATGTGTAGAAATCAGTGTACCTGAAGATAAACATGCAGACTTTGTCCTTGGACCACAGCACATGCTGTATTTAATCCCACCTTGCACAGTGTATAGGCTTTTTTCCTTCTCTAGTTTAACACACAGCTGTCTGTCAGACCCATAAGAATAATCTGAACTCGCAATGCATTACTTAGGTGTGACATATTGTGAATGCATTTTTGATATAAACTTAGTAAACCAATCCTATAACATTCAGGTCAAGCTAATGAAGCAGGGTAGATATGTCTCCTTGATGTCTACTCCTGTTTATTAAAGGAAACTCAAGAACTTCAATCAAAGTCCATGGGCACAACACAGGCAAACAGAAAGGACTGAGAGATAATGAAATCAACAAGATGCCAGACAAGAGTCAATACCAGACAATTCTAACCTAAGACATGAATATGAAAAGCTCGACTTGCTAACACAGCTTTAAAAATGCAATACTTCATCAACACCATGAACTGAAGAGATCATGAATACACTAGCTAACAAGAGGTAATGAGGAACAGGAGTGACTAATTAACTGCCATGGCAACAGGAAATAAAAACAGGAAGAATACAAGGAAACAGGTGAAGATATAAGGGGATCTATTGTGAATGATCAGATACAGAATCCAGGCATTTAAGACCGAATCTTATTAAGTTTGAGAAAAACATCTGTCCAGATGAGCTCCTTACTGCAGTGAAACTGATCCCCTTTACACAGTCTTCTTATGTGTCTAGTATTGTATCCTGATGACCACATTTTAACCACATACATTTACACTTAATCAAGTGTCACCCGGTCAAAACCATCTCCAGTTGTCCAGACAGAAAACCGATTGCTGTATCCTGTATAATATGCAAATCAGCTCATTAACACTCAACCACCATTTCCTGTTTTGTTTACAGGTTTTATTTAGCAAAAGACGGTTTCTACATCTGTCTGTCGCCAGAGACCACACACAAACCAGGCCAGTGTAGTGTAATCAATTAACCTAACATGCATGTCTTTGGACTGTGGGAGGAAACCAGAGTACCCGGAGTAAACCCACGTGGACGACATGCAGACTCCAAACAGAAAGGACCCAGGCCGCTCCACCCTGGGATTGAACCCAGGACCTTCTTGCCGTGAGGCGGCAATGCTATCCACTGAGCCACTGTACTGCCCAGTTATGTCTAATTTTAGTATAAACTCTCAAATGAATAAATACCATAGGATGAGTATACATATGTAGGTATACATATTCATGCAATTATCTAACCAGCCAATCATGGTGCAGCAGAACAATGGATGTAGACATTCAGATACGGGTCAGCAACTTCCAGTAATGTTCACATCAACCATCAGAATGGGGAGAAATGTGATCTCAGTGATTTTGACCGTAACATGATTGTTGGTGCCAGATGGCCGGTTTTGACTATTTCTACAACTGCTGTTCTCCTGAGATTTTCATGCACAAACGTCTTTAGAGTTTACTCACAGAGCAATAAAGAACAACAACAACAAAACACACAAACAAAAACAGTGAATTGCAGCTGTGCAGATGGAAATGCCTTGTTGATAAGAGAATTTAACTGAGAATGGGCAAACTGGTTCAGCTAAGAACATCCTCATGACTCAGACCAGGAGAAGTGGGATTTAAAACAGCTGTTAAAAAGTTACATTATCATTGGTTAAGTGGAGCTATTAGGCTTTGGGATTGTGAGGCAGCCGTGGCAATGAAAATATTGTGCAGGTAGAGGACAGAATTAATTCTATTAAGTAGCAACAAATCCTGAAGCCTAATGTCAAACAGTCAGTGAAGAAACTCGAATGAAAGTTGAATATTATAACAACAAAATTGTCCAAAGCATATCTACTTAAAAAATGCCATACAAGCAAATATTCATAAATCTTGAACTAGAACAAAAGAGTAAAGGAAGAATGAAGAATGAGGAAAAATCCTAAATTCGAATTTGCATAAATGTACATTTATTACCTGCAGACATTTTGGTAACTTCTTTTCACTTAGAAAATCAACAAAACATACATTTGTCTAGGGGTAACATCATTTTCATGAGAAAGCAGAAATATTTATCCACTTTTGTCTATGCTTTTTTTTGTCTTCCATTTCTTACCTAAATTACAAACTTATCCTTCTGCCAGCCTGAGGCTTACAAGCTCCTGCTCATGTACACTGAACTCCCTCTTTCTCTGAATTGATGAACTGCAGACTACGACCTTGTCTTCATTACACACTGTTGATCCTACAATTAATCACTTAAATTGCTTGTCATATAAAGCAGTATTCATGGGCTATGTAATAAGGTTTCCCAGCGCTGGTCAGAGGACAATGGTCTCTTCCTGCTGAGTATTGGTAGCTGCCAAGGTTTTACCCTCAGAGATCCATCTAGCAAATATTTTCTTGCCACTCTTGTCCTAGAGCAGCTCACTGGCAGTAATGTCTGTATATCTTAAGTATTATAAATACAGTCAAACCCCACTACTCAAACTCCCACTATCTGAATTGTTGCTAAAATATATGAGATATCTGAATATTGTAATTCGCTACCCAAACCACTAGCAATGACTATAACGAAAGGCAACCTGAAAACTAGTGTAGGAGATTATATTTTGAATGGCTTTTTACCTCTGCCTACACTCTTCACTTCAGTCCTATTAGTGAATAACTTAAAGTCTCATTTTGTTATGTTATTTATGGTGGCACGGTGGTGCAGTGGTTAGCACTGACAGCTCCAAGATCCCCAGTTCGATCCTGACCATGGGCTCCACCTGTGTGGAGTCTTCCAGTTCTCCCTGTGTCAGTGTGGGTTTTCTCCAGGTACCCTGGTTTCCTCTCACATTCCAAAGACATGCATGTTAGGTTAACTGGTATTTCCAAAGTGCTCTTTGTGTGTATGAGTGTACCTACGATGGCTTGGCGCCCTGTCTAGGGTTGTTCCTGCCTTGCTCCCTGTGACTTTTGAATTTTAGATGCTTATTGTTTTCGTCAAATATATTCTACTGTGCAAATAATTTAAGCACATATCTTCTGCATTAGTGTATCAATGGGAAACACAATTTAGATATACAAACATTGCTTGTGCAAAAAATGCCTATACTGGTAAAGAAAGAAACATAGCAACACAGCACAGCATAGCAGAAGATACAAAAACATCAGGACATTGTGCGTATACGTTCAGTGTATGATTAAACAAAACTAACAATCAGGTACTACTGAATAATGACAATATGATGCAGATTGACAAAAACTAATTAAATGAAACAGAATCAGTTGTGTAAAGGTAATAAACCTGGATGAGGGGCAACCATCCTAAAAAGTCTAGACCTTAAAATCTTACATCATGGCAAGAGTGAGTACAGAAACAAGATACAAGGTGATTATCCTGCATAAGCAAGTTCTCTCCCAAGCTGAAATTTCATGGCAGACAGAGGACTTTAGAAGTGTCAAAAGGCAAAACATGACAAAGTGCCTCAGGTTTTCTTCTCTTCAAAACTGGAAGATGTCCAGCCCTGCTCTCAGCTCTGAACTAGCAAGAAACATTGGGACTCCCATTGGGACTCCCATCTACAGGAGAAGTCTAGTCAAAAGTGGTCTTCAAAGAATAGTTACAAGTACAAGCCATTGCTCACAGGAAGAAACAAAGCCAAGCGGGTGCTCAGGACTGATGTGAGATTTGTGGTTCTAACAGAAGGCAATTTGTCTGCCAAAGTGAAGGGAGAGCACTACATGAATCCATGTCTGCATTCAACAGTGCAGCACAGTGGAGGGCTTGCAGCATGTTTGAGGATGTAATTTCTGCAAACGGAGTTGGTTATTTGGTCAAAATTAATGTCCCCATCTCTGCTCAGAAGTACACGCAAAATCTTATCCATCATGCAGTTCCATCAGGGAGGTATCTCACTGGTCCCAAATTTATTCTCCAGCATGACATTGACCCTAATGCATGACCAACACGAGTCCTACAACAGAAGACCCCGACAGAGGCCTGATCTCATCATCATTGAGTCAGTCTGGGAATACATGAACAGACAAAAGTATTTGAGACAACCAAAGTCTTCGGAAGAACTGTGGCAGGTTATCCAAGAGTCTTGGGAATACATACAATCTGAGTACCTTCAAAAACTGCACAGCGGTGTACATAAGAGAACTGATGCTGTTTTGAATGCTAAGGGTGGTCACACCAAGTATTGATTTGGTTTAGGTTTCCTCGGTTTGTCAAGTTTATTTTGCAGGAGAAATGAAAATCTGTAAATTTGTTGGTTCCCACTGATACATTAATGCAGAAGACTTAAAATAAACACTATACTCTGAAACTGTTTAGGGACTAAACTTTCACACAGTAGTGTATGTGTAAATGAATTGACCTTTTGTGAAAATCCGTTGCTCAGCGTCTCTGCTGTGATGAGAAACAATGATATTCAGTGAGTTGAATTTCATCAATATGATCACTGCACTGTATATTACAGATGTAAGGCTAGACATTTAATGACTACTGATGCTCCTGTTTACCACCCGGTGACACAAAGAAAAACACAACAATGACTAAAGGCAATTTGTCAAGGCATCTCCATGCTTCTGTAACCCACTGGAGAGAGGAGAAGGGTGAAATATATTAAGAATAAGGACCGGTCACATTATTATGTGCCCTGAGTTCCGCGTTTACCCAGAAACATTCTGATAAATGCTCTTTCTTTATCTATTCTGTTGTTGAATCTCAAGCTGCCAAGAGAATAAAACAAAAAGGGAACTGAACAAATGATGGATGGAAAAGCATACGCAAAAGAAATGGCAACAGAGAATATAACCTCAGGCACAGAGGACTAGGATAAAGATAGATACAGATAAAGACAGATGGGAAAAGGGAAACAGAAGTAGACAAAGAAAAAAAGAGAATTAAAGACTTACACAAAGAGAATGAACACATGAGAGATAGGGAGTGGGAGAAAAATGGGAGCAGAGAGTGTACAGTAGCTGGATGGGGGATGGGAAGCGTTAAGAGCACTGATGCTGAAGGGGGAAAGAGACAAAGAAAAAGAGCTGAGATGGTGTAGAAGAGAATGAGACAAAACAATTAGATTAACTACACAGTTAGATGAAACTAACTCATTAGGTTACCCTTCTCCGTCAATACTGCCTTAATTTAAAAAATAGCTTAATTTCAGAGATAGCAGTACTCCGGTAATGTAGTGAACAATAACAATTACTCTAGTACATGTGCCATTAAAAAACAGAATATATACCTATTTCTATATACCTAATTAAATAAAACACAACAATATACATGAAAAACTGTTTTTTTCCAAGAGGATGAACATGTTTCTTTTGTTCCCTTCAATCACTTTACAATGAATGATAATATATTCCAGAAGTAGAATTTTCAAATAGGGCAATTTGTTAGTATTTTGTACTGTGTGTCCACTGCCCTGGAAAAGTCTCTCTTCTGGCACCTCACACATCCACAGCCAGACACTCACAAACACACAAAGTAAATAAAGCATTATCTTACAAATCGAATAATGTGCAACATTTGTAGTTTAAATGGAAAAAAAAAATCATGGTAGATACTTGGTAGGTAGATCAAATCATGGTAGATAGCTCAAATCCATAAACATGCCTTCACCACTGAAAAAAGCGTAACGAGAGGAAATGTATCCCTTTTGTGATATATTTACAATATCCCAAAGTCATGTCAGGTGAGCTTTACTATAGTGCTGTATAAACATTCCACATTATTACAGGTATTTTAGAGAAGAAATCACCACAGTTTTGTAGTGAATAACTGTCTGGCAGTAAGTAGGTCAGGCATTAAAATATTAGCATACCTCTTTGAAGAGCTACACCTCCCCATATCCAAATAAAAACTGTGCATTTACAACCCCACATCAGAAACAAGTTGGGATGGTATGGAAAATGCAAATTAAAAAACAGACAGTGTTCCTTATATTTCCTTTGACTTTTATTTCCTTGCAGACAGTATGAACTCGAGATGTTTCGTGTTTGTCTGAGCACCTTCAGTTCATTTGTTAATATATACACATTCCTACACATCAGGCCTGCAGCACATTCAAAAATAAGTTTAGATGGGGGCAGTTTTGGGTAGTAATGAGGTTAAAAAACGAAATGATGTGATTCAAACAGGTAATCTTGATTTGATACAAAAGCAGTATCCATGACAGGACAAGTCTAAGAAGGGCAGATGATCTCCAGTTTATCAGCAAATACATGAGAAAATTAGTGAAATGTTTAAAAACAGTGTTCCTCAAAGAAAAATTGCAAGGGATTTGCATGCATATATTTCTTCCTCTACAGTGCATGATATCATTCAAGAATTCAAGGAATCTGGAGGAGTTTTTGTGCGTAAAGAACAAGGACCTAAGCTGAATGCCCATGATCTCGGATCCCTCAGTCAGAACTGCATGAAAAACCATTATTCATCAACAGGTGATATAACCACATGGGCAAGGGATTACTTTGGCAAACCTTTATCAAGCATAACAATACAGAGTTACATTCACAAATGCCACTTAAATCTTTACTGTCCAAAAAACAAGCCAGTTAATAGAAGCATTTTAACCATGTCCAGAAGCGGCATTAACTTCTCTGAGCTTGGAAGCATCTAGGATGGATTCCATCACACAATGGAAATGTCTATTGTGGTCAGATCAGTATTCCAGATCTTTTTGGAAAAAATCGATGCCTAGTGCTCTGGACCATAGACAAACAGGACCATCAAGGAGGTTGGGTCCTTTTTGAGTCTTGGTCCTCCCAAGGTTTCTTCCTAGAACTAGGGGAGTTTTTCCTTGCCACTGTCGCCCTAGGCTTGCTCAATTTGGGATTGGACGTAGTTATTAGGAGATAATCTAAACTTGTAAAGTTGCTTTGAGACAATGCTCCATTGTAAAAAGCGCTATATAAATAAATCTGACTTGACTTGACTTGACTTATCAGCAACAAGTCCAAGAGCCAGGGTCTGTCATGGTATGGGGTTGTGTCAGTACCCTTGGCAAAGGTCATTTACACTTCTGTGATGGCAGCATTAATGCAGAAAATTACACTGAGATTTTAGAGCAACATAAGCTGCCTTCAAGATGTCATCTTTACCATTTACGACATATTTTTACATCTTTACATGCATATTTTAACGACACAGTGTAAAACCGCATGCTGCACACAGTACAATGGCATGGGTATGGAAAAAGAGGGTACTGGTACTGGACTGGCCTGCCTGCAGAGAATGTGTGGAGAGTTTTAAAACACAATGACAACCCCATACTGTTGCACATCTTAAGACATGTTTGCAGGAAGAATGGGACAATACAACACCTGAAACACTAAATCGCTTTGTATCATCTGTTCCAAAATGTTTTTTAAGTGTGGTGAAAAGGAATGGCAACATTACAAAGTGGTAAATGCTTTACCGTTCCAACTTTTTCTGTAAAGTGCTACAGGCCTGAAATGGCTGAATGGATTGATATTTATTAACAAATGAAATGAAGTTGACCAGACAAAACAAGAACTACCCCAGGTTCAAACTGTCTGCAATTTAAATAAAAGTCAGCTAGTAACCGCCATTGTCCACCGTGCCTCCAATCAACTAAGAAGGACTACATAAATAAATTGTTGATTTAAAGTAGTTTAAGAAAAATTTAATGACCAGTGTTTACCAGCATACTACCACTAAGTGGTTACCACCAAACTACACTAAACGCTAATTCAGAAGACCTTCAGCTAATACATTTTGTAATTGTAATTTTATTGAGTTCTGATGACACCCAAATGGTAAGCATTGTTTGAACATATTATCATGGATTACTCAAGCTTAGAATTTTTCATGAAAAAATAAAAACAAAATTCATTTTCTGGTACCTTAATTATCTATGAATTACTTCATAATTACTTATCATAATCATACTTAATTATGAATTACTTCATTTTTTACATGACAAGTTCCAACCGCACAAACCCACTCTGGTGACTGAGGACGAGTGTTTTTCATAAACTAGGTGTTATTAACAATTCAAATCTTTTTTTATAATGACTCAACCACCATAGATATTTCTGCTTTTCTCAGTGATGTGACTAACCTACCCAATTTTGCAGCTGTGTTGAATGCTGGTAGAGCACCATGCTAACTAGCTAGCACTTTCTAAGTCTGTCATGACAGTCGAGAAGAAAGTAATACTAACGTTAGTAAAAAGAGGTAATTTTACTTAAATAATTTGCACTGATTCAGAATTCTGTTGGGAAGCTAATTAAATAGCAAGTCTACCCTGCAATTCTGCTGTAGTAAAGACAACCACTTACATAATCATGTGAGTTACTCATGTTAATCTTCTAAGGATCATACTGGAGGTAGTTCAGTTTCATACACAGGCTCTTAACTTTGGCTTAGTATATGTATTTGTGGCGAATACTTTGTATGCATTGAATAATGTGATATTGTGTAATAAAATCACAATATAAAATAAAATTTGCTGTGTTGACTAATTTTTGCTGTATTTGAATTCATTCAGAACAAAAGGCAAAGACATTAATAAAAAAATGAAACATGAGAAAAGATTTCTATTTGGAATAATGCAATGCTAGAATCTAGAGGGAAGGACTCTATGGATTGTGATGGTCTAGCAGTTAAGGTATTGGACTATGGCCTAGAAGTTGCAGGGTTCAAATCAAACATGTCAAGCTGCAACTGTTGGGCATTAATAAAGCAAGGCCCTTAAGCCACAGCTGGTTGGTTTATGAAACTGTAGTGATTGCTAAATAGTCAGCATAAATATATATATATATATATATATATATATATATATATATATATATATATATATATATATATATATATATATATATATATATATATAAAACATAATCTTCTTCTTCTTCTTCTTCTTCTTTCGGCTTCTTCCTTTATCAGGGGTCGCCACAGCGAGTTAAACATTTCCACCTCACCCTGTCCTACACGTCCTCTACTCTCACCCCAACTCCCTGTACATCTTCATTTACCACAACCAAATAACTCCTCTTTGGTCTTTCTCTCCGTCTCTTGCCTGGCAGCTCCATCTCCAACATCCTCCTACCAATATATCCACTATCCCTCCTGTCCAAACCATGTCAGTCTTCCCTCTCGAATTTTGTCTCCCAATTTTCCAACCTGTGCTGTCCCTCTGATGATCTCATTCCTAATCCTGTCCACCCTAGACACTCCTAAAGAGAACCTCAACATCTTAAGTTCTGCCACCTCCAGCTCTGCTTCCTGTCTCTTTGTCAGTGCCACTGTCTCTAAGCCATACAACAAGGCCGGTCTCACTACTCTCTTATATATATATATATAAAACATAATAATCTATTATAATTATGATTTCTATAAGCAGTCAACTTAAAAAAACTTTGTACACATTGACTAGATGCCATGCTTTTTATTATGGATGAAAAACAAATTAACTATACTTAAACGTTGAGTCGAATCACAATAACCTCACCATTATATTGGTATTGTTTGTTGAATCCATTAATTATTAGAGTGTAAAATATACATTATCAGCATTTGTTTTTTGTTTTTTTTACTTTGGATATAGGCAAACACTTAGATACTTTTTCTAATAAACATGGGCTTGATTTATTATTTGTAAGAAAACTTCTTACACCTGTCATATTACTATAACTTCTTTGTGAGATTAGATGACAAAGATGCACACTGTCATCAAATAATTCATTTATTGAAACAAGTTAGATAAACAATAAACTGCAATCGTGGCAAATTGAAACAAGGTTTAGACAAAACTGCAGTAGGCTCCAGTAAGACATTTTTGCTAAATTAAAGCGATTAGGAGCTTAAAATGGTAACTTAAATTTATCATTACATTCTTTTTACTGTAAAATGTAATAATATAATCATTTTCATTAGTTTCCTAATCAAACACCTGATGCCAAAGTATAGATGGGCAGGACAGATCTAACAAAAAAGCTCAGTTTTTATCCATTCATCCTTTTATCATCCATCCATCCCTCTATCCACCCATGGTTCCATCCATCCATCCACTCATCCATCTATCCATCCATCCATGCATGGTTCCAACCATCCATCCATCCATCTATCCAACCATAGATCCATCCATAGTTTTATCCACCCAACCATCCTTCTATCATCCATCCATTCATGGTTCCATCCATCCATCCACTCATCCTTCTATCCATCCATCCAACCTTCTATCATCCATCCTTCAATCCATTCTTCTATATATCCATCCATACATGATAGCAAAATGCATTACTCCTACCAACTGTCAGGCCAATAATGTATAATGATTGAAACTGTTAAGCTGAACACAAAAATATTTTTAGATTTGCTGTATCATGTAAGAATTTGAAGAAACGTTAAAATAAAACGTGTTAAACCGCATTATGTTTAACTGGGTAATGATGCTCACACACTGTGTTAGTTCGGCTGAGCTAAACGTGTTTTGCAGTTGATTTTCATTTGTACTCACTTACACTGCTTTTCCATGAATGGAGTGTCCTGGTAAAACCTTTCATCATGTTCAGCACTGTGATTAGCAGGAAGAAGGCTAAGTATGATTGCAGAAAATGAATATTCTATTATATGTTGCACTTAAATGTAAGCATTAAGCATGTTATCATTCATCTCCATGTAGTTTAGTGCATAGTATTTGAAAAAGAAAATTATCAATAACAACCTTAAATACCTGCCATGCTATTTTCTCTGGCCCCACTAGCAGATGTGATATCTTGATTTGTGGACCAACAGAAATGCCATCCTTAAATTTGGCATCAGTTATTCTTATAAACATCTGTCTGATCTACACTCTTCATGTGTCTCATGCACGTCTCTGGTGGCTTCGGCACTGGCAAACTGTCGCGATGTTACACTGGTCTCATGAAGACAGATTGGGGTATTCAGCAGACTTTTTATTTTAAGTAGAAAACCCAGAAATATTGGTCACAGAGAAGAAAGGGTCAATCATGTGATCCTTCCGTTCTGGCCATATCACTGGGACTGCAAATAGCATAGACTTCTGACTACCTGTTGCCCAACAAATGTTATATCCAAAGTAAAGCTGATAGGCTTTTATAGCCAGCATCAAACCTGACTATGCACACTCAGCCTAACACAACATTTGCATAGCATCCAAACTGAGAGCATGCCCAGTCATGATTGGGCTGACCAAAACAGCTTGCTTTTATTAGTAGACTGAAAATGTGATAGGGTATGAGAAAAAGTTGTTCAGTAAAAGTGTAAATACAGGAATTTGGCAGTTTATTTTTGGTATACATATTGTGTTTTGTGGTCTTACTCACACTGTGGAAGGCCTGATAAAGACAGATCAGCACCAAACGTTATATAGGATTTAGACCTCAATGCATCAGTCTAGATTAGGATTTTTCCACCTTTCATCTGTAAAATAACGTTTACAACTACAAGCACTTTTACAACTACAAGCAAAATGGTACACTATCAGAATGCATCTGATTATTTTAACCTAAGTATGATGTTTATCTTCTATTCTTAAATCTTATTTCATACAGCAATTCCCTGAAAGTGTACACTGCGCTAAACTACATGGAGCTGATTGGTAGCATGCTTAAAGCATGCAAAACCATGAAGTGCAATACATCATTAAAAATTAACTGTTTGCATTCACACTTGGACTTCTTCCCTGCTAATCTTGGTGCAGTCAGTGACAAACGTGGTGATTTCACCAGGACACTCCAATCATGGGAAAGCGTTTATAAGAGAGTACAAACAAAAATCAACTGCGAAACATGTTTAGCTCAGCTGAACTAACAAAGTGTGTCAGCATCATTACCGGATTAAAAACAATACATTTTAATGTAATTTAATTAAAAGAAAATATTTTACTATTTCTACAAATCCATAAATGATAATGCAAATCTTAAAATGTTTTTTGTGTTCAACAAAACAATGTAAAAAGTTACTGTGATATCTTTTATGATGTTGTTCTTTCTTCAGCTCTTCATTAGGGGTCACCAAAGCAGATGATCCTAATCTGCATATTATATTTAGCACAGGTTTTACACAAGATGTCCTTCCTGACACAACCCTCCCCATTTATTGTCCCTAGAGATCAGCAATAAGGGCCCCCTGTGCACCCCAGTGGCTTCCAAAAATGCACCACCCAACACTGACAGTGTAAGCCCCACCCAGGATTTGAACCCAGGCCCTCAGACACTGCTGTTTTTAGCAGCAGGCTCTACCCACGAAGCCACTGTGATACCAATGCTGAAATAGTAGCCTAATGAAAGGTTAGTTACATTATTGTATAGCCAGCTATATGTAACAGCTCCATTTCCAATGGTCTCACGGTCTCATGAAAGAAATGGCAGTGCAGTGAGTTACAAAAGATGGACCTATTAAATTGATAAAACAAAGGAGTGTAAAAAAACTAGCAGCGAAGAAAACATGAGTGGGCGAACAACGAAACAATAAAGCATCCAATTGTCAATAAATAGTGTTCCTACAACCGGAAGTGAAATAACAATACGACGACGCCTGTGCTGTTCTGTGTAATGCACAACAGCAACAACAATAAGCCGTTGATAATTTTCTTCTCAAAATATAGCCCGGTAGAAACATTTATCCAGCTAGTACTGCAATAAAACATATTTCTATACACTAAGGCACTAAAAACTAGGGTCATTCCTCAAACAACATACTAAAATACTAAATAATATGTAAAAAACAGACAGCATCCGCCGGTACTATTTTGTACGGTAGGAAGCGGTTTGGGACGCAGCCCAGATGCAACCTAATCATCATCATTATAAATTATGGAGGATGCTATAGCTACTTAAGGATAAACGAAAATGGGTTTCGTTCTACACAAAGGAGACCATATAAGTTGATATTTCACACCAGGATATAGTTTACATAGAACTGTCCTGCATTTAGAGTTAACTAGGGCAGCTTATATCACTTAAAGGGTAAGGTAAAAGACAAAGCTGGTGAACAAAAGGAACTGTTTTAGCCTGTTCAGCCTAAGGGCATTTGAAGCAGTTTGTCTAAAAACGCGGAATTGATAAACAGTTGTACAAACATGTAAGAAAAAGCAGGTTAAATGAGGGTTATCAGCGCGCGCAGGGAAATAGCATCAGTCGCTGGTTTTTGCGCATCCAGCTGGTATTTAGCCTACAATAGGCTAAAAGGTTCAAAAATAGATAGCGTTAAATAATTCGGACCAGCAGTCCTGTTGTTCTATTAAAAGTTTGACTCTGTGTCCGTTTGTGTTTACTCGCCAGCCATACTGTGTTAGAAAAACGTTGGCATCTGTATCATACTGTACAAATAAAACCGCTGAAGAGACCAAAGCAGTGCAAAATAACCCACACCGTGCTGTTTGCTTTCAAACACATCCGTCCATATTTACGCCTATTCGGTAGAAATGTGAAATTCGTGTTCATTTACAATACTGCCCATGCTTGCATTGTTTATTTATGTTGGTGTACTAGAATAAGAGGCTCAGGACAGGATGCGCAGAGAGACAGAAGGCAATGCTCGGTCGAGCTGTGAGGAAAATGGAACGTGTCCGTTCTCAAACCCACCTCAACAACGAAGCTCTTCTCCTCCCCACACACGGACAGCACCCAAAACACGGCGTGAAAGTAGCAGGTTTTCCAACACAAGCCCGGGAGCCCAGTCCTTTTTCCCTTCGCTCCCACCCCCGCCATTTCTACCCCACCAAATGCCCCCCAAAAATCCTCCAGTCGATGTCCAGTCTCGCGTCGCTCTTCTTTCTGGACTACGGGGGGAAATGAGGCTTTTATCTCTAGATATTCCCTCCGTCTGTTTATTTATCCTCATCAACCAGCCCGACCGTTAAACTCGGTGATTCATTGCGCAGGTGCGGACTACCGGGGACGAGAGCGCTTCGGCGCTTCGGAGTTAGTGCGCTTGCGCTCCTATACACAAAGAAGCGCTCGCACACACAGAGGTGAATAGTGGGGTTTAGTTCTAATATATAATCGTGTTGAACACACTCTGGTACTTATGTATAACAATTACCCTATGCCACGAATCATCAGTTGGGTCATAGGATGACGTAGACCGACGTTGTCTCTCTTAAAGGCTAAATAGATCACCCAGACAGACATATACAGGTATGATATTACAGTGCTTTTAGGTAACGCTATCAAATGCACATGTTATCTCATTAATATCGATCCTCAACATGACCCGCCTGCTTCTGTGGCCCTAATTAGAGGAGCAGGTGTGTGTGTGTGTATTATACTGTAGCCTACTGTACTGTAAAAAGAGAAGATGATAACAGATAACACAAACACGAACAAAATGTTTAAGAAATAAAAAATGAAATCCTACAGAAAGAGTGTCAAAGGTGGTATTACCACAGCGAATACAGAGCCCAAATATTAAACATACAGTGAGGCAAAAAAGTATTTAGTCAGCTATTGATTGTGCAAGTTCTCCAACTTAGAAAGATGAGAGAGGTCTGAAATTTTGATCATAGCTACACTTCAACTATGACAGACAAAATGAGAAAAAAAAATCCAAGAAATCACATTGTAGGAATTTTAATGAATTTAATTGTAAATCATGGTGAAAAATAAGTATTTGGTCACCCACAAACAAGCAAGATTTCTGGCTCTCACAGACCTGTAACTTCTTCTATAAGAAGCTCTTCTGTCCTCCACTCGTTACCTGTATCAATGGCACCTGTTTGACCTCGTTATCTGTATAAAAGACACCTGTCCACAGCCTCAAACAGTCAGACTCCAAACTCAACCATGGCCAAGACCAAAGAGCTGTCGAAGGACACCAGGAAGAAAATTGTAGACCTGCACCAGGCTGGGAAGAGTGAATCTACAATAGACAAGCAGGTTGGTGTGAATAAGTCAACTGTGGGAGCAATTGTAAGAAAATGGAAGACATACAAGACCATTGATAATCTCCCTCGAACTGGGGTTCCACGGAACGTCTCATCCTGTGGGGTCAAAATGATCATGAGAACGGTGAGCAAAAATCCCAGAACTACACAGGAGGGACCTGATGAATGACCCTACAGAGAGATGGGACCAAAGTAACCAAAGGCTACCCCTCAGTAACACACTATGCCGAGAGGGACTCAGATCTGCAGTGCCAGGCGTGTCCCCCTGCTTAAGCCAGTACATGTCCAGCCCAGTCTCTGAAGTTTGCCAGAGAGTATATGATGATCCAGAAGAGGATTGGGAGAATATCATGTGGTCAGATGAAACCAAAACAGAACTTCTTCTGTAAAAAACTCAACTTGTCATTGTTTGGGGAAGAAGAATGCTGAGTTGCATCCCAATAACGCCATACCTACTGTGAAAGCATGGGGGTGAAAACCTCATGCTTTGGGGCTGTTATTCTCCGAAGTGGACAGGACGACTGATCTGTGTTAAGGGAAAAATTAACGGGGCCATGTATTGTGATATTTTAAGATAAAACCTCCTTTCATCAGTGAGAGCATTGAAGATGGAATGTGGCTGGGTCTTCCAGTATGACAATGACCCCAAACACACCGCTTGGCAACAAAGGAGTGGCTCTGTAAAAAGCATTTCAAGGTCCTGGAGTGGCCTAGCCAGTCTCCAGACCTCAACCCCATAGAAAATTTGTGGAGGGAGTTGAAAGTCCGTGTTGCCCCAAAACATCACTGCTCTAGAGGAGATCTGCATGGAGGAATGGGCCAAAATACCAGCTACAGTGTGTGCAAACCTGGTGAAGACTTACAGGAAGACTTACAGGAAACGTTTGTCATTGCCAACAAAGGTTATGTTACAAAGTATTGAGTTGAACTTTTGTTATTGACCAAATACTTATTTTCCACAAAGATTTACAATGAAATTCTTTAAAAATCCTACAATGTGATTTCCTGGATTTCTTTCCCTCATTTTGTCTCTCATAGTTGAAGTGTACCTATGATGAAAATTACAGATCTCTCTCTTCTTTCTAAGTACAGTGGGCAAAAAAGGATTTAGTCAGTCACTGATCGTGCAAATTCTCCGACTTAGAAAGATGAGAGATGTCTGTAATTGTCATCATAGGTACACTTCAACTATGAGAGACAAAATGAGGGGAAAAAATCCAGGAAATCCATTGTAGGATTTTTAAAGAATTTAATTGTAATTGTTCAATCAGGGGTCAAACATTTCCTGTAAGTCTTTCACCAGGTATCGCAACAAACTGTAGCTGGTATTTTTGGCCCATTACTTCATGCGGATCTCCTCGTAGAGCAGTGATGTTTGGAGCCAACACGGACTTTCAACTCCATCCCACAAATTTTCTATGGGGTGAGGTGTGGCGGACTGGCTAGGCCACTCCAGGACCTTGAAATGCTTCTTTTACAGAGCACGAGGCGGAGGGCTTCCACTACCCTTGCCCTGCGTGTGGCTCTGTTTATGGGGCTCTTTCTGTTGGGGATCGGAGGGGGACGACAGAGGCTGGGTCTGCTAGAAAGCTTAATGAAAGATTAAGCTCCACTTCTCCAACTTTAAGTACTCAAGAGGTGGGGGTAATGGTCACCTAATGGTCAGGGATCCGATCACCAACTTGAAGACCCTTAATACTCCAACTTAACAATAAGGACAAAAGAATATAAAGGGCCACGCCAGACCGTGATAACAGAGCACGGCACGCGGCGGGGGCCCGAGTGGTGTGTTTGGGGGTCATTGTCATGCCTCGAAGATCCAGCCACGTCCCATCTTCAAATGCTCTCAACTGAGGAGAGGAGGTTTTGCTTAAATCTATGATACATGGCCCCGTTCATTTCTTCCCCTTAACACAGAATCAGTCGTCTGTAATCTTTGCAGAAAACAGCCCCAAAGCATGAGGTTTCACCCCCATGCTTCACAGTAGGTATGGGTTCTTGGGATGCAAACTCAGCATTCTTTTTCTTCCAGTTGAGTTTTTACCAAATGTTCTATTTTGGTGTCATCTGACCACATGATATTCTCCCAATCCTCTTCTGGATCATCCATATGCTCTCTGGCCAAACTTCAGACGACATGTTATGGCGTAAGCAGGGAGACACGCCTGGACGCAGGATCTGAAGTCCCTCTTGGCGTAGTGTGTTAACTGATGGTAGCCTTGGTTACTTTGGTCCAGCTCTCTGCAGGTCATTCATCAGGTCCCTCTGTGTAGTTCCGGGATTTTTTTTGCTCACCATTCTCATGATCATTTTGACCCCACGGGATGAGATCTTGTGTGGGGCCCCAGATCCGACGGAGATTATCAATGGTCTTGGATGTCTTCCATGTTTTTACAATAGCCATCCCACAGTTGATTTATTCACACCAACCTGCTGGCGTACTTGTATATTCACTCTTCCCGGCCCTGGTGCAGTTCTGATAAAGTCTACAATTTTTTTCCTGGTGTCCTTCAACAGCTCTTTGGTCTTGGCCATGGTTGAGTTTGGAGTCTGACTGTTTGAGGCTGTGGACGGGTGTCTTTTATACAGATAAGAAGGTCAAACAGGTGCCATTAATACAGGTAACGAGTGGAGGACAGAAGAGCTTCCTAAAGAAGAAGTTACAGGTCTGTGTGAGCCAGAAATGTTGCTTGTTTGTGGGTGACCAAATACTTTTTTTCCACCATGATTTACAGTGAAATTCATTAAAAATCCTACAATGTGATTTCCTGGATATTTTTTTTCTCATTTTGTCTCTCATAGTTGAAGTGTAGCTATGATCAAAATAACAGACCTCTCTCATCTTTCTAAGTAGGAGAACTTGCACAATCAGTGGCTGACTAAATACTTTTTTGCCCCACTGTAAGACCAACCAGAAGAGCAGTGCATTAGTCTAGATTTGATACAACAAGAGACTGCACAGTGTTTTCAGCGTAACAATTTGAATGAAAAACCTTTTTAAAATGTACAAAGCTGGGCACAACTGAAAAGCAAGTAAGAACATTTGTGAATTTGAGTCTGTTGGTTCCTTTATACAAAAGGCCAGACTTCCTTGAGCCTTTCCATTGAAGCTCATGCTTAGACAATATTCAGGCAGAATAGATCTGCTCACTAGAAGTTGGTTTAAGCTAACAAATTTGCAGTCACTGTTGATGTATTATAAATATAACTGAGCTAAATCAGCAGAACATTTCATTCTAAGTATCACTATGGCAGTGGGAATTATGGCATTAGAATGAAGCGAATGTGTTAAAGCGGGTCACTGATTCAGAATGTTTCATTTTCTTCTTTTTTACTCACTGCCAGCACCTCACCTCTTCAGAGGACTATTTGTCTACAAGCACACTACAGAGAGTGAAGAGGAATGAGTCAACAACACAGAAATAATGTGGGAAAGAGGGAAAAAAACGAAGGGTTTGAAAGTCAGTAAGGTGAGGAAGTGAAGAGGCATAAGAGAGAAGACAGGGGGAAGGTGAAGATCAAGATTCAATATAAGAGGCACAGAGTTTAGCGACATTTGTCCAAAAGTTCTGTACATATGTGCAAGTCCAGAATGCATCTTAAAGGTTTGGTGAGCATTACGTCTTTATTCAGATCTACTTAAAGATCATATTCTCCTTAGCAGATATATCAGTGACTATAATGACACAATTTTACATGACTACAATGTAATAGGTATAGCATGGTCTGTGTTTGAAAAAGTACATTCTTACTCAATAAGGCTTGTAATTACAATTTGTTAAATAGTCTTGATTTAGTCAGTACTTCATCTTGAAAGTATTAAAATACACATATGCAAGTGAAATATTACCTGAGTAAATGTCATGAAACCGCCATCTTTGAAAATATTTGATAGATAAGTAATACTGTGCTGTTCCCATATGGAGGCTGGAAACAAACTATGTAATTTGAACAATTGAATGTGCCATAATGTGGTCAACAGTGATGGACAGGAAAACACAAAATGACCTGTAAACTCGTTTTATGGTTGAATGAGGAGTTTTGCCAGCATGGTATGCTGGAGGGCAACAACTAGGGGTTAAAAAAACAAACATAAAAAAGCAGTGGTGGATTTGGACATCCCTTGCTTCAGTCCTCTTTTTGTAACAAACCTTAAAGCAGTATAACTATCAGTTATTACAGATGCCGTTAGAGAATATGCCACGAATTTTCAGAAACACTTATGGTCATTGCGTATCCATATTTACGAGAAGCTTTGTTATTTGGCATGCAATATAAGTGCATACCTACTCTTAAGAAGTGAAGCGATGATTCATTTTAGTGCTTTAACCTTATGGGAGCTTAGCTATAGGAATGCTGCAAAGGTGGTTGATGTTATTCATACTGCATTTTGCTCAGGGGTATATAACCTTTTGTACTATAAAGAAAATGCATTTCTTTTTTATTTTGATGATGGCGGAGGGAGCACTGTGTCTTCCCCTTTATTTTAAATACTTTTAAAACTGCTTTTCAAAACATAGACATAGCTTCAATCAATCAAATATTCATGCAGTGTAACCCCATATCCTCAAATGTTGCATATGAGCAAGATAGGGATTAATGCATGGATCCATGTATGAATAATGTATTTTTTTTAGGTTGATAGTCAGCTTCTACTATCATTGTTGGTCTTTTGAGTAAGTTATCTAGAATTCCATGATTGTGTTTACTGGATTCCTCTGCCATCTCAGGAGCCATGTTACAAAGGCATTTGTTGACAGAAAAGGACAAAACACGGTCAACAAATATTTGCTTAATAAGAACTAGTACCTGCAGTTTGTAGTTGATTTCAGACCTCAGTATTGTATATAGTAGTGTTCAATAGCATTCAACACATTTTTAATGTAGAACTTTGACTTGGTCATTCCAAAAACCTTAACTTTAGTCTTCTTTAACCATTTATTGGTAGAATGACTTGTGTGCTTTGGGTTGCTGTCTTGCACATTCTCTTGAGGTTCAGTTCATGGACAGATGTCCTGACATTTTCCATTACAATTTGCTTGTATCATTCATAATTCCTTGTTTCATTAATGATGGCAAGCCATCTCCTGGCCCAGCTGCAGCTAAACAGGCCCAAACCATGATACTACCATACTACCACGGCCATGTTTCACAGATGGCATAAGGTTTTTACTGGAATGCAGTGTGCTTCTTTCTCTAAGAAAAAAAAAAGTAAACAAAAACTGTTTTCAACAGCCTTCTGGATTATCCACATGCCATGAGAGGGGCAGCAGTTTTCCAGCAATGGCTTTCTCCTTGCAACTCTGCCATAAACACAATTATTGTTCAGTTCTCCAGTTCTCCTGATGGTGGACTCATGAACATTAAAATTAGCCTTGCTCTTGAAAGGATCTTCATTAGTCAACCACCTCTGAGGAGGATAATAATGGTCTTACATTTTCTCAATTTGCAAACATCTTCCTGACTGTGCATTGGTAGTGTCAAATTATTTAGAGATAGTTTTGTAAACTTTTCCAACCTGATGAGCATCAACATCCCTTTTTCACAGAAATACACTTCCACAAATGTGTTGTGAGGATCAGACTAGAATAGATCTTTAAAAACAACACTGTGCCCACTCACACCTGAAAGTCATCCCATTGATGAACAACTCCTAACTTTAATTTCACCTTCAAAATTAACAACTAATCTTAGAGGTTCAGATAAGTTTGCATCTCACAGATATGTAATATTGGATCGTTTTGCTCAGAAAAACAAACAAACAAGTATAATACATTTGTTTAATCTGGTTCTTTCGATCTACTTTTCAAACTTGTGTGAAAATCTGTTGATGCTTTGGGTGACATTTTAAAGAGTTCCAAACTCTCAAGCACCACTTTATGCCCATAGGATCCAGCGATACTGTCTTGTATGATTGTAATGTGTTGAGTAACATTACTGCGGGGTTGCCGCATCTGTAAACCTTGATTCAACACCATTCTTTGCCACAAGAGACCACTGTAGCGCCGTGTAAAGCTTCATTGGGACCCGTGGCTCTGGCTAATGCAGACGAAATACATTGTCCTTTGCTAAGCTTAAATTATGGAGCCTGAAAGTGCATGTTTGATGTGAGTTAAGATGTGATTTTCAACGGAGCGACACGTTGCTACTGTTCTATCAGTGGCAATTAAACATTGTGGGACAGCTGGAATTCTCATCTCAAATCTGACTCATTCCAATTAACAATCATCTTCTCATTAACAATAATATGCAAATCCAGAGACCTTGATTTGAGTCCCAGTGGAGTTTTCGTGTTGTCGCTGTGACTGTGTGTGTGCTATGGTTTCTTCCCACTGTCCAAAGACATGCATTAGGTCAGTTGGCATCTACAAAGTGTCTCAGTGTGAGTGATTAGATAATTGTGTCTGTATGTGTGTCCCCCAATGTTTATATTACATTATGGGGACTAAATGGCCCTGTAACAATAAAAGACCTGACATTTTTGGCATTCTGATGACTTTTTTACAGTCCCCACAAGGTTAACTGCTTTTTTACAGAAACTATAATTTTCTTTTGAAAAAACAAAACATAACCAAAGAGTCAAAAAATGTGCTCTAGATTACTGAGGTTAAGATTAGGGTTAGGTGTAGATGTATGTAGATGTAGGTGTTGAAATTATTAGCTACAGTAATCATTATGTCAGTGGGCGGTCCCCACAAAGATAGTGAGACATGGTGCAAGTGCCCTGTGAAGGATCAAGACTCAAAAAGGGACCCAACCTCCTTGGGCGGCATAGATGATAAATGTAGGAATTAAACTAATTTATCTAAACAAATAAGTCTTATATTGAAAGTTCAAATAAAATAATGAAAAACATGCATATTGGCATTATGTACTTCGATTCACAGAGTCACTCTAGGATCTTGAGTCTAAGCAGGAAAGTCATTGGCGGTACTTTGTCCCCAGTCAACCGGAGGAGGGAGAGAGTTACTGCCCTCTGGTGTGGCCCGGGTATGGTGGGGCTGGAGCTGATGACGGAAACAACTGCTTAACTGCTTTTTTACAGAAACTATAATTTTCTTTTGAAAAAATAAAACATAACAAAAGAGTCAAAAAATGTGCTATAGATTACTGAGGTTAAGATTAGGGTTAGGTGTAGATGTATGTAGATGTAGGTAAATTATTAGCTACAGTAATCATTATGTCAGTGGGCGGTCCCCACAAAGATAGTGAGACATGGTGCAAGTGCCCTGTGAAGGGCTAGTCAAGTCAAGTCAAGTCGAGTCAGATTTATTTATATAGCGCTTTTTACAACGGACCATTGTCTCAAAGCAACTTTACAAGTTTAGATTATCTCCTAATAACTACGTCCAATCCCAAATTGAGCAAGCCTAGGGCGACAGTGGCAAGGAAAAACTCCCTAAGTGTTATGAGGAAGAAACCTTGGGATGACCAAGACTCAAAAAGGGACCCAACCTCCTTGAGCGGTGTAGATGATAAATCTAAGAATGAAATTAAAGTCATGGAGTCATACTTCAAATAAAGGGTTGGTTCCTGCTCTGCACACTGTGTTGCCAGTTAGGCACTGGATCTCTGTGACCCAGAATTGGAGTAAACAGGAATGGAAATGGAGTTTATGTGTTTTTTATCTATTCTCTGAACACTTTGAGGCCATGACTCTGCACAAGTTAAAACATTGTAAAAATATTAGTGTTTTCACTGCGATGCTATCTTAAATTATTGTCAATACATCTTTAGTTGTTAAAATTTGTAAGTGTTATGATCTAATTATTTCTCAAAAGAAGCACAGTTTACCAATATACTGAAAATAAGTTTGCATTGTAGTAACAACTGTCTATTTATGTTCATATAATAACTGTAGAATAAATATAATCAAGTCAAGTCAAATCAAGTCAGATTTATTTATATAGTGCTTTTTGCAATGGAGCATTGCCCCCAAGCAACTTTAGGGAGATTACCTTCAAGGAAAACCTCCCTAAGTGTTATGAGGAAGAAACTTTGGGAAAACTCAAAAAGGGACCCAACCTCTTTGGGCGGCATAGATGATAAATGTAGGAATGAAACTAATTTATCTAAACAAATAAGTCTTATATTGAGAATTCAAATAAAATAATGAAAAACATGCATATTGTACTTTGATTCACAGAGTCACTCTAGGATCTTGAGTCTAAGCAGGAAAGTCATTGCCGGTTCTTTGTCCCCAGTCAACCGGAGGAGGGAGAGAGTTACTGCCCTCTGGTGTGGCCCGGGTATGGTGGGGCTGGAGCTGATGAAGGAAACAACTTGAAGCGGATGGACATCATGTGTGGGGCTGGAACTGGTACCGGAACACAGCTCAGACAGAAAACAGAAAATGTAATTAGTTATTGATTAAGAGCACAGTGTCTATTAACAATCACTGATGCCATGTGTAGCATGAGACCCCGGCAGCATTAGCTATAGCAGCATAGCTAGAAAGAGGAGAACTGGTAGGAAACACAGCCAAGAGGGATCACATGAGACATCGGCAACCCCACGGGAGGCAGAAGACAGCAATAATGTGGGAAGTCTAAAACAAATGTGGCCATATTAAAATAATTTTCTTGTTAAGGTCATTTCTATGTAGGACTTCAGGTACTCCCTGTTTTACGATGGCCCGATGATATTTCGACTTCACGATCGGAATTCAATAATAAACATAAATACACATTCAGCAGAAACTATAGCCTGAATTTAGAATTTTCTAGAACAAGCGATAAGTAGTATATGTATTAGTGTTCCACACTGGGATGAGGAAGTCGGCAGTGCATCATGTAGGGAGTCACGCGGAAGTGTTGAACTCTGGGAAATGGAGTGAGGAAAGCCCATAGTCATGCAGTAATCTTTTTTTGTTTTTCACTTTCAATATTCAATACTTTATTATAAAATAAGCTTTACATTAATGATTTTGACCTGTAGTTTAATGTACCGGTAAGTGTTTTAAGCAAGATTAAGGTCTGCTAAGCACTACAGTACTCTCTAGCACTCTGCACTGCGTGACGTATGGAGTCATATTGTGGGAGTCGTTCGGGGTGGTGTTTGTGTTTCAAATGTGTTTAATATAGTCTGCGCTATGATAAATACTCCTCAATTTACGATAAATTCAACCTACGATGGATTTGTTGGAACATATAGTAAAACAGTGACTACCTGTATAGTATTTACCATTAATTAAAATAATTATGTGATAAATGCATTCCTTCTGCGAATTCCCTTGTTATTTGCTTGGACTGCAGTGGCACAGCTGTTAAGGTACTGGACTTCTGATCAGCAGCACTGCCAAGCTACCTCTGTTGGGCCATTGATCAAAGCCCTGTCACTTGCTTGAACTGTACATAGTAATACTGTATCAGTTGCTCAGTGAGTTGCTCTGAATAGGGGTGTCTAATGCTGCAAATGTAAATGTGCTGCAAGTGCCCACTTACATTATGCTGTTCATACACACGTCTGTGTCAATGGGCAGAAGTTAATGAGGGCATGATAAACAGTGTTAGCACACAGGGTAAGCAAGACTTATAACAGTATGCAAAGCACAAAGCCTAACATGCTTGCTAATGAAGGAACCTCAAACAAAACATGTTATGAAATATCTGATGTTTGGAAGAGCAACCACATACACCACCTACTTTCCAGTTAACTTCCATATATACTTTTTCTTTCGTCCATGAACTGTGATAAAGTTTCATACCCACCACCTCAGTATTCTTCAACAGCTTCAAAACCTTAGATTCTTCACCAAACCTCAATGAACATTTGGCTGTCTGGAGGCCACCCAAAACCAAGTACAAAGTCCTAATGCTATTAATAGGTAGAGAAGTCTGTCACGCAAACGACAGCTTCTGAATTCTCATAATTAGTACCAATTTGGATTTCTTGCAAAGTCATAGAACCTATAAACTGTAGAACTGTAAATTATACATGAATTATGGTAGAATGTACTTTTTTCTAATAAGCCGTGAATAATAAGAACCCATATGTAAAACACATTTCTAAAAAGCATATTTCATTTCATTATTACATTTTGTTGAGAAACGCTTTATACAAAAGCAAAGTCAGTGTTGTCCTTAAAGGTTTAATTGACATTTTCTATGCATACTTTCTATGCATATTTTTGTTTCTTGTGTAATTAAGAAAGACGGGCAACAAGTGTTTATAGCGTGATGTTCTGAGACCACATGCACATTCACAGGCATAAACAAGTCTTAGTACAAAGCTTATTCTTGTCTGTAGAGTCTGTTACCTTCCTCAAAGGAGATTAAGATGCACACGCAGCATCGTGCACTGAAAATAGTCAGTTGCCTAATAGTTTCATGCCAGAGAAAGATTAGTAAACACTTGTTGTAATCTAGAGCATTTAAATACTAGCATGGTAATTTAGTTATTATTATGCAAAATTTTTAAGGTGACCAGACTGTCATATAATAAAAACAGAAATGTACAAATGTGTTATTGTTTAATCTGAGGGATTTTCCATATCAGGTTTTGTTTCCATAAGAAATGGCGTGTTCTTACATACTACGCTTAGTAAGCTAAATAAAATAGAGCTATGTCCAACTTTGTTGCAGGGTACTGTGACTATTTTTCAATTTCTGTAATATTTGTGCAAATAATGGTTACATCTGGCAATGACATAATTCATACATACAAATGATAATCAAAAGAAACTATACAGTGGTGCTTTAAAGTTTGTGAACCCTTTACAATTGTCTATATTTGTGCATAAATATGACCTAAAACATCATCAGATATTCACACAAGTCCTAAAAGTAGATAAAGAGAACCCAGTTAAACAAATGAGATAAAAATATTATACTTGGTCATTTATTTATTGAGGAAAATGTTCCAATATTACATATTAATCAGTGGCAAAAGTATGTGAACCTTTGCTTTCAGTATCTGGTGTGACCCCCCTGTGCAGCAATAACTGCAACTAAACGTTTCCTGTAACTGTTGATCAGTCCTGCACACCGGCTTGGAGGAATTTTAGCCCATTCCTCCGTACAGAACAGCTTCAGGTCTGGGATGTTTGTGGGTTTCTTCACATTAACTGCGTGCTTCAGGTCCTTCCACGACATTTAGATTGGATTAAGGTCAGGACTTTGACTTGGTCATTCCAAAACATGACCTTTATTTTTCTTTAACCTTTCTTTGGTAGAACGGCTTGTGTGCTTAGGGTTGTTGTCTCATCCATCCACACAACATTCTTCCAATAGCCTTCTGGCTTGTCCACGTGATCTTTAGCAAACTGCAGATGAGCAGCAATGTTCTTTTTGGAGAGCAGTGACTTTCTCCTTGCAACCCTGCCACGCACACCATTGTTGTTCAGTGTTCTTCTGATGGTGGACGCATGAACATTAACATTAGCCAATGTGAGAGAAGCCTTCACTTGCTTAGAAGTTACCCTGCAGTCCTTTGTGACCTCGCCAGCTATTACATGCCTTGCTCTTGGAGTGATCTTTGTTAGTGGACCACTCCTGGGGAGGGTAACAATGGTCTGGAATTTTCTCCATTTGTACACAATCTGTCTGACTGTGGATTGGTGGAGTCCAAACTCTTTAGAGATGGTTTTGTAACCTTTTCCAGCCTGATGACAATCAACAACTCTTTTTCTGAGGTCCTCAGAAATCTCCTTTGCTTGTGCCATGATACACTTCCAGAAACATGTGTTGTGAAGAGCAGACTTTGATAGATCCCTGTTCTTTAAATAAAACAGGGTGCCCACTCACACCTGATTGTCATCCCATTAATTGAAAACAGCTGATTCTAATATCACCTACAAATTAACTGGTAATCCTAGAGGTTCACATACTTTTGATACTAACTAATATGTAATATTGGATCATTTTCCTCAATAAATAAATGACCAAGTATAATATTTTTGTGTCATTTGGTTCTCTTTATCTACTTTTACGACTTGTGTTAAAATCTGATGATGTTTTAGGTCATATTCATGCAGAAATATCACAAACTTTCAAGCACCACTGTATGTCAACCAATCTGCCCCTGTCTCATGAAGTAAGGAATGAAACAGGTGAAAGTATTAGAGGGGATTGAGGGGATCTTTCACATGGTCCTGTTTCTTGACAGTTGTATGCTGATAACTGGGGTACTGACGTCTAAATCCTCCTGGCTCTCATTTTTGGTTATGTTGTCAAACAACCTCTGTTTGCATTGTGATAGCCATTACACTCTGATCAAGGTGTGTTTCATGTTATTTTTTCTCATGATGTGCTGTTGGGGTGAAAAGCAAATACCAGAGGTGCCAAGTCACAGAACTCGGACTTGAGTGTGTCAAAAGTCTGTGTAAATAAGTTTGTCTTTAGCCTAGACTTAAAATTTTGGAGACTTTCTGAGTCTCGAACGAAAGTGGGTAGTTTATTCCATAATTGGGGGGGCCATGTATGAGAAAGCCTTTCCCCCTGCTGTGATTTTTTAATTCTAGGAACTAAAAGAAGTCCTGCACCCTGCGAACAAAGTAGACAAGCTGGATTGTAAAACTCTAAAAGGTCACTCAGATAATGTGGGGCCAGGCCATGTAGAGCTTTATAAGTTATAAGAAGTATTTTGTAATCAATGCGGAATTTAACTGGTAATCAGTTAGAAATATAGATATGATAGAACAGGAGTGATATGATCAAATTTTGTAGTTCAAGTTAGCACTCGGGTGGCTGCATTCTGAACTAATTGAAGTTTATTTATAGATTTACTAGAGTATCCAGTAAGTAAGGCGTTACAGTAGTCCAACCTTGAGGTTATAAACGCATGAACCAGTTTCTCTGCATCATTAAAAGAGAGGATATTTCTAAGTTTAGCGGTATTACGTAATTGAAACAAAGCAATTTGAGTTATGTTGCTAATGTTTTCTATCTTATCATTAAAGAAAGTCATGAAATCATTACTGTTAAAATTACACCGAACAGGAGAATCACTTTCTGTAGGGTTTGTTGTTAATTTGGAGAATGTATTAAAGAGAAATCTTGGATTATTCTTATTTTTCTCTATGATTGAGGAGAAGTATGCAGCTTTAGCTTTAGTAAGGGCATGCTTATACTCTGCCATGCTGTCCCTCCAAGCAATCTTAAACACTTCCAATTTACTATGTCTCCACTTGTGCTCTAGATGCCGTGTTCTTTGCTTTAAGGTATGGGTGTGGTCATTATACCATGGTGCTAGCCTTTTTTCCCTAATACGTTTGAGCCTAGCAGGGGCAGTCGTGTCCAGGGTTGAGCGAAGCACACATTCTAATTGCTCATTTACACACTCAAGATGATTGATCTCCGTAGGTGTATTAAATTTCATTTCTGGTAGATTTTTAATAAACCCAGCTGGAGTAGCAGATGTGATGGGTGCGCTTGGTGTGATGACGAGGCAGAAGGATTTTATTTATTAGAGATAGCTCAAATACTAATAGATAGTGATCTGAAATAAAATCACTTTGTGGGAAAGCATCAAGGTTATCTATAATTGATACCAAATGTTAATATTAGATCTAAAGTATGATTACAGCGGTGGGTTGGTCCCATCACATTCTGAGTGATACCCATGGATTCTAAGATAGACTTGAAAGAAATTTTAAGTGGATCCTGCTCATTGTCAAAGTGAATATTGAAATCACCTACAATTAAAGCCTTATCTGTTGACAGTAGTAAGCAGGAAAGAAAGTCAGCAAATTCTGAATAGGGACCAGGAGGGCGGTAAATAGTGATAAGCTGAAAAGAGTGTGGTTTTGACTTCCATAACGATGGATCAGTCACATTAAGAATCAGTATTTCGAACGAATTAGCCTTGTAATGGGATTTCGTTGTAACACCTAACTCTTTGTCAAAAATTGTGGCTACGCCAGGACCATTAGGACGAGGGTGATGAGCATGACTGTATCCAGGAGGTGAGACTTCATTTAAGGCTAAATATTCATCAGGTCTAATCCAAGTTTCAGTAAGACAGAGAGCGTGTCTGTGGTAGCCTAGTGGTTAAGGTACTGGACTATGGACCAAAAGGTCCAGGGTTCAAATCCCACCTCTGCCAAGCTGCCACTGTTGGGTCCTTGAGCAAGGCCCTTAACCCACAATTGCTTGGATTGTAAGATTGTATCAATTGTAAATTTGCTCTGGATAAGGGCGTCTGCTAAATGCTGTAAATGAAATGTAAATGTAAAAGTGTGTAAGCGTTTATCAATGATCATTTAATTTACAATCACTGCTTTGTTTGTAAGTGATCTAATGTTAAGTAATCCTAGCTTTAGTCTAAGGTTGTTATTTCTATGGGAGCTATCTGTGTTGATGAGAGCAGCACCCTCCCGAGTGGGATGGACACTGTCCCATCCTAAAAGGCCAGGTTTACCCTCAAAGGCTGTCCAATTGTCTATAAATCCCACGTTGTTTTCAGAGCACCACTTGCACAGCCAGCAGTTCAGCGACCATAACCTGCTGTAGGCTTGGTCACCTCGCCGCATTGGGATATAGTTGTTTAGGAGTGGCCAAGTTAAAATTCTGACCTTAATCCAAAAGAAATGTCACTGAAGAAGATCATGTGAAGAAACACACAGCAACATCCCAGAGTTGAACATGTTGTTTACAGAAGAATGGGCTAATATTTCCCCAAGCTGATGTACAAGACTGAAAACAGTCATGGAAATGTTTAGTTGCAGTTATTGCTGCACATGTGCTCATATGAGACATTGAAAGCAAAGGTCCACACACTTTTGCTACTGACAGATGATCCAGCAATACGGGATCATGGACCTCAAAAAATAAATGACCAATTATAATATTTTTACCTAATCTGTTTCACTGAGTTCTCTTTAATCTACTTTTAGGATGTGTGTGAAAATCTGATGACGTTTTGGGTCATATTTATGCAGAAATATGTTAATTTGTAAAAGATTCACATACGTAAACACCACTGTAAGAGGTTGTTTGAAGGTTGTTTCAGGAAGGTTCCCCATTCAGCTTGTCAACGTTTGCTTGCTCATTTGGGTTCCACAGTGAAAAAGATTGAGTCTGGAGTTAAAGGAATGTCAGTGACAATCGTTAAGGCAGATTTGAACTAGCAGGTGCCAAACCGGTGTCTGTCAGGGGCAAGGTGAAGAGAGGTGTTGTGTGTGCATGTCTGGACTGGTTGAAGACTAATCTTACTGCTGCATTTTGAACCACCTGTAACCTACAATATGGGTTCACTACAACTTCAGTTACCTAGCCCTAAACAGAAATTGGTTGTATGAGATATAATTAAACGTGCAGTATATTTTTCAAAATATTCTCACTGTACAATTTTCAGGATTTTGTAGACAACCTTTGCAACCTTCTGACTCCCAAGATGATTAATGTCCCATTTAGAAGGCATCATAAAGCAATTGTCTTCGAAGGTTTCTGATACAGAAAAAATCATAATAAATCCTATCCCGTCTGGTAAGAATGGACAGAAGTGCTACTGTGTGAGTCACAGAAATGTTTAATGCTGGTTATGGGAGGAATGTGTCCCAACACACAGTGCAGTGCCTGCCCCTGCTGAGTACGGGGCTGCCTAGTTGTAGACCAGTCAGAGTGCTCACAAAGCTAACTCCTGTCCACTGGAAAAAGCTCCTAAAACAGGCACACGAATGTCAGAACTGGACCTTGGAGCAATGGTCTGATGAGATTGATGGTCAGATGCAAGAACACTGTTCACCTGGGGAAGTGATGTAACCAGAATGCAATGTAAGGCAAATAAGCCAGTGGAGGGAGTGTGATGTCCTGGATAATGTTCTGACAGGAAACCCTGGGGCCGGGCATTCAAGTGGATGTTAATGTCATGGGTAACTCCTACCTAACCAAGGTTGCAGATCGGGTGGTTTTATTGTTACGTGCATCTGTTTTTTTTCTTTCTTTGCTTGGCTCTCCGCTCAGACACCATTTCCTCACTAACTGTTCCTCATAGCTCCTGTACATCTGTCTTGCCATGGCTTGCACAAGCAAATTATTCTGTGCTATGTTCCTGCCAAACATGCCAGAGCCATAACATTTCAAGCATTAACTCCTACTCAAATTGGGAAAAACATTACATATACTTTATGGATTATGTAATATTTATTTCACAGAGAAAGTATACTCAAATGGTGGATTTCTTAAAAAGTGGCACACTAAAGGTGGATTAAAGATTTTTCACTTCAAACATAATTAAAGTATTATCTGGATCTGTGAGGTTAGCCAGAGATTTCGGAAGAAGTTGTACTCAAATAACAGCAAACAATTATATCATACTGGCAAGTAAGGCCAATCAAAAACAGGTGAATTGTAAATAATTTTTAATCATGTGAAGGTTCCAAAAATTGGGGTACACACACAAATCTTGTTTATTCATCAAAAACAGTACAAATTTTTACTATTCAGGAAAACATTATTCACAACCCCAAATCAGACGGTGGGACAATATGGAAAATGCAAATAAAAAAGACACAGTCAAAGGCATGGCTGCGGAAGCAGAGGGTAAGGGCACTGGATTGGGCTGCCTGGAGTCCTGACCTGTCCCCAATAGAGAATGTGTAGAGAGTTTTGAAACTAAAAATGCGACGATCCCGTACTGTTGCACACCTTAAGTTTTACATTTACATTTACATTTACAGCATTTAGCAGACGCCCTTATCCAGAGTGACTTACAGTTGATACAGTTTTTTACAATCCAAGCAATTGTGGGTTAAGGGCCTTGCTCAAGATCCCAACAGTGGAAGCTTGGCAGACGTGGGATTTGAACCCTGGACCTTCTGGTCCAGAGTCCAGTACCTTACCTGCTAGGCTACCACAGTCCCATTTTACAAAAACAGTCCATTTTACAAAATAACACCTGAAACACTTCATCTCTTGGTCTCCTTTGTGCCAAAATGTTTTTAAAGTGTTGTGCAAAGAATGGCAACGTTAGAAAGTGGTAAATGTTTTATTGTCCCAACTTTATTTGGAATGTGTTGCAGACCTGACATGCAGGAATGGATGTTTATTAACAAATAAAATGAAGTTGACCTGAAATATCTATGAAATATCTTGGGTTCATACTGCTTGGCTGAGCATCAAATATCCTCAAGCAGCTCTATTTGAAATTTCGTTCTTTATCAGTAACCCATTTATCCTGTCAGGGCTTGCAGTGGGAGGAATAAAACAATTGATCAATGTATATTCTAAACCTGCTAATTAAATGTTTAAAGGGTAGTAGGAGATGAGCAGTCAGGTACACATATTTTAAATTATTATCCTGCATATGTGGGCTTTTTACCAGGCTTATAAAGGTAAAGAGAGTCATCAGTTCAGCCCTTACACTCATACCTCATACACATCAGAGGGCAGTAACTCTGATCAAGCATCGGATGACTGATCAAGCCTTGCCTTCAGAACTTTCGTGCAGAGATCACAAGATCATACAGTGACTCTGTGTACTTGAGTGAATAATGAGCATTTTTACCTTTTGTCAGTATTGTACATTTATGTCGCCCTTATCCAGAGCAACTTACAATTGATACAATCTTACAATCGAGCAATTGTGGGTTAAGGGCCTTGCTCAAGGACCCAACAGTGACAGCTAGGTGAGATTTGAACCCTGGACCTGCTGGGCCATAGTCTAGTATCTTAACCGCTAGACCACCACAGTCCTATTGTAATTTACACTACTGTCTTATATTCTATAGTTCTATATTCTCTATTTTATATATATATAACAATATGTAGACTAATAAATTATATATAAATTATATATAAATTATATATACATATATATATATATATATATATATATATATATATATATTACTAGCGGTCCCTTTTTGAGTCTTGGTCCTCCCAAGATTTATTCCATATAACATTTAGGGAGATTTTCTTTTTTCACTGTCGCCCTAAACTTGCTCAATTTGGGCTTGGGCTTGGGCTTGGACAATATGAGATAATAGAAAATTGTAAAGCTGCTTTGAGACAATGCTCCATTGTAAAAAGCACTATAAAAATAAATCTGACTTTGACCTTTAATGCATCAACATTTTGGAACAGCCTTGAAATGAAATCTACCGTGAAATCTAATGCGTGTTTAAAGTGAACAGAAACCCCAGGATAAAATTGTTTTATAAATGTTGTTTATTCAACAGATTTATTGTCTTTTATCTCATTTTCTGTGATTCACAGATGCGCACTTAGACCAACAATTGGTGGAAGTCCCTCAACTGAGTTGACCCATAAGTGTCAGGTTGGCTGTCACGTTGCTACAGTCTCAGGAGCTGAATGACCTTCAGACAAGTCCAGACCACAATAGAAACAATAGAGATGGAAAGTACCTGCCTTCATAGCAGGATGGAAAACAAGAAGATGCCCCGAACCAGGGAGCAATAAAACTAGAACATGCACGTGTATATTTTCTCTATTTACTTTCTAAAATCAGTTCTTTGGATTTTTAAATAAAAAAATGCTTTTATATAAATCCTTTAATAAACACTAGATCACATGACATGAAATAAACATAGAGTACTGTTCAAAAGTGTTAGGCCTCCATTATATTTGTTATTTAAGCAATGATATAATGACCAAATATAATATATTGTCAATAACTGGACCCAAAAATGGACCCAAAAATTTCAAACTTGGATTCATCACTCCATAATACTCTTTTCCACTGATCTTCATTCCAATCTTTGTGAGCTTAGGCATATCTTTGTATATCATAGTATAATCTAATGGTGGCCTAAGACTTTTGCACTGTACTGTACATGGTGTCATTTGTGTCTACACAATGGGGAAACTACATAGTTCAATATGTATTTCAAATAATATTCAACAAAAGTTATATTTAGCAAAGTGATACAAAAAAAGCAAACGATTTCTTTGTGAGCCAGATCCGATGCACGCATGGAATGCTTCTCTAAAAGCGTTGTGGCACTTTGATGCATGGCTGAGTCATACAGCATGTGCTCTAATGACACTGAATCATGGCCAGGAAACCAACAATTTACTGCTAACTCTTCCTGACTCTCATCCTCGAGTTTATTGGTGTTCTGTTCCAGCACAGTTCCACACCCAGTTTAGAGGTCCTAGAATGCAGTGACTTGCATTTCCTGTACTACAACAACTGCATTGTTGCAAACATGCATGGACATTTTGCAGTCACTGAGAAGATTATGTATCCTAGTGAATGTGAGAATCTGAGTTTGTATGTGGCTTCACAAAACATTAGCCCAGTTTTTGTGGGTGGATGGTGGTGGAATACACATGTAGGCTATCGCTACCGGATATGTAATACATAATGCATTTAACTTGCTGTGTCTGTTCAGTGGTTCAGAGTTTAGTATTCTGTTCCAGAGATCTGAAGGTTTTGAGTTGAAATCGCAGGAGTTTCAGAGAGCTAACGCTGTGCCTTGAGCAAGGCTCTTAACGCTCTAACACTTATCTGAATGCTCGGTGGATAGCACCGTCGCCTCACAGCGAAAAGGTCCTGCGTTCAATCCCAGGTGGAATGGTCTGGGTCCTCCCCGTGTCTGCGTGGGTTTACTCTGGGTACTCCGGTTTCCTCCCACAGTCCAAAGACATGCTTTAGATTAACTGATTACTCTAAATTGGCCTGACCTGAGTATACAGTGGTGCTTAGAAGATTTAGAATTTTCTATATGACCATAAATATGACATAAAACATCATCAGATTTTCACACAAGTCCTAAAAGTAGATAAAGAGAACCCAGTTAAACAAATGAGACAAAAATATTACACTTGGTCATTTATTTATTGAGGAAAATGATCCAATATTACGTATTAGTGAATGGGAAAAGTATGTGAACCTCTAGGATTAGCAGTTATTTTGAAGGTGAAATTAGAGTCAGGTGTTTTCAATCAATGAGATGACATTCAGGTGTGAGTGGGCACCCTGTTTTATTTAAAGAACAAAGTCTGCTTTTCACAACACATGTTTGTGGAAGTGTATCATGGCACGAACAAAGGAGATTTCTAAGGACCTCAGAAAAAGAGTTGTTGATGCTCATCAGGCTGGAAAAGGTTACAAAACCATCTCTAAAGAGTTTGGACTCCACCAATCCACAGTCAGACAGATTGTGTACAAATGGAGGAAATTCAAGACCCTTGTTACCCTCCCCTGGAGTGGTCAAACCAAAAAAATGGACAAGCCAGAAGGCTAGTGGAAGAATATTTTGTGGACATATGAGATCAAAATAGAACTTTTTGGTTTAAAAGAAAAGCGTTATGTTTGGAAAAACTAAAACACTGCATTCCATCATGAGAACCTCATCTGTGAAACATAGTGGTGGTAGTATCATGGTTTGGGCCTGTTTTGCTGAACTTTATGTTATCTTGTACCCATGTAGCATTCTTTCCACCTTATACATGGAGGTTTGTTTGTTTATTTGTTTATTTAACATTGCATCAGCGTCAATGGCTATTCATGATAGGAGCAAGGGTAACATCAATTCTAGTCAGACACATTCACACTGGTCCAGTTTAGTGCGACCAGTTAACCTAAAGCATGCACTGTGAGAGGAAAACGGAGTACCCGGAGCAAACCCACACAAACACGGGGAGAACATAGAAATTCCAAGTCCAAGGTCAGGCTCGGACCAGGGATCTCTGGGAGCTATTAGGCGACCATGCTGGCGCATATATAGCGAGGTAAATAGACAAAGAAGTCAATAAAACACTATAATGTCTCATTAATTTCAGATTAACACTAGATATTTAGGAATACTATTTTTGATGGATATATTCAGAAATTTGCAGATGTCAGGGGTTAATGTAAATATACACTCATTGACCAAATAAAAAACCAAACCCAGATAGAAAAGTCGGATTGCTGCAAAACTATGCATGTAAATTATTACAGGTTTGTTCTGATTAGACACTCAGCCTTGCCACAAGAGGGCGTAAAAGTGCTTCCCCCGTTGCCCCATATAAAGACTATCAGAGGTTATTTTTGGGTAGTGTACCTCTTGGTAAGAGATCTTTGACTGCTAGACATGCCTCTAAGATGCACTCAAAGACATGTTGGCCAGTTAATAGACTTGTAGCATGTACATCATATAACTGAGAGAAAAGGGGTGGTTGTTTCAACTACTTGCCTGCCATCTAGGATGCTCTGACTTAGCTGTTGGGAGATGTTTGGAAGCAGTGGGTCTGTGAGAGCACACACACGTCAAACAGGCTCTGGACGACCCAGACCGACCACCAGTACACCAGACATTAACAGCTTAGCAACATGTGCAGGACATCCAGTAGTCCACTGTTATTGTATACGTCACCTTTATGGTAAACAGTAGGAGAATTTCTGATAATGCAGGTATGCGCTGTTTACTGTCTGCATTACATTCTGTGAAACTGGTTGTTGACCAAAATGGACGTTGACCGAACATTACCATAGTCACATGTCGCAGTTTAAATACTTTGCACACATTGTTTTGTTTATTTTAAACCATTACTTTGTACCTTTGAAAAAGGAAGTAGAACGATACCATGTTCTTCTATTCCTTTCAAGACTGTTATGCTCTTTTCTGTCAGCACATGTCACAAGGGTTTGCTCGTACCAGTTTTCAGTCATTCAGACATGAATTAGATGTGTATATAAGACAGATTTTTATTTCCTTAATATAAGACCTCGGCTGTTAAAGCAACCGGACGTTAATTGGATGGACGATAAATGGAGCATACCTGTAAATACTTTACAAACATGGCTGTCATCAATAGGCTTATGACAGAATTGACATTAAGATATCATTATGAATCTTCAATGTTATATCCATCTAGTGACCCTGTTAGTAGTGTGCACACTCATATGTAATTGCCAGTGGAGAAGGGCTGGAGGGGGCTGTAGTATTTCTCAGATTTCCATCAGGCAACTCGGTTGTCACCATGCTAGCATTCGGTTACTATTATGAAATCGGAACATGTTTATCTATGGTCTCTTCATCATTCTACGTAAGTGAGAAAGAAGTGACATTTGAGGCTGTACCTGCAAAGAGTGCTTTGACTTTAATGACTGCTGCATAAGCCTAAATTTCACATTTATATTCATGATCATTCAATATGACAGCATTTGAATGCTCCAGGACTCACTACTTGAAGGAACCTTTTAGATTCAATCAAACACACAAATGTTTTGAAAAATATACAGTTAAACTGCATAAACCACATAATCAGGTTCGTTCAGTGTTTGTCTGTCAATCGTATTACCTTAATCCATGCTTTATAGTTTATAGTTATTTGGGAGTTGCTGCTTAACAGAATGAAGGGGCGGGAACGGAAGAGCAAAAACAAAACACTATGTAATCCGATGCACATTTCAGAGTTCAGCGTGTGTGGCATTGCTCATTGTCAAAGTATGTTAGGTAAACACTGAAACTAGACTGCACTTACGGAACACTGAAACTAGTTCTTGGTATTATCGGGATTAATGCTGCTGTGTTTAATTATAGGAACGTGACTAGAGATTTACGAATGGGGGGCTAAGTTTTGACTAAGGGGGTCTAGAGGTAAGGGGTTAAAGACAATTTTAAAAAATGAACAAAAGGCCTGCAAACTGCTGCATAGCAGCAAATTTATTTGAAGAGGCATGTCATTCAAAGTTTGCGTTAGGTGCAGATCTTATATGACTTCACTACTATCCTTCCACTAAACAAGAGGTATCAAACAATGATACAAGCAATGTTACTTGCAATAGCTGAATATAGATTGGTACAATCAAACTGTTCATGTTTACTAACCTGTGGAACTGAATTTTTAGGACAACGTGACATTTGAGGGCAGAAAATGTATTTCTCAATGCAAGTTTTATTTATTTTCACACAAAAAATACTAACAAATCAAAGTCCACTACATCCCCTGCTATAGGACAAAAGGGCTATTGGTAAAACCCCATTAAAAAGGAATGAACCAAAAGTGACAATAGTATAGCTTTTTAAATCTAAATCTGTTAGCAAAATGAAGCTTTTCTAAAATCCAGTAAATACATCAAATAACTTTCCTTCTGAGAAAACTATTAATAGATCTACTTAACTTTTTCTTATTTCCTGCCTTTACTAACAAGGGTTTTTAGTTTAATGCCAATTAAACTTATTAGAATGTTTCTCAGATATCTGTAAAATATACAGTCATAGAATTAAGATAACAAGCCATCCATGTCTGGCCTAAATGCTTTTATTTAAATTAAACTCTTTAATTGACTTTTTCAGTGGGCTAACTTTACATTTATCAATAATCAGGATTCCTCTGCTAGCGTAATGAAACATCCACTAGTGCATCAGTGAGTTTTCATTTTGGTTAATTATGTATTCATTATAAATTCATCTTGGTTAGTTAATTAGAGCCTACAGTGACTTTGTTTACTGGACTAAATAATGTCAATATGCATATTCTCTACATTATTACAGCCAATATTTTATTTATATATACTGTACATTTATATATACACACTATTGTCTTAATTAGGTAACAGTTTAATTATTACTTATAACATCTAGGCTGCACAGTAAGGTCTCTTTTTGAGTCTTGGTCCTCCCAAGGGTTCTTCCTTATAACATTTTGGCACTGTCGGTGTAAACTTGCTCAATTAGGGTTTTGGGCCTAGATATTTGTAAAGCTGCACCATCGTGAACCGCTCTATATACATACAGTGGTGCTTGATCGTTTGTGAAACCTTTAGAATTGTCTATATTTCTGCATAAATATGACCTAAAACATCATCAGATTTTCACACAAAGCCCTAAAAGTAGATAAAGAGAACCCAGTTAAACAAATAAGACAAAAATATTATACTTGGTCATGATCAAATATTACATATTAATGAGTGGCAAAAGTATGTGAACCTCTAGGATTAGCAGTTAATTTGAAGGTGAAATTAGAGTCAGGTGTTCTCAATCAATGGGATGACAATCAGGTGTGAGTGGGCACCCTGTTTTATTTAAAGAACAGGGATCTATCAAAGTCTGCTCTTCACAGCACAGTCAAATTCCGCATTGATTACAAAATACTTCTTATAACTTATAAAGCTCCTACATGGCCTGGCCCCACATTATCTGAGTGAACCTCTTAGAGTGTTTTTTACAATCCAACTCATCTACTTCGTTCGTCAGGTGCAGGACTTCTTTTAGTTCCTAGTATTAAAAAAATCACACAGGGGGAAAGGCTTTCTCATACATGGCCCCCCAACTATGGAATAAACTTTCCCACTTTCGTTCGAGATTCAGAAAGTCTCCAAAGTTTTAGTCTAGGCTAAAGACAATACTTTATTTAACGAGGCTTTTGAACTGAATTTAGACCAGGTTGCAATTTCTTGGGTTGCTGGGCCGGAGGTCTGGAAGTCATGGTCTGGGCCTCGCCTTGTCCGCTTGCCGGGAGTTGCGGTCTGGCTGAAACTGGCTTAACATCGATTGATCTGGCGGTCCTGGGCTTAACTTGGCCTTCGTCCTCGTGAATCTTGACTCATGCATTCCCTTGCCTTCGAATAAGGCAGAGCTGGTGGTTCATAGTCAAGAGTCTTAATTGTGATCAGAGACGTTGGGTTGCTGTCTTCTGCCTCTCGTGGGGTTGCCAATTTCTCATGTGATCCCTTCTTGGCTGTGTTTCCTACCATTTCTCTCCTCTTTCTAAGCTTTCTAGCTATGCTGCTATAGCTATGCTGCGCGGGTCTCATGCTACCACTTGGCATCATTATTGACATGCATCAGTGATTGTTTAATAAACACTGTGCTCTTAATCATAACTAATTACTTTTTCTGTTTTCTCTCCGAGCTGTGTTTTTCCCGGCAGTTCCGGCCCCACACAAATGATTTTTCATCTGAATGGAGCGTCCACTGTGGCATAATTCACATTTTAATTCGACCATGACTCCATGACTTTAGTTTCGCTCTTCGATTATCATCATAAACCCGGCCACTTAATGTCGTGTGAATAAGTCCATTTTTATTCGAACTTTGACTCCATGAACTTTAGTTTCGCTCTTAGATTTATCATCTACGCCGCCCAAGGAGTTTGGGTCCCTTTTTGAGTCTTGGTCCTCCCAAGGTTTCTTCCTAGAACTAGGGAGTTTTTCCTTGCCACTGTCGCCCTAGGCTTGCTCAATTTGAGATTGGACGTAGTTATTAGGAGATAATCTAAACCTGTAAAGTTGCTTTGAGACAATGCTCCATTGTAAAAAGCGCTATATAAATAAATCTGACTTGACTTGACTTGACAGCACATGTTTGTGGAAGTGTATCATGGGACGAACAAAGGAGATTTCTGAGGAGCTCATAAAAATAGTTGTTGATGCTCATCAGGCTGGAAAAGGTTACAAAACCATCTCTAAAGAGTTTGGACTCCACCAATCCACAGTCAGACAGATTGTGTACAAATGGAAGAAATTCAAGACCATTGTTACCCTACCTAGGAGTGGTCGACCAGCAAAGATCACTCCAAGAACAAGGCGTGTAATAGTTGGTGAGGTCACAAAGGAGCCCAGGGTAACTTCTAAGCAACTGAAGGCCTCTCTCACATTGGCTAATGTTAATGTTTATGAGTCCACCATCAGAAGAACACTGAATAACAATGGTGTGCATGGCAGGGTTGCCACTGCTCTCCAAAAAGAACATTGCTTGCTACTCATCTGCAGTTTGCTAAAGATCACTTGGACAAACCAAAAGGCTACTGAATGTTTTGTGGATGGATGAGACCAACTTTTTGGTTTAAAAGAAAAGCGTTATGTTTGGAGAAAGGAAAACACTGCATTGCAGCATAAGAACCTTATCCCATCTGTGAAACATGGTGGTGGTAGTATCATGGTTTGGGCCTGTTTTGCTGTGTTGAGGATTTATTGGACACATGTGCCTTTGTGGCTGCGGAGGCCACACATTTTTGTACCCATATAATTATTCACATCTTATACGTTTGCCATGTCAGCTGCATCTGGACCAGGACACCAGGACAGCTTGTCATCACTGATGGAACAATGAATTCTGGCGCGGGGGGACACGACACCAGATACTGAAAGCAAAGGTTCACATACTTTTGCCACTCACTAATATCTAATATTGGATCATTTTCCTCAATAAATAAATGACCAAGTATAATATTTTTGTGTCATTTGTTTAACTGGGTTCTCTTGATCTACTTTTAGGACTTTTTTGTGAAAATCTGATGATGTTTTAGATCATATTTATGCAGAAATATAGAAAATTCTAAAGGGTTCACAAACTTCCAAGCACCACTGTACATCTGATTTGACTAGAGTGATAAGCTATCTGTAACATCCGTAGATTGATATTTGTTACCATTCCTGTGTGTAATCTATTATTACATTATCTGTTTTAACTGAATATTAGGTTATTAGAAATCTACTGAACAAGATCCAATAACATGAATTCCTGGCATCAAATGACTAGTTGTGTGTGCAGTAAGGCCACACTGTTCACCGGTTTCCAACAATCAACACTGTACACATTTCAGTTCAGAGCATAATAATACAATCAAGTGCCAGTTAACCTTCATCATTTTATTTTTCTTCAGACTCTTCAGACTGAGCAAACCACGCATTTACAGTTTAATATTGGCTGTGTGCTGGTTTGCATTTGTGATATAATGGCATGAATAATCCTTTCATTGCTGGTATGTGTAGTATTTGTACTACAGAAATAAAAATAAAACAAATGACAAAACCTATTACAGTATCGGGTCCATTTGTTACTTGAGAATGTAAAATATCTAGAAAAAAATATGTAGCTAATCCAGCTACGATTGTTTTGTGACCACAGTTCCTCACCCAAACTCGTAACCTTTTGCAACTCGTAGATATAAAGACACAATTATAATAATGCTGTACAAACAAAGAAGTGCACATTCCCTTTGAATGCTTCACAGTCATTTAACTCAAGACGGAACAGGTGTGATATGTGAAGTGAAACCCTAGACTACTTCACACACTCATCTGTATCTCTTTGAGTTTGAGACTGCTTTATAATGAAGTGTCCATGGAGTGAAACAATAGCTTCAGAGATGGAGTTACTTTCCCTGGCCCATTACCACACTACTAGGTCACAAAGGCAGAACTGTACTGAAGAATTGTTTTAAAGCTTCTCCAAAATTCTGTTGCATAGAGGAAATCAAAAGGTCTTTATGTGTATGAAATCTATTGTAATTGGTAGGGCTTGACACAGAGGAGTAAGCCCGGACTTTAAACACTCAAACCCCAGAAAAGACCTTTCAGCACACCAGCAATGACAGCTAAATTTGTTTCTATAAGTGTTTTCAGTCAGGCATGCCATTGTATGCAAGATTTCTGGTCTGACAGGGATTCGTCACATTAACAGCGTTGCACATAACCACTCTTACACATCTATTAGATGCCTATCATGCCTTGACTGCACAATTAATTCATTTTCGACATTTATTTCCATGTTAGCAATCAAAATAAACCATCAAATTTAAGCAACAGGTACAAAACTGTTGCAACCATGTTAGACAAGAATGTAAAAGGGGAAAACAAGATGGTCAGCACATTTCTCACATTGCTAAAATGGGACAAAAGTATACCAAAGTATAAATTGACAAGAACGAATATAATGAACTGTAAAGAATTATGACAATACCTGGAACTGGTCAGAAAAGAGAAGAAATCCATAAGAACACTCTATCCCAGTTCTCCACCCAGTGTACAAATATACTGTGTGAAACATGTCAAGCAGGATGGAACTCCTGGTGACTTTAGGAGTATGTAATCAAATTCATTATTTATTGTTATTTAATGTACTGCAGAAATATTCCGTCTGAACCTTTAATTGATTGATAATAAGCTGTTTGTCTATCTAAGGTGTAGTTGAGCACTGATTACCAGCCCAGAGGACCAAGGCAGACATGCACACACACCCCTGTACTACACTACCACTCCTCTCCAGTTCATCCCTTTCCCCACAAGCACACATCATCTAATCACCAAACCTTTCTTTGGCCAACAATCCTATGTAGACAAACGCATTTAAAACGGTGTAATTCAAAGAAAGGTGCATCCAATGTCAAAATCTCCAGTTTAAACTGATCTAAAATGGCCACTGAACTACAGCTCAGTATTACATACTGCATGTTATATTTATGCATGTTGTGTTAGGAGTTCAAAATCTCCGAATACGTTTATCATATTACATTCATGCACGGTGTAATAGGAGTTAAAATTCTAATTCAACATTCAGAAGTTTACTTCCCTGACATGGAGAGCTAGTATCTCTCATTCACACCTATAAAAGCAACAGCAACAGGAAGAAGGAAGTTGTTTAATACAGAATTTACCCCTTACTTTATTAAATGCCATCAAACAAACCATCAAAAAAATACAAACACAACCCGCTTTAAGCAGATCAAAACTTTTACTTTGCATCTGGTTTAATTCTGATAAATCCCAATCGCAACATTTCCTGCTACCAAGTGCAGACCATAGACTCGAAATCTTAAATCATAACAAATCCTACTTAACTGATGAACTGTCTGTGTAGTTTAGTACAGAATGTATCAATAGAGTGTGCAGTCACTGAGGGAGTGTACATGGGCACACTGCATAATGGGCAAGGCAGCTTACTCATGATTTGTCAGTTCTGATATGCATGCTGAAGCAAAGCCATTCACTGACAGTTTAAAGACTGCTAATTACCATCCGCCATGCTGTGCATAAACACTCCTTAATACTGACATTGAAGTAATTGAATTATATTATTAGACTTTATTAGATTTAAATAAAGTGTGATTGTCTTCTATCAAGCAGTCATATCAAATGCAGGTTCACTAGATTTAATACTTCAACTATGTATATACTTCAAGAATTCAGTTTCTCCATTTACATACACAGTTTGTAAGACTGGTTGGCCCACCTTAGGCCCAAACATATCAATGCAAATTACTGTTTTCCCAGTGACTCATTTCTGGTATTACCAGTGCACCATCAGCACGGATGTCAAAACTGAGTCACAATGTTTATTAGTCAAGGGTGGCTAATAAAAAATAAGAACATTGTAACTACGGTTAGAATTAAAAAGCATAGATCAAGGAGAAGCCAAATACAGGTCAAAAGGAAAAGCGTTAAGCTTTATATAAGCACGATATTCATGATTATATTAAAGCTGATCCATGTTGAAGTCTAGTTCAATTCCATGGCAGACCTTTCAGCAACTAGAGTGCCTTTAAATATAAAACTCACAGTATGTCTCTTATAAAACACATGGACGTCTGGAAGACCACTTTGGAATGGAATATCCCAAACAATCAATAGAACTGCTCCATTTAGGAGGATACACATTATCTGCTGCAAGAAATACAAGCCGTTTCTGTTCAAACAGATGAGGTAATGCCATATACAAGCCTGTTATATACAGCGCAAAACTGTACACTCTGAATTATATACAAATCTTGTAAACCTAAATAATTGTCTCTAGTTAGCTTCCAACAAGAAGCTTTTGCATTACTATTCTTTTATTGCCTGCTGGATGGCAAAAAGCACAAAGATTAGACACTGTACTAGAAAGACAGCCCACAAAATGCTATGGAAAGAAAACCTACATCAACCGAGCAACACCTTTCCAGTTAACAAATGTCAGTTTAGCTCAAAGCGGCTGTACACCTGCTTTGTCTTCAGTTTATTGTAGTGATTTACCAGGTCCAGCTTGCTGTGGCCCAGCGTCATGCGTTTTTCGTCCCCACGGCTGATTTTGTGGTCCTGGCCCAATCGTTCTTTTGGCAAAGGCACTGGTGGAGGAGGAAACTGAATACTCTCTGGCTCATTTTGAGAGAGATCTGGACCTGCATAGGCTGTACTGTATGGAGAAACTCGATGGAGTCCATAGGAGTCCTTATCTTTGGCAGGCGAGAAGAAGTCTGAAACTTTATTTAAAAAAGGACTCGTAGGACTGCGAACTTTGGGTGGTACTTTATTCTCCATGACAGGCTGAGGATGAGGAGATGCCTTGGGAGCTTTATGGAACGAGGTCTTGTGGAGCTCCAAACCTTGCAGTTTGGACGTTGTACCTGTAAGGCTCGTTTGATGGAATTCTGAGGCTCCAGGTTTAGACCACTCCACACCAGATCCATGCCCTCCTCCAGACCCTGGACGTTCCCCTGTGAACACATCATTGATATTTCCTCTGCCAATATGGTTTCCTTGAGACTTCTGAAGTCCGTGGCTTGTAATGCCTCGCCTCTCCTGGCTCCTGGTTGTGCCGGTGTCCTTCTTATCCTGTGTGACTTTGTAAATTGGAGGGTTGAAACCTGGAGCTGCTTTGATGCTGGACACACTGTTACTGGACTGGCTGCTGGAGTTTTCGGAGCAAACTTTTTCCTTCTCTTTGTTTCCTCTGTTATAAAAGAAGTCTGTGTTTTGCATAAACGTGCTGTAATTGTAAATAGGAAGACCCTCCTCTTCAGGATTATGGAAGTCCTCAATGATTTGGGAGTCTGCATAGAGGCAACGGAACTCCCGATCAAAGCTCTTAGCAATCTGGCCTGAAAAGTGCAACAACATGTTGCTGTGCACCTGAGCCGATAGCCAGGTAAAACTAAAACAGGAAGACAGAGAGAAGAACATTAGAGAGGTATTCAATTTGCTTAAAATGTCATGCAGATGACACGTTTGGAACTGTTTAATACCAAATAAAAACAATGACTTCTGCTTGAATTGATGGAATAGCGATATACTGTATAAGCAGATGTACAACCACAAATCAGGAAAGTTGGGACAATATGAAAATGCAAATTAAAAAAATGCAGTTACTTTGACTTTTATTTCATTACAGACAGTGTAAACCCAAGATATTTCATGGTTTGTCTGGTCTACTTCATTTCATTTGTTAATAAACATCCATTCCTGCATTTCAAGCTTGCAACACATTGCAAAAAAAGTTAGCAATTTATGGTTTGGTACAAAAACAGTATCCACAAAAGGTTACATCTTTGAGGATCAAAGATGGGCAGCAGATCTCAAGTTTGGAAATGCTCATCTTTGCTCCTCAAAAAAGCCTTTTGTGGATAGTGCTTTTGGAGCAAATCATGACTGTTGACGTCAACTGTTTGAAATCACATCATTAGTTTTTTTTACCTCATCACTAGACCTACACTGTCCCTGTCGCAACTTTTTTTGGAATGTTTTGCATTGGAATGGGGGAATGGATGTTTATAAACATATGAAATGAAGTTAGAAACAAAATATCTAGGGTTCATACAATCTGCAATGACAGTAACTGTAAGACACACTGCAGTTTTTTTTTTTATTGCATTTTCTCTACCGTCCCAACTTTTTCTGATTTGGGGTTGTAGTACTGTGGTTCACGTCAACTCTCTTTGTGTTAATAGTTACCATGCTGTAGCATAACAGTTTTATATTCAGCAAACAAAACATTAAATTAGCACAAGTATTTTGATTGCAAAAAAAAATACATGACCAAAAATGCCCTCGTCCACTTTTATATCCACTGGCAATCATTCAGATGTCCACAGGAACCAGGGCTTTAATGAACCTCTGTGTATTGCCACCATTCACAGCGAGGAGGATAATTAAAGACGCACAGTCGGTGATTTGCACAAGAGGGTAGCATTTTGTGGCCAGCAAGTCTCTCTAATCTACAATACACCTTCCAGCAAATTTAGGTGTACTAGAAACGTGTCTTTTCCTTCATCTAACCATAAATGTGAGCACCTGGAGTTTGCCAGATGCTCCTGGAATTTTGACAGGAAATGGGCTAGTAAGACAAAAATAGAGCCTTTTTGCAACAAACAACAAAGGTGTGTTAGGCATTAAAAAGAAGGATGTTAAACAGAAAACAATCGAATCCCCACTGTTACATATGGAGGAGGATGCAACATTGTGGGGCCGTACACTACTGCTAGTAGCTCCTTGTAGAGATAGCTAGGAACTGCACCCATTCTCTCAAGGGAAAATTACATAAAGTCATTACTGCTAAGAGATGATGTTTGTATTTGTGACAGTGGCTCGCTAGATGCTAGGTAGCTTTGCTAATGTGTTAAATAAAACCTAATATTGTTTTTATTTTCTATTAGATATACGAGTGATTTTCTAGAAAGTGTAGCACTCTCTTTCCAGGCAACCTGGAAGACTACCAGTTTGGTTTGAAGGCATTTACGCTCCAATTTTCTGGTAAAGGATGCGTTTGGCCACTAATGCCATAGGGAAAGGTTGTTCCTGTTAAGTGGGGCCATACTAAAGATTAATCTAGCAAGCAAGTAAAGTTTGTTATGTCTGGAAGATGTTTGCATTAACTTGGTAACTGTAACCGACATAAACATATACTTATTGCAGTAACGAGGAATTTCAAATATTATGATTATACCTCACTTTAAATGAGATAAGGTGATATTAAATCAGCCTGCAGTATATTTTCTATATCTATTCCATAAAACAGTATAAAGCTCAGGGTGTGTCCACCACACCACGATGACTGCGTCTTGCCATATTTTATAAATTTCCACCGAGTCTAGTGTAGACACGAAGAGTGTTCTCAGAGACTTGTGTTATCAAAATCAATGTTGAAGGCTTTGAGGATGTTTTTTTCTGTTACAACTCCTAAAACATTAAAGAAAATGTGAAAATTGAAAGAGTTAAGAATAAAGCCCTGGCAGTCTAAAAATGGTTATTAAGGAGAATGACTCAGACAAATTCCTACTTGACTGACTGTACCAGTGACACTGGTAAAAAGGATGTCAAATGAAGATTTAAAATTGTCGTTATACATCATTGCTCTTCCTCCCTCATGACCACATAGACAAGGGCTCTTTAAATAGCTGTATCTTGGTGTGCTAGCTTAATTTAATGATAAACATTCATTAGGTCGAATTCAAGTTTCATTTAGACACAGAACATTCAATTCCTTCCCCGTAGTAATTACATTAACAATAATTGCCTCAGATATTAATGATCTAATGTTATACAGTCCATGTTTCAAGAAACAGTCTCAGTAACTGAGCTCTGGATGATGGCTTTATTGGCTTATAAGACTAGCAGACAGTGGGTTTATCCTGTTTGTCTGCTGCCTGGCCCCAGCTCTGGGTAGTTAGCCCTTGACTAAACCTGCCTATAAGACTGTGGACTGTGTTCTGTACTGAGACCAGCACCCTCCTCAGTGGGATTGACACGGTCCTGTCCTCAAAGGTCAGGCTTAGTCTCAAAGATTGCCAAAATGCCTATAAAACCCAGCACTTGGACATCCTCCAGTTCAGTGACTGTATCTTGTTGTAGGCTTGGTTACCTCGCTGACTGTTTTGGGGCTGCAGCATACTACAGCCTTCATTACTTTACACACCTGTTTACCTCTGACTGATAAAGGTGTATATCAACAGCATCTATATAAACAGTTATCTGAAAAAACATTCTCTATAAATACAGAGCATTCCAAGGGTTCCTTTATTGTCTGGCAACCTGGCTCCCAGCATACAGTGAATCACAGTTAACCACAGCTACTGGTGTCGATAATAAAGCAGACATTTAAGTGTCTTAGGATACAAACTTCTATAACCACAGTTCTTTGAACATGCTGCTCAGGGGATGTTTCACTAAGGAGGGTAAACCTGTTTGACATGTGAACAGGTGAGGTGCAGTGCTCCTGTGGCTAGCCTTAGATTTTTGACTACTTTGCCAGGCCATTACTCACTTACCCTGCTCTAAGGGCGCTGCTGGAGAAGGGGCATCACTATCAATACCAGACCTTCTACAACTACATATCTGTACTGTTTGGATCCGTCCCAATCAAACAAGTTGTGTTTTGGGTCATTATCCTGCTGTAGTACGAATCACTCAGTGCCTTCACTAATAGTGTCTCGTTTGTGGGACTGTGGTAGCCCCTACCAAGTTACCTCCACCACAGAGATCCAAATAAGCACCCTGCTCTTTGACTTTTGGACCCCACTATATATTTATTATTCATTAATATTATCAGTAAGGTTCTTCTAGCTTTTAGAGAAGCCAACTGATGTAACACATATTTGGAATGTGTAAAGAAACTGGAGTACCGAGTTTGGGGGAAAAGGCCAGGACTCAATCCCAGGTCTCTGGAACTGTGAGGTGACAGCGCCAACCACGGCACCACTGTGCTGCCCACTACTGAAACACCATTCCCTGTACTCTTTTCTTCTTCTTCTTTTAAAAACTCCTGTTCTCGTTAACAACTAATAATTTGTATTTATTTCTGTTACTACATTCATCTAAAATGGTTCAGATGAACAATCCAGAAGTTCTATGCCACAAATCTCTCTGCCAGTATGCCAAATATGGATTAAATTTCAAATTGCTAAATAATGGTCCACATAAATCACAAACTGTTTGCGAATTTTTTTTTCTTGAAATATCATGTACTCTACAATTTAGGTACACCAAACCCCACTTTTAGAGTTAAACTGTTAGAGTTAAACCAAGGACTGTGTGAATTATTGTGGGGACAAAGTCTTTCAAGAGAACGTATAAGCCTCACCCACTATGTACACCATGTACTATGCTCACCCACTGACTAAAACAATCACCATGCTGTAACATTGGATACACATCCTTAATAAAGTATACAACAGGCAACAAAGTTTTTCAGACTTAAGTACATGAACAACTGAGGCAATAATAACGGAAAGCTGAAAAAAGGGACAAGTCCACTGTTAAAAAGTTTCAGGACCAATAGGAAACTGAGCAATATATAAATTAATTCGAAACACCAAAACAACAGGTTGCCACTGGGATTGCCACTACTATTTTAATCCATAAGCTCCTAAATCTCTACATGCCTCTTTTGCAGCTGACACCCTTTTCTTGTCAGGTTACAAAAAAAAAGGGCAGCATTTACAGCAGGAAGCCAATACAATACCAGCTGATGTAATACAAATATTAGCAGGACAATAAACTGCAATTACATGAACTGGATTCATAGTCCTTTTACAGACCAAGTATCTTCCTGTACGTTTATCACTGCTCTGCTATAGCACTTCCTGAATTTTATGCAAAGTAATGCTTGATAGGGATATAAAACAACGAACGCAATAGTAAAATTGATTTAACATACATTTACTTTTAATTGTTACCTGTATGTTCCAGCTACGACTTCTTCACAGTCGACAATCATGAACTTTTCCTGCACCTGCCCTGTAAATTTCTTTCCACTTTTGGTGCAGTAGGTATCTCCACATACACTTCTTATCCGCATATTCTGCAAAAATGGAATGACATTAACTTACTTTCCCTAATGTACTACTCGCTCTATATAAAACCTTTAAAATGATAATGAATGGAGTTTCTGTGAAAATGCCCATTATCCTTAAAAAGTTTTTGTACTTTTGCAGGACTGTGGTAGGCTAGCGGTTAAGGTACTGGACTCTGGACCAGAAGATCCAGAGTTCAAATCCCACCTCTGCCAAGACACCACTGTTGGGTCCATGAGCAAGACTCTTAACCCACAATTGCTTGGATTGTAAGGCTAAATGCTGTAAATGTACTGACAAAAGTTGATTGTGGTAGCCTAGCGGATAAGGTACTGGACTATGGACCAGAAGGTTCAGGGTTCAAATCCCACCTCTGCCAAGCTGCCAGTGTTGGGTCCTTGAGCATGGCCCTTAACCCACAATTGCTTGGACTGTAAGACTATTTCAACTGTAAGTCGCTCTGGATAAGGGCGTCTGCTAAATGCTGTAAATGTAAATGTACTGCACTGATGTCCAAAACGTAACTTACAGTTAGGTGTGAGTTCTGGATCTGTAGTTCTTTGCACATGTCAGTGAAATGACTGAGATTCTTGTTATCAAGCAGAATATACACGGGGACCTTGCGCTTGATTGAGGCCTCTAGTAAGTCACAGAACAAATCCACATCAGTGAAAAAGTCCATGACCAAGGCAATGACCTGCACACAAAGGGAAGACATGGGACTTGCATTTACCATAGGAATTATACTCAAACTGTTATTTTAACATAAAAAAATCCCTGTCGCTGTGGTTTATTTGCATGTAATAACCCAGTCTTGCTTTAGCAGGCCTCCCACTGAATTCTGTCTGTGCTGAGTTATGCAACAAATATGTGAAAAGCTTCTGAACCCGTTTGTTTAGGATGACATTTGAATGCACTCTACTCAGAGCAAATGTCTGGGGCTGAAACTTATGCTAGGTATACAAATGCATCGCACACAAATGAATGTAATGTCTGTTAGAATTCTGGTCTGGACTGAAACATAATAATGGTACATGTTTTATGAAATGTATCAGTAAAGCTTATGATGACACTATCTGTGCTTGTTTGCAGGCAGCATGAAAGCACTGCAATTCTGCATATCCACATGTGCATTTCAGAAAAGTTTCAGAACTTCTTAAAGATATCTAATTAAGATAACGTTTCGCAAATCCCCTTCTTAAATACAGCCTGTCTAGATTAATGATCCACTTTCTAAAGTGCTTTTATATGTGGATGTAGCCTGAATATCAATATTCTTAAAAAACAATAAAGATGAATGTTCTATGCTTGAATACTAAAACAACATCCTTACTACTATTACTGTTGATGTTATTGTTTATTAGTACTGAGTACAAGTTGCATTTAATCCTTGTTTTTAAACTGATTAATCTGAAATGATTTAATTTATCCGATAAGTGGCAGGAAAGAGGTTCAAGAAGTCCAACCCTGTGCTTACGTGTTAGGGAAAAGCGTGGTTAGGGTTGGGAATAAGGTCATTTGTCTTCAAAGAATCCCCACAGATGTCGTTAGTTAAATGAAATTTGATAAGGTGTTGTATATGAACCAATGAATCCAAATGCGAGGGACTTTTAGACAGTTATTGCAATGTATCGAGCCCTGCATTAAGCAAATTGTTGGGAAGGTTTGTTGTGAATTTGTAACCTTAAGAGAATATAAACACAATACTTACTTTCTTGGCCTTACTGATTAACGATCGAACTAAATCTTTAACATTTTTCGTCTTGTCTCTTTGAAAGTAGATCTGGGTCTCGGAGGGCTCGTTGCTGTTGGGCACCTCAGGCCAGCCGAGCTCCAGCATGGGTGGCTCTTCATCTGACATCATGGGGAAATAAGTTCCAGAAGTAAGCTCTGACACCGTGTCTCCTTCTCCACAGTCCCCCACTCCATTAAAGCCGTTCTCTGGGCTCTCAGCCTTGGCCCCGTGCTCGGTAACGTAGCTGATTTCTAGCTTCGAGAGGAAGTTGAGCTCTCTCTCATCGGACAGAACCCGGTGGTACTCCTTCTCTCCGGACTGGAGCAGCGCGTCCATGGCGAGCCGCGCCGTTTCGTTATGGCTCAGCTCTAACGCCGCGGTGGGCCGCCATGGGTTCTTCACCTCCTCCAGGCGCGTCGCCAGCTTCCCGCGGGCTTTGCGTCCGCTTAACATTGCGGCGGCAACCGGCGCTGTCGCGCAGACCTGCTCCTGTCCTGTGTGAAGGCTCGGTTTGCGAATAGCCTACCTCTGAACTCCCTGCAACAAGTGTTCACTCAGACACCAGCGGAATGCCGTCGCTCTCAGCCATGGCACTGTCTGTCCGCGCTGTCACTTCAACGCTTCCTCTATCTCCCTGCTCACCTTGTTGTTACCTGTCGCCTTCTAAGCGCCGTTGGCTCCACCTCACGGTCACGTGACCTCAAATGCTGACTGACAGCAGCGCTCTTCTCATTCCATATACAAGATGAGCTATTAAACTATATTTCGTATGGCAAATATTTTATTTGTGACAACTTTAAGTAGTCAGTCCCAATTCGGTACTAATTCGGACCCTTGACCGCGTTTGCGAACGTGATCACATGCAATTTCCTAACTGAATTTGTTTGTTTGCTATGTCGCGCTCACGTGACGCCTCGAAACAATGATTAGCAAGTCAGTGATTGGCTATGACAACCGGGAAAGGGCACTTAGCCTGTTTAGGGTATACAGACTGAAACAGAGCCTTTAAGAAATTTGTTTTTCAGTGAAAATTAATAACTTATACGTATTTACTCTGCATTTTAGGTTTATCGTCCTAAACCTCACCATTAGGCTTTCCCCCAAAATTCAGGAGTCATTAACACTTTACCCAAGACAAGGCTCAGTATGAACTCAAGCATTTCTCATCCAAAGACTAAGAGCCTTTACTTTTGATGCTATACATTACTATTTCATCTGGGCCATTTTATTCAACTTAACAAATCTAGATCTAACAAAAATATGAGCTCACATTTTGTGTAAACCAATGATTCTGCAGTGTCCTTGAACAAATAAGTCATGTCTCTCTGGAAACTGATTTTTACTGTGTAAAATTATTTCTGTTTAAGAAATAAAATGGTCAAGAAAAAAAAGAGTAAAACTGGCAAGTGTGGCAATTGTGGCAAATTAACTGAATGTGTTTAATAAGTCCTGTCTGGGATTGTTCCTGCCCTGGAACTCCCGTGACCCTAAGTGGATAAGTAAATTAATGAATAATAAGGGTTTATTAAGGGTTTAATTCATGTTTAATAAGGGTTACAAAGCCTTAGTCCTTAACTTGTGATCGATTTTGCTAGCTTTTTCATTGCTTTATGAGTAATTCCTGTTAATTCTTAAAGAAAAATTATGGAGTCATGAAACACATTAAATGAAGACAGGAAAAAAGATCTCTCCAGATCTTGTATACATCTGAAACCAATTTCTCAGCTTTGACTCCTTTAACCTCAGAAGTACCTCGTCTTATTTTTGTATAATTTCTTTTAAGCAATTTTGGGAGAAACATGAGTGACAAAGTTAATCTTTAAATGAAACTTAATGAGAATCACAAATACGTTTTTTGAGACATCAAAAATCAACATTTGAATAATAAAAATCTCCTCTGGGACACTGGAACGTGCAAGGTTAAACAATAAAAGTTCATTCATTCACTTTCTTATTCACTTAAACCTGTACAGAGTCGCAGGAGAGCTGGTGCCTAGCTGGCAGCATAGGGCACAAGGCAGAAACAACCCTAGATAGGGCACCAATCCATTGTAGGGCACGTACACTCACACTCACCTGTGAACCTAATACACATGTCTTCGGACTGTGGGAGGAAACCAGAATACCCAGAGTAAACCCACGTGAACGACAGGAGGACATGCAGACTCTACACAGAAAAGACCCAGACCACCCCATCTGGGAATTGAACTTCTCGTTGTGAGATAACAGTGCTACCCACCACCACTGTGCCACCCACAATAAGAGTTAACGTGTTCAAATTCACAAAAGTAACTGGTTATGCTCTTCTTAAATGACAGTATTTTGTGTAATTTTATTTGGCTGTAATTTTATTTTGCGTAATTTTATTTATTTAACAGGAAAAGCATAAATGAAATGTCTAGGCTATTTACATGCACTTTGCCACATCTATACAAAATAAACCGTTAGCCCATCGTTAAAGCTTACTACAGAAATGATCACTTATTCACTTTCAAAATTTTCAAAAGGCATGTTAGGTCAGTTGGTGTTTCTAAAGTGTCCCAGTGTGTGTGGGCATTATTTACCTTGTGGGGACATTTAACTTGTTACTTTTGAAAATTACTGTTTTTGTTTCCACTTTTTTGTTTTCCTTTTAGGTTACTGAGGTTAAGGATAAGCTAAGGTGTGGCATTAATAAGTTACAGTCATCATTATGTCAATGGAAAGTCCCCAAATCAAATGTTTATCAAGACTGTGTGCGTGTCTGCGTGTACTAAGATGGATTGCGCCCTGTCTTGGGTAGGTTCATATCCAGTTCATGAAAACATTCCAATCAAAATCATAAACTAGATCATACAAATCAAACTTTGGTCTGTTTAGTCACACCCAATGCCATTAAGCTGTTTAGGCCTCTATTACACACTTGTCACGATCAATTCAAAACATTTTTCTTACCTGCTCAATCCAATATTTAGGGCCAGGGAGGCTCAGCCTAACTGGCAGCAAGGCAGGAACCAACCCTCAAAAGGGGATCATCGCATGCACACATACACTTAGACTCGCCTATTGACCTAACACATCCTAACTTTGGAATGAGGGAGGAAGCCAAGAGAACCCAGAGGAGACCAATGCAGTCATGAGGAGAACATGCCCACTCCAAACAGACAGACTACAAGCTGGGAATCATACCAGCGATCTCTTGAGGTGACAGTGAAAACCACTGTACTATATACAGTGGAGCAAAAAAGTGTTTAGTCAGCCACTGATTGTGCAACTACTTAGAAAGACGAGAGAGGTCTGTAATTTTCATCATAGGTACACTTCAACTATGAGAGACAAAATGAGAAAAAAAATCCAGGAAATCACATTGTAGGATTTTTAAAGAATTTAATTGTAAATCATGGTGGAAAATCATGGTGTGTTTGGGATCATTGTCATGCTGGAAGACCCAGAAAGAAGAAGAAGTTACAGGTTTGTGAGAGTCAGAAATCTTGCTTTTTTGTGGGTGACCAAATATTTATTTTCCACCATAATTTACAATTCAATTCTTTAAAAATCCTACAATGTCAATTCCTGGATTTTTTTTCTCATTTTGTCTCTCGTAGTTGAAGTGTACTTATGATGAAAATTACAGACCTCTCTCATCTTTCTAAGTAGGAGAACTTGCACAATCAGTGGCTGACTAAATACTTTTTTGCCCCACTGTATTACTGTTACTCTTTCCAACTGGATTTCCTTCAAATGAAACTCAGTAGATTTGCGTCACATCCATTTGGTTGCAGTGATAAAGTCAGTCAGTGTTCTCAATATTTATGCCTTTGGTTTTCAGAGACATGTATTGCACTGTTGGCAAATGACCATATTCATAATTGCTGTTTCTTGGTCATCTGATAAAAGCTATGTCCTGATCCAGAAGTCTGTAGTCTCTGTAGTCATTGTGGAACTCTCTTTAGACAGAAATGTACTAAATCCTCTATCTGATTTTGTTTACGTTAAACAAAAGCTGCTCTGGAGCAGGTTTAAGACTTATTGTGATGTCAACATTTCTGACTAAAGTGTAGGAGCCTGGACAAATCCAAGATCATGTGTAATCAACAAGCAAGCTAACAGTAATCCACGGAGAAAGAATGGCCATCTGTACTTATTCCCTATGTGATCTCTGCTATTACAACTAAAACCAACAGAAACTAATAGGCTTTTGTGCAAAACTGTGATGACTTGTGCTGTGAACATGTGCACACGTGTGTGCAATTTTATAATGTCACCCGACATTCCCTCAGCAGGCCTCACCAGGTGTGTGTGTGCAGCATATGTGTACAGTCTATAGTCTGAAAATGCAAGCACAAAAGAGTTCAAATGTACAAAGCAAAGCTGGACTACAGAGAAGGAAGTTCAGTTCAGCCTGAGGGGTAATTTACTGGCATCCAGTCATCCAGAAAAACAAAACAGAACAGTCGATTGATGAAAACTCTGAAGAAATTCACTGGAATACACGATGTACTGTATTCAATTACAGGGCGTCAGGTACTATGGGAAATGGATGGCACATTAATGAATGACAAATCCAGTACATATAATCTGTTTTCTCACAAACTAGTGTGGCCTATGTATCCAGGTCCCGGCAGAGCGTTCTGGCTGGGTAGGGTGTCACAGGCAGACACAATTGCCTGTCTCTGAGGGAGGGGGGCTGGATGGTGGATCATCCCAGCACTGCCACAGCGATCCCTATTCAGCCACGTTTTTGACTGGTGTTCTGTGCACTTGCACCTGCCTACTGTGTTCTCCTGGGATAGTCACCAGAGCCCTCAGGATGAAAAAGCATGGTTATAAATTGGTAAAAAGTTAAATTAATAAAAAGAAAATAATCGGTTGTATGGTTGCACACTGCTAGGTAGACTTTAGATCTGATTGTAGACTAATGAATTTATACATGCCATATGAGGACAGTTACTTCTAAAACACTGGGTAAATGTGTTCTTTTGAGGATATAGCCTTTTGCTTAATATGTAGTCATAGGACATCTCTCTTCCTGTAGTTTACTTTCATAAATTGACAAAAATGACAATGTGTTTTTAGTATCCTGTCGAATCCAGAACACACTGCTTATATGCAGCTATCTTGAAGTGCTACAGAAAGTATCCAAAAAATATGTTTGTCTGAGTCCACCATTCTTTGGATAGGATAAGATGTATAGGATAAATAATGAATAAAGCATGATAAAAGAATATAATAAAATATATACTCATTGGCAAAACAAATAATGCACCCACATAGAAATGTCAGATTGCTGCGAAGCTCAGCATGCTGTTCTGCCTCAGGCAAATATGTAAATGATTACAGATGTGATCTGTTTAGACACTGGGTCTTGCCACAAAAGGGTGTAAAAGTGCTTCCCCCACTGCTCTATAAAAAGACCCTCAGAGGCTTCTTTTGGGTAGTGTATCTCTTGGTGAGAAATCAATGACTGCTAGACATGACTCTTCAACACACTCAAAGACATTTTGCCAGGTTAACAGACTTTGAGAGGGGGCGCATCATTGGACTGAGAGAAGCAGGATGGTCATTTTGATGATTTGCCCACCATCTACGCCATTCTGACCTAGCTGTTAGGAGGTGTTGGGAGCAGTGGTCCTGTGAGGGCACACACACACACACATGGTGACCAGGCTCTGGTCGGCCCAGACAGACCATCAGTAGAGAGGATCGTTTGACCCACTGACAAGCATGAGCAGATCCACAGTTTCATTGTCCACCATCCAGACACAGGTGGCACCTTCACTACACACCCTTGTCTCTGCCCGGACCATTTCCAGGTACTTAGCAGAAGGAAATGTGTTGTCACGTTGCCCATTATGACAGCCAGTCATCATTACCTTTGTTTGCTGTGGTGTTGTGAATGAGAAAAATGGACTGGTATGGACTGGAACTGTATCATCTTGAGAGGCGATTACAGGTTCTGTTTGGGGTCCAGGGCCGGTCGGGTTGGACCTGCCTTTCCTGCCTTTACTGTGATGCGGCACACTGCCCCAACTACTGGTGTGATGGATGAGGATCTACAGGTCCAGCTGCAACATCAGTGGGCAAATGTGGCACAGGACACCATACAGGAACCTGTTTGCCTCTATGCCTACCCATATCTCATCTTGTATCCAAGCTAGAGCCGGCCAAAACAGGGTAACTAGAGCCTTTCAGTTGTACAGTTTTCCCCAATAAACCTATCCATTCACTCTAATATTATAGTTATGTACATATATCATTTTTACATTTATACACATTCAGTTTTGATTCGATTCGATTCCAACAACTTCTTGGTGAGGTATTTTTTTTGTCAATGAGTGTAAATAAATATAATATTAAATATATTATAAATGTACATCAAATTTACCTCGACTTTGCTGTTAAGAAATAGCACGTCATTTTTCTATGTTTATGGCTAGATTCGTTGTAGCATGATGCCCTTGAAACAAGTCAGTCTCTGTTATCAACTATCAGCTATAAACAGTCAGTCCCTTACCAACATTCGCCTCTTTCTTTGTTTCACTTTGTTGGGAAAATACAGAGATGATCATTACATTTGGGAGATACAATTCATGGTTTCCTTCAGTACATGTTAAAATTACATAATGTAGATATTGGCCATAGCAACTAATGTTAAATTCTCTGTATTAATTAAACTACTTATTTCCCTTTCATGCTAAAACTACACACAGTAGTGCATGAAATTATATGAACCCTTTAGAAATTTCCATATTTCTGTATAAATATGGCCTAAAACATAATCAGGTTTTCACACACGTCCTAATATTAGATAAAGAGAACCAAATTACAGAAATGAGACAAAAATATTACCTGGTAATTTATGCGACCCCCTGTGCAGCAACTCTAATTTAACATTTACAGTGACTGTTGATCAGTACTGGACGTCAGCCTGAAGGAGTTTTAGTCAATTCCTCACATGAACTGCTTCCACAACATTTCTTTGACTTGGCCATTCCAAAGCACTAATGTTAGTCTTCTTTAACCTTCTTTTCTGTAGAACAACTTTTGCCCTTAGGGTCGTTGTCCTGCTGCATAATTCACTTTCTGTTGTTATTAAGTTCACTGACCGTTGTCCTGACATTTTTCTTTAGAATTTTCTGTCAAGTCCAAGCTACAATACTCTCACCACCATGTTTCACAGATGGGATAAGGTTCTTATGCTGGAAGGCATTTTTTCCCCTTTCTCCAGACAAAACGCTTCTCATTTTAACCAAGAAGTTCTATTTTGGTCTTCTTCATTCACAAAATGGTTTTCCAATAAGCTTCTGGCTTGTCCACATGATTTTAACAAACTGCAGATAAACAGCAGTGTTCTTTTTAATAACATATGTCAATCTAGTTGTATTTGTCTCCACTAGCTTCGCACATCTAGATTGAATAACGTTTCCCATTCCTACTTGCAGAATTGTTCAAGTTCAGTCAAATTTAGTTGTGAGTGGAAATGGACTGCTCTCTTCAAATCCATCCAAAGATTTTCTATTGGATTTAGGTCAGGGATCAGGACAATAGGTCAGAAGATTCACCTTTCCATTCTTAACCTCTACATTTTTTTAGGTGTGTTTAAAGTTGTTACTGTGTTGAAAGGTGAGCCGCAAGTTTTTTTTAATGAATTTACTTGACAGCATCCATTTTCCCTTTCTCTGTAACACACAATTTGCCAGTCCCTGCTGAAGAAAACCCATCTAAAACAGTTGTTCATCACGTTTTTACAAATTTGAATTGTAAATCATGTGTGGTAGTTGGCACTAACAGGATCCAAAAGCTGACACACCTGAATGACTGGTCTTAGCACTAGGAACATCTGATAGTGCGTTTCTGTATGTAAATGAACTTGTGAAGACGTGACAAATATTTTTCACAGTAAAACACTGCATAGCACATTTAATAAATTAGCATAAAGCAAAAATAGGGCAATTCAGTCATACTAAATGTTTGAGTGTTAGGGAAATTGAGTATTTCTTCGGCCTTCAGTAGCTATACTATACATCTAATGTGAATAAAAGTCACTTCATTCACGCCGCTTGTGACTTTATGTTGGCCTGAAATCCCTGTGGTTCTTTTGTGTTTCTGTTGCTGTTTTTAGCTCTTCCCTGTTTCCTTTGTTAGAGAAGTTCCATTCCAAAGTCTGTGTCCAGCGGGTAACGTCATAGGTCTTCCTTTCTCTTTGTCATAGCCAAACAAGTTTCATGTTCTTTGTAGATTAATGCAGCACTGTGTGTAGTGATAAGCAACATTCATACAGAGAATGGCCGGACAAGAGAAGAATGTCTTCACTGTTGAGTGTAACACTAGAATGTATAATGATAAAGTGCAAGATTTAAATACTGTATGTAAGTAAATCACAAGTAACCTTCAGAGGACAAACCCAGTCATTTTATTTTCACAAAGACTGTGAAGTAATTGGATCATCTTTTGATCTGCTCTATTGTTTACAGTAAAAAAAAAAAAAATGTCAAAAAGCCATTACTGTCATGAACACTGGTATGACTGAGCAGCAGGAAAAGGTTCAGTCCAAGAAATCAGATGGTGTGCATAAAGCTGTCAGTTGAGAGAGTCATGTTATGTTAATGATACAACTCACAATCGTGGTTTTAATTATTACAGTGTATATAGTATATATATCACATGGTATAACATAACATACATGTAATCATTAATTTGAGAAATTTGGGTATATGTGTAAACTGAATGGATAAGAATAGTTTAATAAATGTATAAATATGCCCCAAAGCAGTGCATAAGCAAAGAGAAAGTGTTTTTGATTTACTTATTTGACATTAAATAAGCATCAATGGCTATTCATGACAAGAGCAAGGTTATAACTATACAAGTCAGACACACAGACAGACCAATTATCCTAGAAGTATCTTTGGAATGTGAGAGGAAAGCAGACACAGTGAGGACTTGCCGGAACCTGAGGACAGGATCGAAACAAGGAAGAGAACAGCAAGAGAACATCAAGAAAAGTTGACTGGTTCCAACGGTCTTAAGCTTAGCACATGTTCATTTCTCACCATCCCAGTTTAGTAGCTGGTAGCTGTCATGTGACAGGGGAAATTCAGCTAGTGGGAAAGGCAATTACATTGGGAGATTATTAAACACTCAGGTCCGGAATGGAATTTAATATTTTTTGACATGCTATCAAACTGTGTGATTAATTGTCTATTGAAGTAGTGTGGCTATATTTTGAGTTTCAAAAAAGAGGACATTAAGGGGAAATTGGCAGCACAGGGCAAACAGGTGGCCATGATTGGTATGAGGGTAAGGTTGTGGCCTGTGTTGGTTGGTGGCGCTGTCAAACTTAAGACACTTAAAACTTTATACCTGTGTTGTATTTGAATCAATGCTCAATCCTTGGTGTTTGCTGTTAGGTCAAATTCATCTGGGGCCAAAACAAAACTGTTTATTAAGTGATGGGTAGAGGGTTTTTACGTCTTCATATGATAAATACATATTAAAAGTTAGTTCAACTTCGCTATATTGTTCACAATATTGTTTCTTTTCATGAACACAGAAAAAGAAAGCAAAAAATCAGGTTCCGTAAACCAAATCCACTATTCCCCTCTAGTCCTCTTGATATGTCCACGTATATTTGTGTGATATGCAAAACTCCCTCTGTCTCCGGCTGTTGTTGTGGGGCTGTGCTTCACAGACACAGGTGATGATTGAGAAGCAGTTTGACCAGTGGTTGTGTACAGGGTGTGTACTTAATCGACTGATTGTGTGCAAGAAGGTAACTAAATAAAACAACAAGATGATGGACACACAGAGTAACGCAACAGGAGAAAAGAACAGTCAATATGAAAGTATGAAAAGTCATGTTCTGGACATCTTAGGCAATTTAGAATCCTGATTGCCCTTATTTGTTAGGTCCTAAAGCAGGACCTAACAGGATCTAGGAAAAGAGAATGTGTGGTCTGAATAGTTTAGGATTAAACAGCAGGCTGTTGTAATTCATTAAGACAATTTCATTCAAACTGGCTGATAAATATATTCAGAAAACGTGTTTAGCTTGCTGTGTTTGAGTATCTTCTGATGACAGGTGTGTATGTGTGCACAGATGTGAGTGCAAATAATAACTGGAGAAATAAAGATCATGTGACATTGATTAGCACTGCCTTTCAGTTTCATGTTTACAATGAACAGTTTCATGTTTATTTCCTCCTCTAAGGTCAAAATATAATGGATGTACTATATAATCATATCATAAATAGATTTTTCATGAATCAATCCTAGTTGAATAGATCCATGCACATTGAGTTTTGTTTCCAGTTTTTATACATTTTAAAACCATGTACTTTTAAATCATAAATAAATAAATAGCCATTTGTGAATAAGCAAAAATATAATCTCAGTGTCTTCCTGAAAAACATACTTTTAAATGGTTAATGGTTTTGGGTGGAAAATTCCAGTTATATAACAAAAACCTTTTTCCTGGTTACTTAGCCGACCTGCTAGATACTACATTCTTAACAATGACAGTCATATCACATTATTATGGTTTATTTCCATGTTTGATGTAAGTGTTAGACACATGTATAAGATATAACGATGTAAATCAAGAGTCAGAGTCATTAAATTTCAGTTGTTATTCCCCATGACTAGTATATTTGCAGTTCTCTAGCATAGCTAATTGCTTGCATACTCTCTGTATGCTATAAAAACTATAAATGCTTACTACATCTTGCTCATGCTTACTGTATGTGTTAGATACTAACTACAGCATTAGTTGTGCACTATTTTGACATGCTATTTCTTATAGTTGTAAATAATGGTTTGAGATGCAGCCTAAGTAGAAGTTCTGGTAGGGTAAAATTAGATAACTACATGGGAAAATTAAGATGCCAAAAAAAAAGCATGCCAGAGCCATGTTTTTAAACTGAAAGCCCAAGGTAGCTGGTGAAACAGATCTAGTAGTTCATATTTAATCACATGGGCAAAGGCGAGTCATGTTTTACAACGTTTTTTGTTACCCACCAGACAGTATTGCACACTTCCCTCTGCTGTTAAGTTTACATTATTAGGGATGATGTATTGTAGTCACTAGTTCATGTGTAGGTTCATGAGTCATGACTACATTTTTCCAGGACAGTTACATCGCTAATAGCCTTAGCAAACCACTAGAAAACACAGCAGCCACATAACAGGTCCCACATGGCTAAATCTTACTCATCCTTTAAAGAAAGGAACACTCTGTTGTTGGAGGCAATAGGGTTATTCCACTGAAATGTACCTTTTTGAATACTTTGTACTTTAAGTTTAGTATCAATGGTTACAGTTTACTCCTATTTGAGATCATTTGTAAAGGCAAAACTATAATGTTACTATAATTACTGCTATTACTACTTAATCTGGACATGTTATTTCTTCAGATTTTTCACTTTGAAGAATGTTCTGCTTGTTTTGTTCACTAGAGTATGTTTAGTTGATTTGCTTCCCCATTGCCTCTCATATTTCTTTGAAGTTACATTCAGCCTTTTGAGACATATTGCTCATCAGACATTGCCAGTAACATCAAGGTCATACTGACTAAAAAATCACCTTTCACTGGAGACCAGAGGTGTATTACTTAATGTTTAAATATGGGTTAATATTATTGACATTGCCATCAGTATCTCTTTGAGGACAGTAGTCTTACTTACTAAATAGTACTAAATATTTTGTTATGCAAGTAATTAATGCACGGATAACTACTTCTACGCAAGTTATACTTCCCAACTAACAACAAATGTATGACCCTCATAACTTTAGACCTTGGTACCTGTGAAAATTATAGTTGTTGTATCTGTGCTTGAGCGATTGTAAAAAGTGCAGTCATTCATATGAAGTCATCATAGGATGAAAAATATCCAGATACAGAAAGTAATCTGTACTTGTTAGAAATTTGTAACATTTCCAAAACACCATGAGAAAATTCACTGTTTAAGATATATGTTCATTGGATGGCAGTTTCATGAGTTTTAACATTGAGTAATTTCTCATGATTTGTTTTGAGCATCATTTCTAAATAATTTTCCTTTCATTTTGACGGCCAAAACAGTTTAGGTATACAGTTTGACAATATATGTGAAGATTAATTTCATATTTCCATCTGCTTTTCCTGGCTGTCTGACAGACTGCCATTCACAATTGATCAACCAATGTTTTTACAAAAGTGTATTTGTATATTTAGCTCATAATAAACATTACATGAACAATTAGTCACCACTGTCTGTCCAGTTTCTCTGTGTCCATCAGACACTTTAGAGAAGTCCTGTGTAGTAACTTTTGTTTACTTATTTAATAATGTGTTAATTGTTCATAGTGTAATAATTTGTGAGTCAGTCACACGATTATGAGAAATGTTGGTCTGTTACATTCCCAAGCTCTATTACATAAGATACCTTAGTAAACTATGTGTCTGTGCATGTGAAACACAGACAGTCACATGTATAAAAACATGTTTTTCTAAACACATATAAAAGTAACTACAGCTCATGTAAAGTTTAGAACTTTCCACCAATTTAAACTGAAGATATCTGGACTTGTTCGCTCTGTGTTAACAGAGTCTTTGTTATCATCATGCCTGGATCAAAAGAGTTGTCTTACCTTAGAAAGAGACTATTTTAACCTATTTGAGAAACCCTTATTGTCTAATAAGTCTATCAGGGCCACACTAATGTCTGCTAATGAGTATCTAGAAAAGGATCAGGAATTGTGGAACAATGTGCTATTGGCAGTTATGTCAAAGATGGAGATGTTTGGCCACATCCGAATTCATGTTTGGCAAAAAGCATAGACAGCATTTCATCAGACAAACATCGTACCCACTGTAAAGCGAGGTAGTGGAAATCTTCTGTCCAACTTGCAGTCGTAGACTATGACTTCTCTATCATACCAAAAAGAAAAGAAACTGACCTTCTGACAGGATAATTATCTTAAACATACATGCAATGTATACAATCCACTAAGGTACGGCTTATTTAAATCCCATTCAAATGCTGTGGGGAATTTGAAAAGGGTTGTTAATACAGGAAACTCTTCAAACATTGTACAGTTGTAGCATGTCAGCTAAGAACAGACAACTGAGGCTACAATTTGCATGGACTCACCAAAATTGACAATAGAAGATTGGAACAATGTTGCCTGGTCTGATGAGTCTCGATTTCTGCTGCGACATTTCAATGGCCGGGTCAGAATTTGGCATACAACATGAAAACATGGCTCCATCCTGCCTTGTATTAATGGTTCAGGCTGGTGGTGAAATCGGGTAGTGGATATTTTCTTGGCACTCTTTGGGCCCCTTAATACCAAATGAGCACCGTTTAAACACCACAGCCTACTTGAGTATTGTTGATGCCCATGTTCATCCCTTTATGACCACAGTGTACCCATCTTCTACACAAGCAGTTTGAAGACAGACTAGCTAAAATTGTGGGTCACTTTATCATAGGAGATGCAGCATAACTTGTACCAGCTCTACTCTAGACAACTTACTATGGCATGCAAACTGAGTACATGTTTTATATTGTTATCATAGTTTAGGGCATGACATTTCGAAAATGCATATTCAATAAATATGACAAGGTAAATCACATGAGGAAACACATTCCAAAGTCACTGTTCAAAACAAACAGTTAAATGCAATTTGTTTTAAGCATAAATGGAAATGGCAGCACAGGCCTGCGATCAGTTTCTCCAATACCAAGCTTATTTTACAAAGCAAACAACATAACTAGTTACACAACTTGGTGAGTCAAACAGGAAGTTACATCAACATTATTTGGACCTGAAGGTGCAATCATGTGACAGGATATAGTAACAGACACGTGTTGTGACGACTGAAAGGTTCTGAGGAAAGTATGCTTTATTCATTTTTAAACAAAGGACAACAGGGAAATGATGAGCTCCAGTACTGTGAGGGAACACACCTATATGCTTGACCATACAAGAGCTGATCTGCTGTCCTAGTCTAAACCAGCAAGCAGCCAAAGCAAATATAGACCTGACACAGTGACAAAGAGCACATGACTCTGACTCTGTCTTCCCCTTGTAATCATATCCTCCTTCCCTATTGAGGCTAATGTCAATAAAATCAAGTAGACAATGCCATACTCCTGTAGTAAGTGGAATTAGGTCAGATGACTGTTGAGGAAATTTGAGGGAAACATAAGATTTGAGGGATGTATTGGGTCATTATCCTATTTCACTTTAAATCTTTCTCCACAAAGATCCAGTCAATAACTCGTGGCTCACTTGGAGTTGTGTTGAGGTCAAGATTCTGTGCAAGTCAGCCAAGTTCTCAATCAAAGCTGGAAAAACAATTCTCTAAGGACTTTACGGAAGCAGGGTAGAAAGTTGATGAACTGACTTGTTTGACGTGGAAACCTCTGTGTCACATTGAGAGTGACTATGGTATCAGTACAACAAAACATTCTACTGCCACTGTTTGTCTATGGAGAATCTAGAAATGTATGATATATTTTATGAATGTGTTATGGAGGAGTGTTACTGAAATAGCAGAACTCATTGATTAAATGGTGTTTGTTTATGTAGTGTATGTGTTACATCATTTTAAATGAATTGAAATGATATGCATGTTTCGTCTGGTTATTTGACCTATATATTACAAAGAACAGAAATATTCTATTTACTTTCATTTACAGTATTTATCAGACACCCAAATTTAGAGTAACTTAAAAACTAAATGCTCAAGAGCTCAGCAGCAGCAGCTTGGCCATGACAGAACCTGAACTAATCTTTTGTTTTGTTGTCCTTCCGAATTATATTACCAGCTGTTCTCTTTAATTTAGAAATGCAAGTAACTGATACCTGACTCTAAAATGTATTTTCTGTGCCAGTTACACACTCAGTCTTATTGTACACAGTCCCTGTGGTATCTATTTTGCAATGCGTTTGAAAGTTAAACCCCACCTGATCACTGAGTCATTCTTACAGCAACATACAATCTACTTTACTAACTTACTACCACTTCATGCTTATGATTCCTTGCAGCACAACACTTCTTATGTTAATTACAGTTTAGTCACTTAGCACATGCCCTTGTCCAGAGCAACTTACATTTGATTACAATTGCAACTGATACAATGCAATGTAATGTCTTACAATGCAAGCAGTTGTGGGTTAAGTGTTTTACTCAAGGACCCATAAGTGGCAGCTGTGCAGAGGTAGGATTACAGTCAAAACAGTAAATAATCAAACCTGTAACATTACACTCTGAACATGAAAATGAATTAACTATTATCCAGTTGTACTTAGACAGTATTGTCACGAACCGGGCAAGGGAGGACAAGGGAAACGGACGTAGGTGCAAGTGTACTAGGGTTATTTACAGTGCACATGGTGTAACATACAAACAAACTATACAGAACTACAGTAAGAATGATTACTAAGACAACAAACATCTAACACACAGAAACAAGCTAACAGGGCTAATGCTAATACAGACAATGAACATGCAATAACACAAAGGACAGGCTAACAAGCTAACAAGATAATAAGCTAACATGTGACAAACAAAGCTAACATACAGAAACAAGCTAACAGGCTAACAAACAAAAAGGCTAACGCTAAACATAGAACACAGCTTGAACCTAAGACAACCAAGACATACTGAGAACACAGAGCGACAAAGAGACAAGACTAAGTAGAAAGACAAACCAGTACAGAGAATCAGGAGTCATGGGCCAGGAGCCAAAGACAACACAAAAGTGCTATAAAACCAGACAAGGAAGTGCACAGGAAGCGGGGTATATATAGCAGACAGACCAGCAGGTGGCTACAGCCCCACCTGCTGGGTGGGAAGCAGAAAGCAGGGGGAGCTAAACCGAATGGATGCCAGCTAAAGGCTTGCATCCTTGTTACAAGTATAACCCCCAACATCAAAGTGAAAATCATTTTTACATATATTCTGATTACTAATTAAAATGTAATTATTAAAATACCTGGTCTGGATAAGCGATCAGCCTCTTTAGAGTAACTGATGTAAACTTACTCAATTAGGCTACGACCAATCTGCTTCAAGATCACACACCAGTCTAACTGGCCCTAAATGGCTAATTGTAGTGATTTTGATTACATCAGAAACAAAACAGACTGTTCCTCAAGGTTTCAAGAAAGATTTCTGAGGCTTTAGCTATCCCTCCGAGTTCCATTCAGAGCATTATTAAGAACTGGAAGGTGCACCACTAGCAACTTGCCTAAATTGAGTCAACCCTCCAAATGGGATGATCAAGCAAGGAGGACACTGATCATGGAAGGACAGGACATTTTTGAAGGACTTACAAGTCTTTATGGATGAGAGTGGTTTGTCTGTACGAGTGACAACAATCTTACAAACTTTACACAAAGTTGTGTTGTACAAAAACTGTGCTGTATGGCAGAGTGACAAGAAGGAAGCATGTTCCTTGAAATAAGTTCCTCGAGTCTTGTTTTTGAGCAGTTGCTCAGGTGAAAATTAATGCTACCAAGTACACCCAAATTCTTGAGGAAAACTTATATCCCTCTTTTAAATAGCTGAACATGGGCGGTGGTTCACCTTAAAGCATATCAAAGTGACACTAAAGACACTGCTGAAAACAAAACAACAGAGTAGCTTTTTACAGGACGGTGAATAACCGTGACCTAAATCTGATAACATCCGATGTTATCTTCATATGTTATAAAATCTGAAAATTTTATCACCACGAAATTTTACAGGAACACCCAGGAAAAAACTGTACCGTGAATTTTCATAGTAAAACTGTGAACTGCTTGACAGTTTTAATGTGAAGTTTCACAGTTTGACCATGAAGTTCAGAGTTCTATGAATTTTTTATGGTAATTTGGCCACTTAATGGTTCTACTGTGAAATTTCATAGTACAACTGTAAACTTGGTGGACTATGAACTGACCCTGAATTATTTCACAGTTGTAGTACGAATTTTGGTGGTAATTTGGCCACTTCATGGTTCTACTGTCAACTTTAAATTTCAACTTCACAGTACACTTTTTCCTGGGCAGGAACGATTTCCGCTAGGAACAATGGAGAAATTTTCACAAACCTAGGTGTGAAAAGCTGGTGGAGACATGTCCAAACAAACTATTGGCTATAATTAAAGCAAAAGGTGGCTCAGTGTAGCAGGACTGATTACATTCCTTATGTGAGCTGCTGAAAAGGCAACTTTTGGTCAGCAGAACTTTATCTAAACGATAACACATTTGTTTGTAGTAGCCTACATCAATACTACTAACAAAAAACAATCTTTAATTTTAGGTTTGGTTGTCCTAAAATACGAATTTAAGAAAATGTCGTAAGTAGAACCTAGCTTCGTAGTTAGAACAGAGTACAATACGATACATTTCATTTATTTAGATACTGTATAGGGAATTTGCGGGAGTAGTGCCTGGCTCCCCCTGTTGGTACAGAGCATTGGTGTGTTATTTTCTACGCTTTCATTTGAATAGAAGGGCTGTTTCTGGCGTTACCTTTTACCTCAGAATTTCTTACGTGTGCCTGAGAGGAAATGGCCTAGGGTTGTACTCTCTACTCAATGCTGCACTGTTCGCTACAAAAGCGTGTTAGTCAGCCTGTCCTGCAGTGCCCGGTAACTCAATACCTCATGTTTCTACAGTAACCACTTCAGCAAACACTGGCACTCACTGGCCCTTACACTGACCTGAGCTGGAAACTCATTTCCCTTTCATTCGAAATCAAGGGTGTTATTTATTTCAGGGCACGTTTATAAAACATTTGAACCCGAATCTGAATAAGATGTTGGCATTGTTGGCATTTGTCAAGTTATAGCCATGCAATTAAGACATGGCCAGATAACATTTATTGTCTGTATATGGCCAACAACTACAGTGCATAAACTTTGAGATTGTGCACACAAAGTACTAATAATGAATTGTTCAGTGTAATATAAGAATTCCACAACCTTGAATGCACTGAAAGTATAAACTAGTGTTTAGTAATATATATTTTAAATTGTGTAAAAACTTCTTGCTGTATAAAAACCAAGTTATAAGTGCAGAGCACTCTTACAAACTCAACATCAAGAACAACCAGTAAATACACACCAAAATCTCAGCAATTTTTCCAGCACCTTGATGAATCTAGGCCCTGTAGAATTAAAGCAGTTCGGAAGTCAAAAGAGGGAAAACCCCAGTACTAGCAAGGTGTACACAATAAAGTTGACAATGATACTTTATTAGGGACACCTTGTAGTACTGGGTTGTCCCCCCCCTTTTGACTTCCAAACTGCTTCTGTATGGCCTAAATTCAACAATGTGCCGGCCTTTTGCTGAGTTTGATGTGTTGTGTCTTCAGAGATGGTCTTCTACTTACCTTAGTTGTCACTTGTGGTTATTTGAGTTACTGTTGCCTTTCTATCCGCTCAAACCATTCTGGTCATTCTCCGCTGACCTCTAGCATCAATAAGGCACTTGTTCTCAGAACTCAAAATCCTATTTGCAAAAATGTTACTATTTATACAGTATCCATTTATACACCATACTAGAAAATGAAATTGATTTGTGACTATAACAGAGGTTAAGTTAGCCAACTTAACCTCTTTATGGACGAAGGTTGAACTAATTGAAAATTTGTATATTGGATATCTACGTTCTGCATTTCTATTAGTCAATTTTAGATGCATATACTGTATTATTAAGGTTTTGCTTGGGAGCTTTGCCATATAGACAAAACCAGGGGAGTTCATGAACAAGTATGGCGTTGAGATTTATATTTGTGATACTGTTAGGCAGAAGTATATCACAGGTGTGCCACTCAAGAGACTTCAGGCAACTGACCTCAAATTTACTCTTGCGTAATCAGTGTCGTGTGAGTTTGTTACGTGTTACAAAATTAGCTCGCAAGTGGCTTGTTGTCAAGGATGAGAATAGGTGTGTGCTGCAGCACCCCCTAGTGGAATTCCAGAAAACGACATTTTACTAATCGTATAACCACTACAGTAAAAATTCTGTAATAACATGGGTAAGGGGGCTTGAAGAGCATAATGCATGCAGCTAAGGAACTATGCTAATCAACTATGCCTAGGAGCGCTTGGGTGGCGAAGTGGCAATACACTAGGTGATATGAGTTTGAGTCCCGGTGGTGGTTTCTAGTCAAGAAGTCTTTTGGTGACAGGCTGGCACCTCTTAAGGATGTGTTCATCTGTGGCCCATAAATTTAAGGAGAATCCCTACAAACATACCCAAACAATAGGCACGTTTAAAGCCAATAGAGTTGACCCATTTTAGATATGTAAAGTATTCAAAACTGGGTACCAAATGTGCTGATATCTGGTGACTGTGGAGATCATTTGAGTACAGTGAACTCATTGTCATGTTCACGAAACCAGTTTGAGACGATTTGAGCTTTGTGACAAAGCGTGTAGAAGATGGGTACACTGTGGTCATAAATGGACAAACATGGTCAGCAACAGAACTCAGATAGGCTGTGGCATTTAAATGATGCTCAATTGGTATTAAGGGGCCCAAATTGTGCCAAAAATATCCCCCACACCATTCCACCACCACCAGCAGCCTGAACCATTGATACAAGGCATCCATGCTTTCATGTTGTTTACACCAATTCTGACCCTACCAGGAGAAATTTAGACAACTCAGACCAGGTAAGGTTTTTCCAATCTTCTACTGTCAAATTTGGTGAGCCCATGGGAATTTAGCCTCATATGCCTGTTCTTAGCTGACAGGAGTGGAACATGACGTGGTCATCTGCTGATTAGCCCATCTGCTTCTAGGTTGGAGGTGCTGTGTATGCAGAGATGCTCTTCTAAATACTTTGGTTGTTACAGGGGCTGAGGTACTGTTGCCTTTCTATCAGATTCACATTGTTCTAATACATTTAAGAGTTTCTAGATACAGTCCTTTATGTTAAACCTACTGACAGTAGGTTCACTAAATGCTGGTGAGAGCTTATTTTTCACATCTGGCTGTAGCTTTGACCTGACAACTAATATGCTAAAATATGTGCCCCTGCCTGTTTTGATTTATGTTGCTGTTAAATTATGTGAATACACTGCTGATGGCAGCTTAGTTGAAAGCCTTGACAGGAAGTCTCAGATAAACATTTATTTTTTTTAAGCAGTAAAAATGAGAAGCCCACATAGCCCATACAGCCAACACATATTCCCACACACACACACACACACACACACACACACACACACACACACACACACACACACACACACACACACACACACACTTACCAACACACTGCAGAAAGTATTAAAGTGAGGAGAATTTATAAATATCATTGTAGAACTTCACATAAGCACAAGTAAATATGCTAGAAAAAGCAGAGTACAAACATAGATCCTCTATGCTTTCAATAGATATGAGGTCACAAGGTCAGTGTGTATGCAGGTCTATCACAGTATACAGGTAGAGAAGTGGCCGAGAGAGGTTGCTGTAAAGGAGCAGGAGCGAGAGAGAGAGAGAGAGCGAGAGAGAGAGAGAGAGAGAGAGAGAGAGAGAGAGAGAGAGAGAGAGAGAGAGAGACGAGGAGCATAACACAACAGCAGTTCTTGACTGGTTGGGTTTCTCTTCTGAGTAATCCTTAGCACTGTATACACCGTAGTCAGACAGAGTATTTTTTAAAGACCTGCATCGTTATAGGTTGGCTTGGCGACCTTCAGGATGCTCTGTGCATTATCTTCCACTAGAGGACGCCATTTGACCTCCCCGGTTAGTAGGAGATCGTCCCCATCAAGAGAATCGATATATTGCATCTGTCAGAAGAGAAACAAGCGCTGGGTTACAACAGAGAAAAAAAAATAACAGAATATCATTCATACTATGACTGTATTTAAACAAAGCAGAGTCCCGACATTGGTTATTTCTTGTACTTTCTTGTAATGTTTCAAACAAGTCGCACTCTTTTTTTTTTAAGATACAAAGGCATAAATTCACTCTGGAATGGCCATAAGAGAGACACCCTTCAGAACTGCATCAATACAACGTGGCATTGTCTTGCATTTCTGCTTCTTTAACAAAGCAATGGCACTCAAAATGGTCGGCAGCTGGTATGGCCAACCCAAGCTAAAGAACGACGAGTTGTGTTCAGACACATTAGCTGAAGCACCAGCGTTGTATTTGGCTGAGTTTTCTATGGGTTTTTCATTGTCTGTTTATCTGAATTCTTGACATCCTCCTCTAACCACTCTCTCCAACTGTCAACAAGTTGTTTAAATTTAAACAAAAATTGTTGAGAAAATCCCCCAAGGTTGGTAGTTTTTGAAATACTGTATGGACTTTGGGCCTGGAACTGAACTAACTAACTGAACTGGCCATCCACTTCATCTGTAATACCGGTATCACTGATGGACATTATAATGCAGTGCAAGTGTGTCCAATATAAGGTCTGAATTCCAAATCCTAATCTTTTATCACTTGTTGCATAACCAAAACAGCACTGATGGGATCACAGACTGATGACCTGATATATTCTCTTTCAGGCTTTTGTGTGTAGAGCAGAATTCATGGTTCTGCCAATTATGACAACTTGTCGAGGCGCTGAGGCAGCAAACCCTCCTCACGCCATCACACTACCTCTTGGAGCTTAGCTTGGACCTTTGAGTGAGGGCTGAGGTTGGATGTTCTTTTGTGGCTCAGAGGAATTTTGGTATGCCAACATGAGTTTTCCACATGAGGGCAGGTAATGTTGGAAACATGTTGGAAGGTTTGCGCCATTTAACGACCATCCAGTCAACATCTGTTCGGATTAATGGCCAAGGTTTAAAAAAACAAAAAAAAGACAGGAAGAAAGAAAAGAAGATGAATTATAATAGGAAATAAAAATCAGGTTTTTTTTACTTTGGATGTTGGAGTTGTAAACTGGCGGATTAAAACAAGTTTGCCATGTGTATTTTAACTGCCATAAATATTACTTATAGCATACTTTGACGTTTTGTTTGCATATTTGTTAGTTAATTTATTTTCATAAATATTGATTCACTCTGCATGAACAACTTGCAAAAATAGGCACTCTGTTACAGGTGTTGCAATTTCTCTGCCAAGAAGATGCATTAAGGTAAAGGTTTAAAGTGGTTAAAAGGAGACATTGCATTGCCTGTTCTGGAAATTAGTGTTACTTCAAGTGGACTCATTCCCTCTTGCTTGTGTGCAGCCAGTGAGGTATGTTTATTTATATTGTGGTTCAACAGTGTGTGTGAATATTAGTGTGTGCTTGTTCTGTACATTGTCATGTATTTGATCAGTTTAACAGTGGATTTGATGCCTGAAGTGCAATAAGTGCAAAAGAAGAGAACCTGAGAAACTAGGTGTTGTGTATTTCCAGGAGGGAGTGATGACAGTTTAGGCTTCGGATGCTGTGTAGATGGTAGCGTTCCACTTGTGTTTTCAGCAGCATCTCTGATGCATTTACGTATGGTTTCCATGCAGTTTTTCTTTTTTTTTGTGAAAATGCCCTTTATATTTACATTACAGTAGCATAATCAACTATGTTACTATGCTAATGTCCAATCAAAGTCCATTTCAATCCACATAACTTTATTTGTCAGTTCATCTTCAGCACATTGGTGACTTCCATAACAGAACATTTTGGAGCTTTTTAAGCAGGTTGCTTCACGAAAAAACTGGTGACTAATTTCTGTTAAACAGGTGACAAATACTTCAATTTTGTTTTGACTTCAAAACCGCTATTACAGATGGCATGAAGAAAATGTGATGCATTTTCCAAGCCAAAAACAATTTAAGAGGCCCAATTCAAAACAGGTGGAAAATGAGGGCAATTCATGATGTCAATCCGGTTGCATAATACGCGTTAAAACATGACGGCGTTAAGCATGACAAAAACACACATGCACATTAAAAGAGGCCTGGGTCACCAGAATTTTCCACTGCATTCAAGGGTTCAATACTTTATGTGCTGCACCTGCACCCGCTTTCTGTTCCACACTCTCCCCCTCACTTGCTTTTTTACCCTCTCCATCTTGCACTAATCAAGCCCCAGGAAATCAGCCTGTGTTTTGTGTTTATTTGTGAGATTTTATTTCAGAATGCCCCCAAGGACCTTGTGCACTCACATACATAAACACACTCACCTCATTTGTAATAAATTCCTGCCATCACTTGTAATGAGCCAACACAGCTGCTCAGAGCCTGTGGCCTAAACAGAGGTGGAGGGCATTGTGTGTGTGTGTGTGTGTGTGTGTGTGTGTGTGTGTGTGTTTTAGTTGGCCTCCTGTTGGTAGAGTGATTCAGGCCCTCTAGAGGACCAGTCCCTCCTTCATGTATGTTACCATAATTGAGCATTAATTTGTTAAGAATTAATTTATTTTCAAATCTTTATTTAGTTAAACACTCATTAATTGAATTAAGCTTTGGAAACTGTAAGAAAACAGTTCATGAATCTGATAAATGAATTTCCTGAAGCCACTGCACTGCACAGGAACACAATCTGTTTATCTTGATTTATTACGAGATCTCCAGTTACTGATACACATTGCAGTGTGAACAGCAAAATCCTAACCCTAAATCATTCATGTTCAATGTATTTATTTATTCACCGCTCTGAACAATAAACACAGTCACAAAGCAGCTCCAGAGAAAGCATAGTCCAGGCCCCAAATGCATAGCCAGAGCCAATGAAACCAGGCTCAATGGGAAAACCCACCCTGCTCTGACTGAGACCAGAAAACACGATTAATTGAGTTCTTGACTCAACAAATGCCCCTGACTAACTAAATAAAGAAAAGCTAACAGTATTTGTAGAGAATATATCAGATATTCACTGCAGCTCATAAATCACAGATTCAGTATCACTCGTAGTATGAATAAGATGCTGATCAACTGCGCAGTCATTGTGACATTAACGCGACTCTCAGTTGATGAGTCTTAGAAACAAAAAAGGCCACCTTGGACATCTTACAACTCGCAACAGAATTCCAAACAGACTCTGTAAACAGCATGTCTGTAAGAACTGTTTGGAAGCTCCATGTACTACGTTCTCACAGAGAGCAGTTGCCAGTTGGTGCAGTGTAAAGCACTAGGCCATTAAACTGGAGTCACAGATAATAGCAGAACACCAGCAGTCTGCTATTATAGTAAGATTATGATCAAATCTGAGGGTCATCTGTCCATGACGGGCTTAAACCAGCCAAGGTACCAGCAAAGACACCACACTTGGGCAACCTCTGCAATAAAATGCATTACGACAAGAAAAGCAACAGATGGCAAGTCACCAATTACATCGTAAAAGACACGGTGCCAATTCAGCTGGGCTCAAACGACTTTTGAATACTTTACACCCAAGATGTTCACTGCCAAAGTAAAAAAAGGTGGAATCTGTTAAACAGCGATCGCGGTTATTTCAGCCACACTCACTGCCAACAGGTTCATGGTAAGAAGCATAGTTATGGATTATACATTCAGCAGCATTCAGTGGCTGTACTGGAGACCTCAATAACTCTCAATATGACACTTTCATAGGTTTCCACCACCTCAATAAGTTAGATCAAGAACTTTCTGCACTGCTCTCCAAAAACTAAGTCCATAACGACATGGCTCACCAACTGTGACAAGAGAACCTGGCTGTCTGACAGACAGCCCTGATCTTAACTTCAGACAGCTTTGAGATTAACTGAATTGAAAACAGTGAGCCATAGCTTATTGTCCAACATTTCTGATCACAGAGTCATTTTCCAAAATCAACGGGAAGACTTCTCAGAGGAGTGGAGCAGCAGTCTGCAGGAGCAAGGGGTGGCAAACTTGGAGGCAACTGTTGGTAGTCCACAAAGTTACGGATATATAGCACATCAGCAAGGAGGAGCCAAACCCAGATTAATGACCAAGGTTCTGCCCAAGTATATATGTTACAGTGGTGCTTGAAAGTTTGTTAACCCTTTAGAATTTACTATATTTCTGCATAAATATGACCTAAAACATCATCAGATTTTCACACAAGTCCTAAAAGTAGATAAAGAGAACCCAGTTAAACAAATGAGACAAAAATATTATACTTGGTCATTTATTTATTGAGGAAATTGATCCAGTATTACATATTAGTGAGTGGCAAAAGTATGTGAACCTCAAACATTAGCAATTCATTTGATGGTGAAATTAAAGTCAGGTGTTTTCAATCAACAGGATGACAATCAGATGTGAGTGGGCACCCTGTTTTATTTAAAGAACAGGGATCTATCAATGTCTGCTCTTCACAGCACATGTTTGTGGAAGTGTATCATGGCACGAACAAAGGAGATTTCTGAGGACCACAGAAAAAGAGTTGTTGATACTCATCAGGCTGGAAAAGGTTACAAAACCATCTCTAAAGAGTTTGGGCTCCACCAATCCACAGTCAGACAAATTATGTACAAATGGAGGAACTTCAAGACCATTTGTTACCCTCCCCAGGAGTGGCCGACCAACAAAGATCACTCCAAGAGCAAGCCGTGTAATTGCTGGTGAGGGCACAAAAGACTTCAGGGTAACTTCTAATCAACTGAAGGCCTCCCTCACAGTGGCTAATGTTAATGTTCATGAGTCCACCATCAGAAGAACACTGAACAACAATGGTGTGCATGGCAGGGTTGCAAGGAGAAAGCCACTGCTCTCCAAAAAGAACAGTGCTGCTCATCAGCAGTTTGCTAAAGATCATGTGGACAAGCCAGAAGGCTATTGGAAGAATGTTTTGTGGATGGATGAGAGCAAAATAGAATTTTTTTGGCTTAAAAGAAAAGCGTTAATTTTGAAGAAAGGAAAGCACTGCATTCCAGCATAAGAACCTTATCCCATCTGTGAAACATGGTGGTGGTAGTATCATGGATTGGGCCTGTTTTGCTGCATCTGGACCAGGACGGCTTGCCATCATTGATGTAACAATGAATTCTGAATTATATCAGAGAATTCTAAAGGAAAATGTCAGGACATCTGTCCATGAACTGAATCTCAAGAGAAGGTGGGTCATGCAGCAAGACAACGACCCTAAGCACACAAGTCGTTCTACCAAAGAATGGTTAAAGAAGAATGAAGATATTGTTTGTTTTGGAATGGCCAAGTCAAAGTCCTGACCTTAATCCAATCCAAACGTTGTGGAAGGGACCTGAAGTGAGCAGTTAATGTGAGGAAACCCACCCAACATCCCAGAGCTGAAGCTGTTCTGTACGGAGGAATGGGCTAAAATTCCTCCAAGCCGGTGTGCAGGACTGATCAACAGTTTACAGGAAACGTTTAGTTGCAGTTATTGCTGCACAGGGGGGTCACACCAGATACTGAAAGCAAAGGCTCACATACTTTTTGCCACTCACTAATATGTAATATTGGATCATTTTCCTCATAAATAACTGACCAAGTATAATATTTTTGTCTCATTTGTTTAACTGGGTTCTTTTTATCTACTTTTAGAACTGTGAAAATCTGATGATGTTTTAGGTCATATTTATGCAGAAATATAGAAAATTCTAAAGGGTTCACAAACTTTCAAGCACCACTGTATACCAGTCTGCAAGTCCCATCTCTCTCTAGTCTATATCTGTCCAGTTTTCTTGTTCTCGTGCCAATTTTCCTCTTACTTCCCAGTAATTATTTTAACAGCTACACATACAGTCATTGGTCACTGTATTAAGTACACCTAATTGTTTGAACATGCATTGTACATTTGACCAGTTCCACTAACCATGTACACTGTGAAGTTCTACAATAACAGACTGTAGTCCATCTGTTTCTCTACATACTTTGTTAGTCCCTTTTACTCTGTTCTCTAAATGTCGGAACCCCCACAGGACGACCACAGATCAGGTACCATTTAGGTGGTGGATCATTCTGAGCACTGCAGTGACACTGATGTGGTCATGGTGTGTTTGTGTGTGTTATACTGGTATGAGTGGATCAGACACAGCAGTGCTGCTGGGGTTTTTACACACACTCACTCACTCTCAGCAAATGATCCACCTACCAAAAACGTCCAGCCACCAGCATCCTGTAGGCTGTATCCTGTGAGCACTGATGAAGGATTAGAGGATGACTAACAAATTGTTCAACAACAGATGAGCTACTGTCTCTGACTTTACATCTACAAGGTGGAGCAATAAGGTAGATGTGTCTAAGAGTGCACAGTGAGTGAACACAGTTTAAAATAAATAAATAAATAAATAAATAAATAATAAAAAATAAAAAAAAACTCCAGCAGCACTGCTGTATCTGATCCAATCCTAGATGCAAAACGCACTAACACACCACCACCACATCAGTGTCACTGCAGTGCTGAGAATGATCCACCACCCAAATAGTGCCTGATCTGTGGGGGTCCTGATCATTAGAGGACAGAGTAAAGAGACTTAAAGTACGTAGAGAAACAGAAGGACTACAGTGTTTAACTGTAGAACTACAAAGTGCTTCTGCATGGTCAGCGGAACTGATGAAAGGAGGTGTCTCTAATAAAGTGATCAGTGAGTGGTTCTATATTCCTATTGTCGTTTTCTCACAGTGGAAAGATCAAGAGTCTAAAATATTTTCAAATTTGAAATAACATCGGAGCACCATTTCTTTCATCTTTAACCATTTCAGATGCACACTAGAAAGACATCTGCAAGGTGTGTGTGTAGCTGCTTGTGTGAACGTTACTTTGAAGGGTAGCGACGTCAGTGACAACGTTGGGAGCTGTTATGGGGAGGACTCCTGTAACTTGCTGGTTGTACCTCACTGGACTGATAGAAGAGTTTAATAGGGTGTAGGGTGCATAAAAGGAAGAATATGATAAATGAAATATTAACTGTTCAATTCACCTAGTGTCTAATCCTTCTGTGCAATTTTATTCATTAGCTATTCAGTTGAGCCTCGAACTGTCATAGATCACAATGTTAAACTGTTGGAATTAATACAGAGACAACTCAGCTGACCTGCTTGCGGACATACTCGACCATGAGCTCGAGCTGTCGTGGGTCTTCACACTGTCTGTTAAACAGGTTCCTCCAAAGTGCTGCTGCAAGAACACAGTCATCTGACAAGATTCCCTAAAGAAAACAAGCAAATAAAATGACAAAAATCACACTTTTATTCATGCTTGAAAATCAATGAAACAGCAAATTTTTGCTTTACTCTCTAATTGCGAAGCACATTCGCAGTTTGTCTCTTCAACCAGAGTTCAACTGGTGGGAGGAAAGGTTTAGGTTAAATAATGTCCTCCACCATTGTTTTAGCAATGCTATAATGACCATATGCACTCGCATACTAGGAGGATGTTGGCGATGGAGCTGCCAGGCAAGAGACGGAGAGGAAGACCAAAGAGGAGTTATTTGGTTGTGGTAAATGAAGATATGCAGGGAGTTGGGGTGAGAGTAGAGGACGTGGAGGACAGAGTGAGGTGGAAACGTTTAACTCGCTGTGGTGACCCCTGATAAAGGGAGAAGCCGAAAGAAGAAGAAGAAGATAATGACCATATGCACTTTCTCAGTCTCTTTATTAGAATTCAACCAGAAAATACATGACATTTATATGCAATATTAAAAAAAAACAATTAAATCAGTAAAAACAGCTTCTAAAGGTTACAGTGGCAATGATTTAGTGTAACCTCCCCCTAAGACTTGAGCAATATCTGGCAGCTTCATTGGAATGCCAAGTTGATCCTTCTACAGCTTGATCAGGAATGATCTTTTTGGAAGGGTTGCAGCCAAGAAACCATTTTTTTCCAACAGGTTAGCAGGGTGAAAAGGCTATGATATGCTAATGCTCACAAAACGTGGAACAAAGATCAGTGGAAAAAAAGTATTATGGAGTAACGAGTCCAAGATTTTTTGAGTCCAGTTGGCGACAGTAGGTTATATATGGTCATTCATTATACCATTACTAAATCAACAAAGCTAATGGTCGCCTAAGACTTTCGCACAGTACTGTAAATAAATCTGACTTGTCATGGTTGACCTGCTATCATCTTCATCATCATCATCATCATCACCCCCAAAGCTGTGAACTCCCTCCTAATGCAAATGCTTATTATTCTCATCTTAACCATTTGTTACTGGGAAGTGATGCATCACATCAGGAACATCATGATAAATACATTTTCCCACCAATGAAAGACAGACAGTCACCAAAGTGGGCAGAAAACACTTGAACTAGTATTTTCATTTCGGAGATCAAAATGAACATTTTCAGCCTTGAATATCTTACACTGAACTATGGAAGATGCTGGGTGATGCAAGGGTTTGGCACTTCTAGTTTTGACCAACATCAACAAAAAAAAGGCATGTTGACTCAATCAACCCGTTTAACGCAATGAGTTGCAGTTTTAGAGGCCCAACAAAGACTGCTAACTCTGAAAAACCCAGCTATATTGCTAACTCTTGTTAAAGAAAGTACAATACTGGTCGTATTTGAAAGCTCTTTGACAGATTAAGCCACTCTACATGCAAGTTAGTTGATGCAGGAGTTGAAACAGGAATTGATGCTGTTTATTTATTTATGTTTATCTAAGCAGTGCACCATTTGTTGAGTGGTTTGTGACATTTTGTGCTATTTCTCATTTTCACTGACTGCTACTCATTGAGCTTAAGTTGACCAAACTTCTTCAACTTTGACCCTGACCCTTGATACTGGTTTTATGACATTAACTTCAATATAAAGTAGTAACTATCAAGACCCATTAAAAACAAACAAGAAATTAACACAAGCAAACATGCCTACGTCTACACAAAGTCAGAAAACATCACTGCTGCCTGACCACACCTGCTTCTACAGTTTGGATAGCAAATGTTTCTATAGCACATGATGATAATTCTGTCATTTCCTATGTATAACTTCCTTCCTTGTTCCTGTATATTCAAAGCCCCATTTACTTTCAAAGACGTAAGGCGTAATAACATTGTAGCTCGAGTTACCAGTCTACTGTTGAGATAGTGACCTCTTATGAAGTGTAAGCATTCCTCTGCTGTTCATTTTATGCCATCCACAATATACTACAAGCTTTTGTAATTGCTTGTGAGACAAATGCAGGTTATTAAATGTAGAGCAAGATGGCTTGTCATCCTATAAAGTTTGGGTTCATCCAATTAGCAACGTTCAGATTTGGAAGGTACCACAACAGCAGTTTGTTGCCTGAAGAGAGTTACTGCACTTGCAGCAAGCACTAGAACTAGAGCTCCAATTCCACAAGTTCACATCCTTTTCTGAGGTGGAAAAGCCTTTTATGCAGCTGAATTAACAATGACATTCTGCCATTCCAGCATCGGTCACTTAATTATCAATGTTCGTTACAGAACCAAAACAACAAACTAGGTCACTTTCCAAATACATGTCATGAATGTTGATGTAATGATTATGTTGACTATACATTAAACAGTCATACTGATTCACTTGTGAGCTCTCTACATGCCGTGTACACACAACTTACCTCATCGTATCCAAAAATAGCAGCATAAAATGTTTGCGTCATAACCCTCATACTCTCTTTCCTCTGAATGGCATCAATCTAAGGGAGAGAGAGAAAGTTTGACAGCAGAATTGTCACACAAGAGTAGAGCAAAAGTTCCATCTTAAACTGTAGCTCAGTAAAAAATTCTAAGAAAACTCAAATCAGTACAGCGCTGTTTGCATTTCTCTTACATGCAGTTCTTTCCCAAACCACAGAGCGGAGCAAAATACTTGGCAAAATGTGCATCATTGAGTTTTAGTGGGTCTCGTGGACCAGCATAAATTATACTACATGTGATATTTCTAGGGTAGTCAACTGATTCATTCACACCCACTGCATTTTTTTGTTTTTTATTATTTTATTTGTACGTCATTACCAGCCCTAAATTGCCCCATCCCAACTTTTTTTTTTTTTAAACGCACTACAAGCCTGAAATGAAGTTGAGTAGACAAAAACATGAAAAGCACTATACTGCCAAAAGTATTCACTCACAACTTCATATCATTGAATTCAGGTCTTCTAATCATTTCTATGGCTAATGGTGTATAAAATCAAGCACCTAGGCATGCAGATTGCTTCTACAAACATTTGTGAAAGAATGGGACACTCTCAGGAGCTCAGTGAATTCCAGCATGGTACCGTGATAGGATTCCGCCTGTGCAACAAGTCCAGCTGTAAAATTTCCTCAGTACTAAATATTCCAAAGTCAACTGTCAGTGGTATTATAACAAAGTGTAAAGCGATTGAGCACGACAGCAACTCAGCCACGAAGTGGTAGGCCATGTAAAATGGAGCGGGGTCAACGGCACAGTGTGCAGAGGTCACCAACCTTCTGCATAATCAATCCTTTCAGATTAGCTCAAGAACAGTGAGAAGAGAGCTTCATGGAATGGGTTTCCATGGCCGAGCAACTGCATCCAAGCCTTACATCACCAAGCGCAACGCACAGTGTCAGATGCAGTGGTGTAAAGCACGCCGCCACTGGAACGAGTCTGGGTTTGGCAGTTGCCAGGAGAACGGTACTTGTGCCAAGTGTAAAGTTTGGTGGAGGGGGGATCATAGTGTGGGGTTATTTTTCAGGAGTTGTGCTCGGCCACTTAGCTCCAGTGAAAGGAACTCTTCATGCTACAGCATACCAAGAGATTGTGGGCAATTTTATGCTCACAACTTTGTGGAAACAGTTTGGGGATGGCCCCTTCCTGTTCCAACAAGACTGCGGACCAGTGCACAAAGCAAGGTCCATAAAGACATGTGGAAGAACTTGACTGGCCTGCACAGAGTCCTGACCTCAACCCGATTCATCTTTGGGATGAATTAGAGCAGAGACCTTTCAAATGCGCTTCTGGAAGAATGGTCAAAATTTCACACTCTTAAACCTTGTGGAAAGCATTCCCAGAAGAGCTGATGCTGTTATAGCTGCAAAGGGTGGGCCAACATGATATTAAACCCTATGGATTAAGAACATGATGTCACTCAAGTTCATATGCTTGCGAAGGCAGACGAGCAAATACTTTTGGCAATATAGTGCATCTTGGGTTCATACTGTCTGCAATGAAATAAAAGTCAATGTAAGGAACATTGCATTTTGTTTTTTTTCCATAACATCCCAGCCTTTTCTGATTTGGGGTTGTAGAAGTAACTTCTTAATGCTACAACAAACAGAGACAGAACTGCGTGCTTCCAACTTTGTGGAAATTTCACAAAAAGTCCATAAAGAAACAGAGTCTTGTTGTCAATCGCATTCAACACCTATGGGATGAGTTGTAATCCAAATGCAAGTCAAACCCTATCATGCAAGTCAGTGGTAGACTTTTCCAGAAGAGTGGAGGCTGTTACGGCTGAAAAGGGAGCACCCGCACCATAGCGTATCACTTGGGTTATAATAAAAGCAAAGTGAAATCCTACATACAAATAATAATGTGCCTGCTCTGCTAGTTTATGTACTTGGGTGTGTAGAGTCCCTCAGGGGAACCAGCGAAAACCTTTTTTTCAAACATGCCGCCAATCTTTGCTGCTGCCAAATTGTTCAGCCCCTACCATATGGTACAAACTACTTTAATATCTTTAAATGTCATCTTATCTATATCACAGCACAGGGGGGCACAACTGTGCATAAATAAGCCTGTTAAACTCTGACTAGATTAAGTGATCTAACACCAACGTGGATGTTACTCTGCCAAGGATGAGAAATCAAAAACAAATTAATACAAAATATTTTATATTAATTGCAGTAGTTTTGTTTATGCTATTGTAACTGATACCTTTGCTAGTTTAATAAATACCTTTGCTTTAGTGGTCTGATGCGTACTTTTGGTAGGTTATATGGTTATAAGTGCCTAGCCAAAACACAGCTATGACCTAGGGGTGGGCAATTTGTCAATTTTTGTTATCGTGATAGACAACATGCTTTTCTGAGCACATCAAGGATATCATCAGTGCTTAATGAACACTGACCAGCTGAATTTTATTATAAAGAGTAATAGTCTAATTTAATTGGATGGAGTACAGCACATTTCGAATAAAAATCACCTTACTAAGTATGGAACAATATTTGAATAGTAGTTTTTAAGAATCTACTATTGTACTACTACTCTACTACCACCACCACCCCTACTATGACCCATTACCTTGACCATAGAGTGGCTGGCTTTCTTTTAAATATTTGCAGATGTCCATTACTCCATGCAAAAAACTGAAAGAAACTGGCTCTGACAGAGAGTTAGTCGCTCAAGCTTTTGGAAAGATGCTGGGGCATTATGGGAAATGTAGTACATGTAGTGAATTTGACTATTCAAATGTCAACATTTTACTGGGGCACGTTTCCCAGTAAAGTGGGTCTGATGACGTCCCCGCTGAACACCGTGTCACTTTGTAATTTACAGGCTGCATTCTGTTCCCACTTCAGCCGTCCATTTGAGAATGAAGCACCTTTGCTATTTGACTGATTGTCATTCCTATGCTGCAGCCAAGTAGTAAATTAACCTGAATGCCCTGGCACTACCTAATACTGATTTTTAAACTGGACTTTTCATTCAAAGGAATGATATCTCATCTTTGGTGCACCTAAATGTGTTACGTCTTTTAAATTTGACATTTTTGTTTACGGACATGTGCACATCTCTGAAAGTCTGCTTTCAAATCCAGTTTTACGATCAATTGCCGTCTTACTTAACCTCCCAAGGGTAAATCTACCAGCTAAAGTAAGGCAAGCAAGGTATAATTTTATACATATGTTTTTTAAATGTGCATCTGACTACAATAAACCTACCTCTAATGTTAATAGTCAATAAATTTTATTTGTTAAAATAAAACATTAAAATTGCCTGCGAAACGTTCAAACAAGAGATTCTTTCACTATCCAAGTGGACCACTGAAAGAAAACCAGCAAAATGACCCTACAAAGTAAAAATGTCACATCTTTGTAACCTCACAGGGACATTTGGTTCCCCCAATGACATATAAACATTACCCACACATACACACACACACACACACACACCTCTACCTCCCCCAGGTCACTTTTGTCAGAACAGAATTCAAAACAACTTTATTTCTGGGCCATGCGTGTGTGAGAGAGTATGAGAACAATACAGCTAGGCACCTGTACATGATTACAGAGCCCTTCCAATAATTACTCTCATCTGTCTGATCTATCACTCTCAGTCTTTCGCTCTTGTCCTTTCTCATCGACCCCCCCAAGGTTCTCTCATGTTTTGCTCCCTCAACACACCTTTTCCATTTCCTCTCCATTATGCTCTGCTCTTCTCTTTCCCTTCCTCTCACCTTGCCTCCTAATACTTCCTTCTCCCTGTACTCTTTTTTTTAAAACTTGTTCAGCTTGCACCTCCATGACATTCAATTTTCTTGCATGCCACCTTGAACGTCAAGAAAGTGCTGACTGTGTGTGGTTTTGCATATTCATCAGTACATGTCTGTTCTATCTCAGTCTACTGTTATTACTACTGCCTAGACAAACATGCGTACATACACACACACCCCCTTGAAAATGGCAGGGAAACACCAGCCAGATGCTTTGTGTGTACAGGAGTGGTGGGACCGAAGGAAAATTCAGCAGGGACTTGGGCTACGTGGTACAAATGACAAGTGTTTTCCTTCTCTCGGCACAATTAGCGTGCGTAACCTAATCGTGGGTTTGAGCGAGAGGGGGTCTTTCACTTTCCAGCTCTGTAACATTACCCTTCTCTCACTGAGCTAACCTACTACGGACCTGTCAAGCACACTGATTACACATACAGCTTTTACAGACCTTTTTTCCTTCCCCATAACAGGTTTAAATAGAAATTCCTCAATCCTGGGCACCAAACAAACTTTCAGAAGGGGTCACTCTGTTCTGTACATACGCAGTTAATGCTACTCTTAGCCTTAAATCTGGCTAAGCAAATCCTTTACAACAAATGATGTAAGCATGAACGGAAAATGAGATCAACATGCTGCTGTGCCACTTGAATGCTGGTGTCAGAGACCGTAGAGCAAAAACGATTAAAATCTAAAGATGAAACGCTTTCCCACCAAATGGACGCCATTACCTAATGCAAAACGCTCAAGTACAGACCCCCCAAAAAATAAAATTCAGCTTCTTCCTCTAGACCTAGGATGCTGTAGGGGGCAGCTACAGAAGAAAAGAAACTGGCTCTGGAAAGCACACATTTCTTCCTGGCACATGGATGTTTAAAAATAAAAGTCATAACAAAGGAGCTAATGGTTGAAGTTGGCCATCATGCACATCTACACAATAGTTACAAATAGTCATTTCAGTGTAGGGAATCAATTACTGAACAAACACTGTTAGTCTGCAACACAATCTGCTAACCAAAGGAAAAACTTGTGGCTAATTACGAAATGTCAGAGCAAGGTAGTCCAAAACCACACAGAACTAATATATATTAAAGAAAAACCCAACGCTTTCAAAAAGAGTCACTTGCAGACTAGGATTAAACTAAATCTGAGCCTTAAAAATCAATATTTACAACTGAACTTTACTGGAAGCTGTGCAAAGCAACTATTGACAACTGTCAGGAAACAAAACCAAATAGGACCCTTTATAAGAGTTACTGTAACAGGCTGGCAACAAGTACACAAAAAACATAATATAATTCAAATAAAACGGTCTTAAATTGGTAAGCTTTATGGGCTTAATAAGGTGTATTAAATCTTACTGCCAATTATTAAGCCTGAGGGGAAAATGGACGTTTTGATTTATGGACCCAGGGTTGGGGGAAGTAGAGCTGTGGCACCGAGCGGCACAGTACAGCTTCTGATTTCATTAAATACAAATGCATGCATGTGCATACACAGCTTTTAAGCATGTGTCACAACGCCCAGCTTTAATTCCACACACTATGTAGGCATGAATGCACAAACACACACATTTCTTAAAAGAACACCTGTATGTCTAATATCAAATTATTAAAAGTAAACCATTTTGGGAGTTTCGCAAGTGACGTGATTTGTGTTCTCATGTAAGATCAAATCTTTCTTAAGTTCAAACAAATTGCCTGAGCAAGTCTGAGACTATTTCACAATTCATCACGGCATAACCGTGCCAAGCTTTAAAATTAAATACAGGTACATATGTATTTCAACTAACAAAGCTAGCACTAGCGCAGAGCCAGCAGCTCCTGCTAGCTTTCTTTAGCAAGGAAAAAGTTTCCATCAAGAGAAAAGTTGATACAAAATGTTTCAGCATTCTGTAATTTAGAATTCGTATACAGAAATTCCATCGGAATCGGACGAGAAAACTGCAATCGCTGCATTTACTCAGCATTTCACGATTTAGCTTTGTAGGTTACGTAGCACTTAATGTAACGCACTTATCCACTAGCACAGTTCAACTAATAAATCATCCATTCTTGAGCAAGTCATATTAATGCGAGCAGATTTGTTTACTCTGCTCAGATGCAGGGCACTGCTTCTCAAGCAAGCAACATGTGCTGTGGTAAACATGGTAAAAAAAAAAAAGCCACAATTCTGGTAAAAGGACCATCAGAAGTGGGAATGTCAGAAATAGAAATAACACTAAACTAAAAAAGCTGGCATACAAATGAAGTGGGAAGGCTGATTCCAACACAAAAGGAGGAGCTCTGACTGGACAAGTGTTTATGCCAATACAGAGAGCATTCCAGCCTACAGAGACGACTCTCAAACTAGAAACACCGAAATTACAGCAGAATAACATGTTGTATGTCAAAACATTGAAAATGAATGTACTTTTTTTCAGTATACATACTGCCATTCTCCAGAGCTACTCATTCACTCATGGTCCATGATGGGTGCAATGGTCTGATTCTCAATGTGAGAGGAAATCAGATCAATCAGGGAACTGCATTTCAGGCCTGCAAAACATTCCAAAAACAGTAGGGACGTGGGCAGCTTAAGGCTAGTAATGAGGTTTAAAAAGTCAAGTCAAGTCAGATCTATTTATATAGCGCTTTTTACAATGGAGCATTGTCTCAAAGCAACTTTATAAGTTTAGATTATCTCCTAATAACTACATCCAATCCCACATTTAGCAAGCCTAGGGTGACAGTGGCAAGGAAAAACTCCCTAAACAAAACAACAACAACTCTTTGAGTCTTTGAGGAGTAAAGATGGGAAGAGGATCTCCAGTTTGTCAACAAATATGAGAGAAAATTACTAAAATGTTAAAAAACTATGTTCCTCAAAGAAAGATTAGAAGGGATTTACATATTTCTTCCTCTACAGTGCATAATACCATTAAACCATTCAATGTATCAGGAGGATTATATGCGTCGACTTCTCTGGGCCCTGAGGTAACTGGATGGACCATCACACAGTTGAAACATATATTGTGCTCAGCAAATCTTTTTTGGATGTAAATAGACACCGCCTAAGCATTAATGCATAAAAGTACAGTGGTATTTTAGAGCAACATAAGCTGCCTTCAAGATGACATCGTTTCCAAGGTCGTCCATGCATTTTTCAAACAAGACGACGCAAAACAAGCCAATACAGAAAAAAGTTAGGACTGAAATACGCAAATCCTTTCCAGTCTTTCTTTGAAGAACATTGTTTTTGAACATTTCAATAATTTCCTCAAGCATTCATTGACAAACTGGAGATCCTCTGCCCATCTTTGCTGCTCAAAGACTCTGCCTTTTGAGGATACTGCTTTGGTTTCAAATCCTGATTATAATCACCTGTTTGAGAACGTGTCATTATTTAGTTTTTTTTTTTTCTTACCTCATTACTAGCTTTATATTTTCCCCATCTCAACTTTTTTTGGGATTGTGTTGCAGGCCTGAAATGCAGGAATGGATGTTTATTAACAAATCAAATGAAGATGGCCTGAAAAAAACATGAAATATCTTGGGATCATACTGTCTGCAATTAAATAAAAGTCAAAACAAATGTAAGGAACATTACGCTTTTTTCCCACCCCCCCATTTTTCATACTGTGCCACCATTTTCTTATTAGGGGTTGCAACTTCTGAAATATGGTCTTACAGCAAATGGAACGACAAAATCAGACTAACAACGCTGATCACAATGGTTGCATGGGTATACGAGTCATCTTCTGCACCGTGCAGCATCAGAACCACGCCCACATCGAAGGTGGATCTTGGGCAGAGACATTACTGGCAATGCAGTGTCTCTGGCTGGAACCACTTAACACAGACAAGCAGATGTGCATTTTTTCTCAGGTCCACTATTGCCAAGTCTCACTGACTAAGCTCTGAGCAGCAGCCTGTCCAGGAGGCCTGGATTATGATTAAACACCACACTGCTGCTCCAATGTGACAGAAAGACCTTTTCCCAAGTATTTTTGGTGGCTGATGCAACATGGCTATGGCAGAGATGTAAAGTGTGGATAAATGCTTCACACCGTAATGTGGTGCTACCTCAAAAATAGGGCAAGTATGGAGAGCAGATTGAGAGGGACTGGTGTTCAGGCTGCATAGATCAACCTCAAAGAGCAATTAGCATGACCTTCTTCACTTACAGGCCAGGAGACACCTAGGGTATTGAAATGAGGATGTCCATTAGTAGAGGCTCAAGCAAGGTGCATAAGTGTTCATTTCAAATGTCTATGCAAAGACTTGAGATACTGCTGGGGGTTTTCAAGAAGCACAAAGTTCAGCATTCCAGAAACTTTCCACCTTGGCCTCACAGAACACAGTTCAACTGTCGACTGTCTGTACATGCTGGGTTGAAGCAAAATACTTGCAATTGTCGAGACACAGCAGACAGAATCACAAATTAAACCGGCACATAACGTTCTGAACGCAAGATCCTGTTCTGTGTCACTGAAGTGTGCTACAGAAATTCTATGCTAGCCATTACTATAAAGAAAAGTGTCTCAGATACTTCTGTTTTCACAGCTGGACAGAAGACGGTTACCACCTTTTCCTTGTCAGCAGCTCCCCTCAAGCTTTCAATTTGCCCCATCACACACACACACACACACACACACACACACACACACACACACACGTTACTGCGTTATTCACTGAAAGTCACCAGTTTCTCTTAATGCTCTTCTACTCTGTTACAGCAGTGCAAGAGCAAGGGAAGAATATTAAAATTATTTCCACACACATGCTTAATACTTTGCACTATGAAAGAGGAATTTGTACATATATAAGTGGTTGTGACAGTGCCCTTGGCAAAGGTCATTTACACTCCGTGATGGCATTAATGCAGAAAAGTACAATGACATTTTAGAGCAACATATGCTGCCTTCAAGACGACATCTTTTTCAGTAACATTCATGCATTTTTCTACAAGACAATGCAAAAACACATGCTGCACACATCACAAAGACATGGCTGTGGAAGAACAGACTACGGGAACAGGTACTAAACTGGCCTGCCTGCTGGAAACACTTGAAACGTTTCATTGCTTGGTATCCTCAGTGCAAAAATGTCTTAAGTGTTGTGAGAAGGAATGGAAACATTACAACGTGGAAAATGCTTTAACATTTCTATTTATTTTCGATTGAGTTGCAGGCCTTGTTTTATATGGACAAATAAAATGAAGTTGACCAGACAAAACATGAAATATCTTTGGTTAATACCATCTGCAATAAAATACAAGTCTTGAGATTAAATGTAAATAAGACTGCATTTTTTTAAGTAACAGACTGCATTTTGTAAATTTGCATTTTCCATACAAACAAACTTTTCTGTTCTGAGGTTGTACATATCACAGCACTCATCGTTTTATCCATTACTTTAACACCTCCTACCTCATTATTAATAAGTGGAAATCTTATTTCCACTCTGTGCCCCTGTCAACTCTATAACAACCTTTATTAAAAAAAACAAACCCTACATATTCTCAGTTTTGCTAATGTCCTGCAATAACCTCTCTAATTCTAAGTGCCCTTCTCTCCCCCACTGTCTCTTATAGTTCGTGTATTGTGCTTACAGTCTTGTACAGTCACGTGTTGAGATGTCTGGTTGGACTGTTTGAAGAATCGTGCCAGCATAGCAGAATAACTTCAAAATATTCAAATGTACACTGTATTTTTAAACATGTCAACAAAACTCTCTCCCTTTCCCTCAAGTACATTCGACTTTCTTTTGACTCAAATGTTAGAGGATGCAGTTTGTACGAGCCTGAATCTTTTTGTACATTACCTAAAGCAGGGGCAGGAACCTCATTCACAAAAGGTTTGTGAACCCTTTAGAATTTTCTATATTTCTGCATAAACATGACCTAAAACATCATCAAATTTCCACACAAGTCCCAAAAGTAGATAAAGAGAACCCAGTTAAACAAATGAGAAAAAAATATTATACTTGGTCATTTATTTATTAAGGAAAAATGATCCAATATTTCATATTAATGAGTGGCAAAAGTATGTGAACCTTTGCTTTCAGTATCTGGTGTGACCCCCCTGTGCAGCAATAACTGCAACTAAACGATTCTTCTAACTGTTGATCAGTCCTGCACACCAGCTTGGAAGAATTTTAGCACATTCCTCCATACAGAACAGCTTCAGCTCTGGGATGTTGGTGGGTTTCCTCACATTAACTGCTCACTTCAGGTCCTTCCACAACATTTCGATTGGATTAAGGTTAGGACTTTGACTTGGCCATTCCAAAACATTAAGTTTATTCTTCCTTAACCATTCTTTGGTAGAACGACTTGTGTGCTTAGGGTCGTTGTCTTGCTGCATGACCCACCTTCTCTTGAGATTCAGTTCATGGACAGATGTCCTGACATTTTTCTTTAGACTTCTCTGATATAATTCAGAATTCATTGTTCCATCAATGATGGCAAGCCGTCCTGTCCCAGATGCAGCAAAACAGGCCCAAACCATGATACTACATATGTTTCACTGATGGGATAAGGTTCTTATGCTGGAATGCAGTGTTTTTCCTTTCTCCAAACATAACGCTTTTTCTTTTAACCAAAAAGCTATTTTGGTCTCATCCATCAACAAAACATTCTTTCCAATAGCCTTCTGGCTTGTCCACGTGATCTTTAGCAAACTGCAGTCCAGCAGGCAATGTTCTTTTTGGAGCAGTGGTGGCTTTCTCCTTGCAACCCTGCCATGCACACCATTGTTGTTCAGTGTTCTTCTGATGATGGACTCATGAACATTAGCCAATGTGAGAGAGGCCTTCAGTTGCTTAGAAGTTACCCTGGGGTCCTTTGTGACCTCGCCAACTATTACACGCCTTGCTCTTGGAGTAATCTTTGTTGGTCGACCACTCCTGGGGAGGGTAATAATGGTCTTGAATTTCTCCATTTGTACACAATCTGTCTGACTGTGGACTGGTGGAGTTCAAACTCTTTAGAGATGGTTTTGTAACCGTTTCCAGCCTGATGAGCATCAACAACTCTTTTTCTGCAGTCCTCAGAAATCTCCTTTGTTCGTGCCATGATACACTTCCACAAACGTGTTGTGAAGAACAGACTTTGATAGATCCCTGTTCTTTAAATAAAACAGGGTGTTCACTCACACCTGATTGTCATCCCATTGATTGAAAACACCTGATTCTAATATCACCTTCAAACTAACTGCTAATCCTAGAGGTTCAAATACTTTTGCCACTCACTAATATGTAATATTGGATCATTTTCCTCAATGAATAAATGACCAAGTATAATATTTTTGTCTCATTTGTTTAACTGGGTTCTCTTTATCTATTTTTAGGACTTGTGTTTCAAAATCTGATGATGTTTTAGGTCATATTTATGCAGAAATCTAGAAAATTCTAAAGGGTTCACAAACTTTCAAGCACCACTGTAACTACTGCTGTTCAACTTCACACATCAAATACTGCGTCTCAATGAGCAATGAGGAAACTATAAACGTTTTACCATTGCTGTAATTATAACAGTCTAATTTTTTGTCCTATTTGAAAAAAAAGTACAGCTTATTGTCCGATTATGCTTTTTACATTTCATTCCACTACTGTTTGAGCATACAAAAAATTCACTGAATTGCACAAGGCTAGAAAAGGTCTCTTGCTGAAACTCACCCCCATAATCTTGCTTCGCTGTTCCACATCCTCCCACATAGAATGGACGATATAGCGGCACATGAACTTTCCTTCTCGGCCTTCCTGCCTCATCCGCACCAAACACATCCTGCACAGGGAGTACAGGCTGGACATCAACAGCAGTACAACACTGGTTATCAAATACATAGCACTAAATGTTTAAGGAATCCAACGACTTAACATGGATTTCAATTGTATAAACATAGTCTTACAAACAATGCATTTCTTGACGTTCGTTCATGTGTGTACCTATACTAATGTCCAAGATGCTTACTCTAAGATCAAAATGGGTCAAAATAAACATTATATTGTCATACCCGCCGTTCATGGATTTACTGGCAGGTGGAAAAGCATCTGTAGAGAATGCATGCACCATGAAGTCAAAGACCTCAAATTATCTGAATGGGTGTATCTAAATGGGTATCAAAAACTATGAATAACTGATTAAGACAAATAAGGGATCTAAAATTTGATTGATGGATTTACCAACTCAAGGATTTTTATTACAAACTCAAGTGGATATTACTTAACATTAATTACAGAATAATCAGCTGTTGCAACAAGCGGTTGTTAGTGCTCGTACCTCATGTACCGTATTTTTCGGACCATAAGGCGCACTTAAAATCCTTTAACTTTCTCAAAAATTGACAGTGCACCTTAAAATGCGGTGCGTCTAATGTATGAATTAATTCTGGTTGTGCTTTCTGACCTAGAACCGATGTAGATGGTACACGGCACTCATAAATCTGTCAAATGTTTTAGCACGGTCCTTGGTTAAGTTACGAAGTCTCACGGCCACCGTAGTGCGCAGCATCGCGGAGTAATACGGTATGTGCTTCAGCATTAGGGTACGTGCATTCATTCATTCATTTTCGAAGGGATTTCAAAACTCAACGCTATCAGTCACGCAGTACACCATGGTCATAGAGCAGCTGTGAGAGAATTCAACATTAATGAAATCAATGGTACGGAAGTGGAGGAAGCAAGAAGACGCCCTGTGCCAGGTAAAGACCAAACTGAGCTTCTGACGGAACTTAAGAGTTTTGTTTCATTTAATGCGCCTTATAACCCGGTGCGCTTTATAGTCCGAAAAATACGGTATATGAAACTTGCTTTTATAATCATTTGAACCTTGCTTTGATATTCATTTGAAACACTGGCTTGTTTTGACGCTTGCTAAAACCTCACTTTGGATACTCCCTCACTGAAACAGAAGCCTAGTCTTGCTGAAATTTTACACGAAATTAAATAGTTAATGCACTTAAATACATTGCATTCAAACTCGAAACACAAAACAACTGAATGGTTTAAATGACAGGAAACATATCGGAGTAGCTTCTAGAACTACTACTGTTTCTAAAAGAGATTGTACTGGTTGATAAATATAATACTTGTTTAGGCTTCAGCTCATGTTCGCTTGCGTACTATAGTGTTTTATACTTGCAATTCTGGTGCCATGCCCTGCCCATTGTGACCCTGATTATTTGCTTTTGGCCCTTGGATTTCTAATGCCGGTTGTTTATCGCTTTTGCATGTTCTGTGGGGTTGTGCGTTGTGACGAGCATTGTTCGAGATCTTCTCCCCTTCCATTCACCCATTACCTGCTCTGGTGTCCTAGCCCTAGACTGGGACGTAACATGGCATGGGTCATTTTACTGAGCTAATAACTCATTTCATTGCTTTAGTGTTGCAACAGCATTTCGCTTGCCCACCACTGCTCATGTTCCGCTTTGAGTCCCAGCAGAGTCAAATGAATGGCAGTAGCTGATGACGGGGAGGTTGGACCATCACCCGGTGCTGCAGCAGTGACCCCTACCATGCCCTGTCATGGACCAGTATGTATTTCTGCCTGTATCCCGTCAGTACCAGAATAGGAACCAGACCAAACTGATATGCTGACATATCTACAGAGATTACTGAACTGCTGAATAAATTACCTTATGTATGAAGTCCAATCCGCATTAAAGTCATACATGTAAGCCATTATAGTTATTACAACAACCTTTAGGAGAAATAAATCGTTCTCCTAGAAGCACCATAGCTGCGGTCTTTGAATTGGCTATTACAATACACAGTTACTGCAGTTTGAATTGCTTTATTTAACTGTTTGCGTTCTCTTATAATTTCAGTATGACTAACTGGTGTAATGCTGCAAAAATGTTACAATGTGCATCATAGAGCTATAAAATGTCACATGCGTTCTGTGTTTGTTACAGCATCTGATGCAATTGCATTTTTTTACACCAGAGGGTGCAATCACACACTCTCATACACATTAATTGTAATAAATACACATTGTTTTAACTGTTATTAGTAGGAAATAAACTTCAAAATTAACATGTTGAAGCTACAACAGAACATTTTAGTACAGGTTTAAACCTCTGATCTTGTAATTTCTTATAATTGCATGTGTTTTTTTATAATTGCACTGTTTTGCATTGCTTCCACTTCGGAAATTAAACAAATCACAAGAAAATCAAATCATGAACTCGATATTGTGAATCAAATTGAATCCTGAGCAGAGTGCATCATCACACCCCTAATGATTAAGCTTCTTTTTCATCGACATGAAAACAACAGTCAATGAATACATAAGCACTTCACAAACAGAGGTAATAAAAGTACATCACACTTTCAAATTGACCAGTCTCTCTGACAAAGTGGATGGAGGTCGTATTTTGTTGTCATAGTTTAGCGATGATTCACAGCTCTAGACCGCTGTATGAATCAGTGGGTGCCTATGTAGTTTAAATGCACAGTTTGACTAAATACATGCATGCATGCTGAGCTTTTCCACTCAACGTCACTGCGCAGACTGTATGCCATAGAGTGCGCAAACACACACACTGGCACTTGGTTCTAATCATTAATCATTCGATTCATTCTGGTGACACCACACATTTGGTGAAAGTCTCCTTTCATAAGCACAGCATGGAGCGCGACATGGCCGCAAACGCAGCACATGTAAATGGCATCAGTGAAAATGATGAAAGATGTAAAAGGGGCAATAAAACAGCATGTCAGAGAGCTGTGGTGATCTACAGATGAATTAACTTGGTGTGTTAGCAAGCACTGCAGTTCAGCTTTTACATGCAAACAAAAGTTCATTAACAAAAGATATGGTGCTTGTTCTGTTTTAAGAAAGGTAAAATGTTTTAAATAGAGTAATAATCAGCCACTAAAAACTGTTTTTAAGGAAAGGAGATACTGCACAGAGGAAAATGCACTGTATAGGTACGCACCATTTAACAACATTCAATCAACGTTCATTTGCTTTAATACCCGAGGTCTTAAAAAAACACAAATAAAAAAAAAACACTGTACAGCGCTGCCTGTATACAGTACCGTACTGAACTTTAATTACCATATATTCTACTTACTAGTTATCATAGATTCCTATTTTAATTGCTTATTTATGTACCATTATGCTGCCCGATATGACGGCACATTATTGTTGTTTTAGTGCAGTGCATTTTGCTTCTTCTGGCTTCTGGCTTGTCCACATGATCTTTAGCAAACTGCAGACGCAAAATGAACATTAACATCAGCCAGTGTGAGAGAGGCCTTCAGTTGCTTAGAAGTTACCCTGGGGTCCTTTGTGGCCTCGCCATCTATTACACGCCTTGTTCTTGGAGTGATCTTTGTTGGTCAACCACTCCTGGGGAGGGTAATAATGGTCCTGAATGTCCTCCATTTGTACACAATCTGTCTGACTGGATTGGTGGAGTCCAAACTCTTTAGAGATGGTTTTGTAACCTTTTCCAGCCTGATGAGCATCAACAACTCTTTTTCTGAGGTCCTCAGAAATCTCCTTTGTTCGTGCCATGATTCACTTCCACAAACGTGTTGTGAAGAGCAGACTTTGATAGATCCCTGTTCTTTAAATAAAACAGGGTGCCCACTCACACCTGATTGTCATCCTGTTGATTGAAAACACCTGACTCTAATTTCACCTTCAAATGAACTGCTAATCCTTGAGGTTCACATACTTTTGCCACTCATTAATATGTAATACATTTTCCTCAATAAATAAATGACCAAGTATAATATTTTTGTCTCATTTGTTTAACTGGGTTCTCTTTATCTATTTTTAGGACTTGTGTTTCAAAATCTGATGATGTTTTAGGTCATATTTATGCAGAAATCTAGAAAATTCTAAAGGGTTCACAAACTTTCAAGCACCACTGTATATATTGAAAATACTGTCCAGTCACTCACCAAACATGGAGCTGTGCCACCAAAAACCAGGAGTTGAGCGTGTCAGGGAGGGAGCACTCTGTGCAAGAAAGCAAACATATTATTTAAAACTCATTTTAATTTATTTTCATTTCAGGGAACTAAAGATTCTTTTTGACACATTTTTATACAAGTACACATTATTTTGACTGTTATTCTTCTGAAATAAAAAAAGGAATGTTTTTAATCAGGTTTTATTAAGAGATCTACAGTAGAACATTTTGTTTACAATTTTACAAAGAACCTGTTTCTATTAATTTCTTTAAATGCATAATTTAAAAAGATATGCAGTTTTGCACTGTTTATGTTTCAGAAATAAAGGAATTTATTGAATGTAAAATCAATAATCGTGAGAAAATCGAATCGTGAACTCAAAGCTCTACAGGGTTTCACAACCGATTTCTCCCTTTAGTAAAGAACACAACAAAACGCTTGAATCTCTCAGAAGGACATGAAGAGCTCCATTTACACTCACTGCTTCTGCTGAAGTTGTTTTGCTACCTGGGTATTTTTATAAAGATCACTTCACATAAGCGGAGTCAAGCCCAATAACATCATACTGCTAAATTCCTCAGAGCAATCAAACCTCACAAATCACATAAAAACTACTAAAATAAGTAAGAAAAAGCAGTACTTACTTTCAAAAAACTCATCATAATTGATTCTCTCCACACAGCAAGTGTACATACGCAGAGCAGCTATCTTGATTTTCTGAAAGAGAAGTTGGATGTGTATTTAAAAAACAAAAACAACCACATGCAATGTGTGTGGTGCAGTACAGTTAAAACACTCCAGTTGACTGATTGCACCTGAGGGAATTCTATCATATGGCATGCTCACAGATGCACATGCCATCCTCAGTGATACTTCAAATTTATTTTAATTGCAGAGGACTACAGATTAATTTTGTTTACATTTTTATATAAGAAAAGTACACATTATTTTTAAACTGCATTTGAATTGTAATGTTTTTACTCAGTTATTTAAGATATGGTGATGCTACAATAAAGCATTTTGTTTCCAATTTTAATTGAAAAATTTGGGAATATGCTTGTTTGGACCTTTCGTGGACAATTATTCAGACTGCAGCAGGATAATGACCCAAAACAAACCTCAAAGACTTGCAACAACTACTTGAAGACCAAAGATCAAGGTGTGCTGATGGTCATGAACTTTATTCCACAGTCATTTGACCCTCACCCCACTGAGCATTTATAGGGGCACTTGAAGTCAGAGAATGTAATCAGTAATATCACAGGATACTCTTTGTATTGTGAAATCATGCTTGGATAACAGCCTTTGCACAAACACAAGTTCGTGAACGCTCGAGTGCACACGATCATTACAACAAAGGTTGTCATACCAAACACTAATACATTCAAAAATACATGTCTTTTTTTTTTTAACAAAGAACGGAATTGCATATAATATAATTGTTGCCAGATATAATTACACACAAATGCTTTAAGTGACAGCAGGTCAGCAGCAAACAAGCTGACAGTTTATTCAGCAGCATTCTTACTTCTCTTAGGACGTTACCGATTATGATATTTGTCTGTGCAGCTAACAATTCTGAAATGGGCTAGCATAAAAATGAAAAATGGATCTTTAGCTAGCTGGTAATCATTCAGCCACATATCAAACAATACTCTACTAAGTTATGTCATAAATGAGCCCACTGAAACCATGCTTCATTTTCGTGCTGGAGGAGCTGCTCATATTTAACTCTGTAAAAGAGACATGTTCACAGAACGCCTGTTACCATTCGCAAATACAATTAAAGTTAATAAGTTCTTAATTCTTGGTGAAACCCTTCATTTGATTCCTTAATATCAGTAAAGCTCAAACGAGGTGGTAAGCTCTCCTGGTAGAAACACAAACCATTAACTGATTGTCACCATTTATAGTGTTAATTAAAATTTGGTCATTAATATTTCCTTCTGTAATGTTGTGTTTATTGTCACAACTATAAAGTACTGGTACTGAAAGCTATTATTGTAATAAAAATGTTTAACGTATAAATTTGCTCCGACCAGTACTAACTTGTTATTATATAGCATTTTATTCCAAACAATCACATCAAGCAACACAACTATGGTCAATGACCTACATACAAATTACAGAAGGGGTACAGGCACACACACACACCATTATATTCTGCCATTTAGAGACACCCTTTTGCCTCCAAACAGTTTTCAAATACTTCCAGTTTTCCTTTTCCAGTTGTTTGGACTGGAATGTAGACTTCTATTCTAAGAGGGTTTTTTTGTAAAGAAGCACAATAAAAATAATAAACAATTTAAATTCTGATTACTTTGGTCAGTTGGCTTTTTGTCATCACACATGAAGTGAAAAACATTCTTCTTATAACTGTACAATAAAACTAAAATATGTTGGCTTGTCCACGCCAACAAACATTTTTTACTTTTCTTATTATTCACACCGTTCAAAACAGAATAATGACATTGGCAGTGTTGAGTGGTATAGACTGACTGGAATGGAAAGTGTGGTGGAGACATGGTGAGACTGGACTGAAAATATACATGGAAACATAAAAGAGCATATAACTTACAGTAGAAGCAAATGTGTAGCCTCTCTGTGTGTAGCAGCTGCAAAGAGCAAGCCAGTGAGAGCAGCATGGGTCTGCCTGCTCAGATCTTATCGGAAAGGCCCAGGCCCACATGTTTACCGCATTAATTGGACACCAAGCAGTCACCGATTGGATATTCAAACTGACTAACAGACTGTTCCATCAGCCTGATACACTGACTGTTTGTTCTGAGTTTTCTCTTAGTAGAGTCACTACAGTACAGGCCAGCTTAGATTGCTGAGTTAGGTGTTTGAACTAAAGTAGCTGAACTAAAGTGTGACACCTGTTTGCTGTGAGTATAAAAGCACAAAAACAATTTCAACATGTATTTTGCATGCCGGAAACCCAAAGCCGGTTAGAATTGAACCAAATTCTACATTTTACTTAGTTAAAAACAAGCTAAGGTTGTTGCACATGTAGTCCTTTTGGCCATGATCCAGACTGAAAGCCACACGTTCCATCAGTAAGGAAGATGGAGGTGAGGCCCTGGTCACTACAATCAGTGTAGATTCTATGCTCCAATGATGTGGAGAGATTCACCAAATTTGTTTCTGCTTCCATACATTTTTTCACTTATTACATCAAAAGCATATTCCCAATTACACAGTTAATAAACACACTCACAAACTAATGTCCTCAGCAATAACGATCCCCACAGACAAATACCTTTTAACCATAAACACCTCCTACCACAAACGTATACCCGTTAACCATAACTAATCCAGAAAACCAAACTGAATGAATTACAGAAGTATGACTTAAGTGATTTACAATAAATTCAACATGATCCATAGCAGCATACTGCTAACATTGAAATGCTTGCCCCTTTAATATCCTGGTTAGAGTCCTCTTACTCAGGGTAATGTCATGGCAGGCAACAAGCCCCAGTGTGTCCAAAACACGTTGACTTTTATAGGATCACTATTCATAGCACATAGTTATGAACTCTTCACCTATTAAACTGAACTAGAACCCGCTTTGTTAGTTGACATCTGTAATTATTTACACAGCCTGGGTACAGTTTTATTAATTCAATAATAAAAAAAAAAACCCACATCAGAAAAAGTTGGGATATTATAAAAAAAATGAAATAATGATGTGATAAACAGGTAATGTCAACAGGTAATTATCATTTAGTGTTTTAGGAACAAAGATGGGCAGAGAATATCTGGTTTGTCAACAAAAGCGTGTGGAAATTATTGAAATCTTTTAAATCACCCTTCCTCAAAGAAACATTGAAATGGATGTACAGTGGTGCTTCAAAGTTTGTGAACCCTTTAGAAATTTCTATATTTCTGCATAAATATGACCTAAAACATCATCAGATTTTCACACAAGTACTAAAAGTGTACAAGTAGATAAAGAGAACCCAATTAAACCAAAGAGACAAAAATATTATACTTGGTCATTTATTTATTGAGGAAAATGTATATTAAGCAATATTCCATAATTACTGCGTGGCAAAGATATGTGAACCTCAAGCAGTAGCAAATAATTTGAAGGTGAAATTAGAGTCTGGTGTTTCAACCAATGGGATGACAATCAGGTGTGAGTGGGCACCCTGTTTTATTTAAAGAACAGGGATCTATCACAGTCTGCTCTTCACAACGTTTTTGGAAGTGTATCATGGCACAAACAAAGGAGGTTTCTGAGGACCTCAGAAAAAGAGTTGTCGATGCTCATCAGGCTGGAAAAGGTTACAAAAACCATCTCTAAAAGAGTTTTGGACTCCACCAATCCACAGCGTTAGACAGATTGTGTACAATGGGAGAAATTCAAGACCATTGTTTACCCTCCCCAGGAGTGGTCGACCAGACAAGGATCACTCCAAGAGCAAAGCGGCGTGTAATAGTTGGCGGAGGTCACACAGGACCTCACAGGTAACTTCTAAGCAACTGAAGGCCTCTCTCCACATTGGTTAATGTTAATGATTCATGAGTCCATCCCCATCAGAAGAACACGGGGGAACAACAATGGTGTGCATGGCAGGGTGGCAGGAGAAAGACACTGCTCTCCAAAAAGAACATTGCTGCTCATCTGCAGTTTGCTAAAGATCACGTGGGCAAGCCAGAAGGCTATTGGAAGAATGTTTTGTTGACGGATGAGACCAAAATAGAACTTTTTGGTTTAAAAGAAAAACGTTATGTTTGGAGAAAGGAAAACACTGCATTCCAGCATAAGAACCTTATCCCATCTGTGAAACATGGTGGCGGTAGTATCATGGTTTGGGCCAGTTATGCTGCATCTGAGCCAGAACAGCTTGATGCACGGGGGGGGGGGGGCACACCAGATACTGAAAGCAAAGGTTCACATACTTTTGCCACTCACTAATATGTAATATTGGATCATTTTCCACAATAAATAAATGACCAAATATAATATTTTTGTCTCATTTGTTTAACTGGGTTCTCTTTATCTACTTTTAGGACTTGTGTGAAAATCGGATGACATTTTAGGTCATATTTATGCAGAAACATAAAAAATTTTAAAGGGTTCACAAACTTTCAAGCACCACTGTACATATTATGATTCAAGTAATCTGGAGGAATTTCAGTGAGTAAAGGGCAAGGGTGCAAGCCTAAACTGAAGACTCTTGAGCTCTGATCCCTCAGAGGGCACTGCATCAAGGACCGTCATTCATCTATAGCTGAGAGAACCACAAGGAATTACAAGGGATTACTTTGGCAAACTTTTGTCAAGCAACATGATGTGGACAAATGGCATTTAAAAGTTTATTGGCCAAAAGAAGCCTTACGTTGACTTCTCTGGGCTCAGAGCCATCTGTGATGGACCACCACACAGTGGAAACATGTATTGTGGTCAGACCAATCAGCATTCTAGATCTTTTTTGAAGAAATAGACTCATTATGCTCCTGACCAAGGACAAAAAGGACCATCCAGACTTTTATCAGCAACAAGTCCAAAATCCAGAGTCTGTCATAGTATGGAGTTGTTTCAGTAGCCTTGGCAAAGGTCATTTACACTTCTGTGACGACAGCATTAACGCAGAAAGTACATAGGTTATAGAGCAACATAAGGTGCCTTCAAGATATTTTCCTTCACGCATTTTTCAACAAGACAATGCAAAACCACACGCTACACACATTACAAAGGCATGGCTATGAAAGAGGGGGACTAGCCTGCCTGCAGTCCTGACCTGTCCCCAATTGAGAACGTGTAGAGAGTTTTGAAATGAAAAAATGCGACAACGAAAACCCTGTACTGTTGCATACCTTAAGACGTGTTTACAGGAAGAATGGGACAAAACACCTGAAACACTAAATCGCTTGGCATCCTCAGTGACAAAGCAGCTTTTAAGTGTTGGAATGGCAACATTAAAAGGGGGAAAATGCTTTACTGTCCCAACTTTTTTGATTTGGGGTTGTAGGAAACTGTCAGAATGAGGAAAAAAGTTAACTTTGGACACTTAGTTCCGTCTGCCAGGTCACTGCAGGCTAGCAAGACTGATTCAACTTAAGGCAGATGGCATGGCAACTCAGTGGTGTATGTCACTCAGGTTAAAGGATTACTGAGTTCGTCTTTATGTGAAGCTATGCACATAACCTCATGAGCTTCTTTTTTATAACAAAAAGTGTCTTGTGTCTTAATGTTCAATGATTGGAGAAAATCTGCAATATTCCAGTTCTAATCATAGCTAGATCCCAAAAAGCTGTAATTTTAAAATTCTGGGCTGCCTAATGGCCAATGTTGAACAAGACTCTTAAACCAATAGGGCTCTATTTTAGGACTGCATTGTATGCCCTATATGCAAGTCATCGTAGATAAAAGCGGCTGCCAAATAAATAATGGAAAAAAATTGTAAATTTTACCCATTTGTTGTATTTAAGTGGTCCAGTGAAACCCATTGCCTCAACCAGTTTGGTGAAAGCGCCCACCTCTTCTTCTGTAGCCTGTGGTGTCTGTTTTACAGCAGAAAGCTGATGACAAGTGGAAAAACAAAGCAGGAAACAGTGAACCCAGGCAAAATGCAACACGCATATACATTCACAAGAAAAAGGTAAACAAGCTGATTGCCAAACACTTCGAGTATTATTTGTAACAGCACTGGTTTAACACAGCTATATTAAGCTAGAAGTTGGAAGGGATGATTCAAAGGGTGATGTCAAGTGACAACCATGTTGAAATAATAAATGTCAACAACATTCTAACAAGTTAATTAAGGCCAGCTTATCTGAACACAAACTGCAGGGTCTCCAGTGGTGCTCTGAAGGTAGACAATGGGTCAACCTTTAATGGTAAGCCTAGATTTTAGGAGCTCACTAGAATAAATACAAATAGATATAAGAGAAATAGTCATTAAACTAAAACTAGGATTACTTAGATTTAGATCTCTTGCAGCTGAACCAGTTTTTATAATTGAAGTTATTACGGAAAACTGTTTACATGTACTCTGTCTTACTGAAAGCTGCAGAATATTTAGCTTTAAAATAATCCATCCTTCATGCATACAATTATGTTCAAAACCCTCTTCTTAATGGTAGTGGGGCAGGAATAGCCACTAAATCTACAATACTGATTCTGAATGTGACTGATCAACGTCATGTAAGGAAAAAGAAAAAAAAAAGTGGATCTTTTTCAGCTCATCACTATTTACTACCCTTCCATCTCAATTCAGAGTTTCTTCAGGTATTTGCTTTACTTTCCACTAATAAGACTTTAATTGTAGTTTATTTTAATATTCACTTTGAAAACGAGTAAGCCACTTTCAATCGCATTTGGGTCCATTTTAGAAGTTATGGGTATCACTCAGAGCGTGATGGGACCATCGTACCACTACAACCATACCTTAGGTCTGATATAAAAATTTTGAAGAGCATTCTCGTACATGGCCTCAGAGCTAAGGAATAACCTCCACACTTTTCTTCGAGATTCAGACACATTCTAAACTCTGGATTGAAAACATACTTATTTATACAGGCTTTTTGTTAGTCTCTTTAGACAGGGATCCATGGCTCTGGTTCCAAGGGAGGAGACTGGGGTCGTCTCTGGCCTTCCTGCTCTGCCATGCCTTTGGCCCCATGGCTTGCATGCTGATGGGTCAGATATGTTAGGTGGGGTTGTCAGAGTGGGCTTAGACTAGGGTGGTTCACTGAGAAATAGTTCTGTGGTGATCTAGGATGTTAGGTTTCTGTGTTCTTGCCTCTCATATGCAATCACTCATGTTTGTTGGTTGCTGAGGAGGTGGGTTGCTTAAGTCTCATGTGATTTCTGTTGCCTGTGTTACCTTCTGGGTTTTTTAGCTATGCTGTTATAGTTAGTGCTGCAGCAGTCCCATGCTACACTTTACACAAATGTGTTCTGTGCTGAGATTCTGTGTTCTTAACATACCTAACTACATATTGGGTTTTCTCTCTGAGCTGTCCTTCTGGCACCAGCTCCACCCCTCAATCCAAGCTGTTCCTTCTGGCAACACCTCCAGCCCTCATACCTTTATGCACTTAGGGAGATGTTCCTGCTGTTATCACTGTAGGCTTGTTTAGTTTGGTGTTGTGGGCAAAGAGATTTGTAAAGCTGCTTTAAGACAACGTTCTGTTGTAAAACGCAATATATATCAGGGCACAGCAATGCAAATGAATGCTGTTACACAGTAAAAATTTCAGATACATAATGCATGTCACTTACAATTCTGCTGGAAAGGTGATCTGTCACTTCACTTTGTTTAGTTCAATAAGAAGTTGCAATGTTGTTTGAATGACATCGTGTAAAACGAATTTCAGTGGAGTGTGAAAGTAAAATGTATACGTGTGTGCTCAAACATATTCTTATCTACAAAACAGGACACTACAGAAAAAGATTGGGAACCACTGCAATATGGTATGTTTCCTAGTAAACTAGTAAACTTCACAATACAGCAGGTCTTAAAACATTAATGTTCCAAGTTCTCTGTTTCCTTGCTCCCTAATCTCATATCACCTCAACCAGCATTACATGACAAACCATACCTCTGTTGTGCAGTGGAAGTCTCGGCATTGTGTCAGCGTGCATGCTCGTCCTGTACAACCACAAGACACCAAAGCTTTGTTGAGATAAGCATGCTGTGCAGTGGCCTGAAAGGGAAAACAAATAATTGAAAAAAAAAAATCAAATAAAATACTATCAAAATAGGAATTCAAAAAGGGGACAAATGTTAATAGAATTTGTATGAAAACAATTCCGATTAGTATTGCCCAAAAGCCCATTGTTTTGGGTATCTCAGACTTAAGAGTATGTGAAAATATATGTACACAGTGGAAGAAATAATTATTTGATCCCTCGCTCATTTTGTAAGTTTGCCCACTGACAAAGAAATGAACAGTCTATAAGTTAATGGTAGGTTTATTATTTTAAAAGTGAGAGATAGAATATCAAAAATAAAATCACATTATATAAAATACATGAATTGATTTGCATTTCAATGAGTGAAATAAGTATTTGATCCCCTAGTAACCGCTAAGAGTCCTGGCTCCCACAGACCGGTTACATACTCCTAATTTCAACTCGTCACCTGCATTAAAGTCAACTGTCTCGACTTGTCACCTGTATAAAAGACACCTGTCCACAGAATCAATCACTCAATCAGACTCCAACCTCTCCACCATGGGCAAGACCAAAGAGCTGTCTAAGGATGTCAGAGACAAGATTGTAGACCTGCACAAGGCCGGAATGAGCTACAAAATCATAAGCAGGAAGCTGGGTGAAAAGGAGACAACTGTTGGTGCAATTGTTTGAAAATGGAAGAAACACAAAATGACCATCAATCGACCTCGGTCTCAGGCTCCACGCAAGATCTCACCTCGTGGGGTATCAAGGATCATGAGAAAGGTGAGAGATCAGCCTACAACTACACGGGAAGAACTTGTTAATGATCACAAGGCAGCTGGGACCACAGTCACTTTGAAAACCATTGGTAACACACTATGCCGTAATGGATTAAAATCCTGAAGTGCCCACTAGGTCCCTCTGCTCAAGAAGGCACATGTGCAGGCCTGTCTGAAGTTTGCCAATGAACACCTGAATGATACGGAAAGTGCTTCTGAGAAGGTGCTGTGGTCAGATGAGACCAAAATTGAGCTCTTTGGCATCAACTCAATTCGCTGTGTTTGGAGAAAAAGAAATGCTGACTATGACCCCAAGAACACCATCTCCACCATCAAGCATGGAGGTGGAAACATTACGCTTTGGTGGTGTTTCTCTGCTAAGGGCACAGGACAACTTTACCGCATTGACGGGGGGATGGACAGGGCCATGTGCCATAAAATCCTGAGTGAAAACCTCCTTCAGTCCACCAGGGCACTGAAAATGGGTCGTGGATGAGTCTTCCAGCATGACAATGACACAAAACATACAGCCAAGGCAACAACGGAGTATCTCAAGAAGACTGACATTAAGGTCATGGAGTGGCCTAGCCAGTCTCCAGACCATAAGCCCACAGAAAACCTGTGAAGAGAGCTGAAGCTTTGAGTCTGGTGTGTCAATCACTAAGATGGTTACGCTGATTATATATTATATACACTCACCAGCCACAACCATGCAACTGCTCGTTAACACCAATACCTGATCGGTCAATCACATGACAACAACTCTGTGCATTTAGGCATGTAGACTTTGTGAAGACAAATGCTGAAAGTTCAAACCAAGCATCAGAAAAGGGGAAGAAATGTGATTTGTGTGACTCTGAATGTGGCATGGCTGTTGGTGCCAGACAGGCTGGTCTGACTATTTAGAAACTGCTGATCTACTGGGATTTTTACACACAACCATCTCTAGGGTTTACAGAGAATAGTCAAAAAAAAAAATCAAATAAGCAGCAGTTCTAGTTCTGGTTGATATCTGAGATCCTGAGACCAGACAGGTTCGAGCTGATATAAAGGCAACAGTAACTCAAATAACCACTTGTTACAACAGACTTCTAATGGCTACCTCTAGCAGGTCACAAAGCTCAAATCATCTCAAACTTGTTTTTTGAACATGACTGTGGGTTCACTGTACTCAAATGGCCTCCACAGTCACCAAATTTCAATCCAATAGAGCATTTTTGGGATGTGGTGGAATGGGAGATTCGCATCATGGCTGAGCAGCTGGCAAATATGCAGCAACTGTGTGATGCTATCACGTGGGACTGTGGTAGCCTAGCGGGTAAGATATTGGACTATGGACCAGAAGGTTCAAATCCCACCTCTGCCAAGCTGCCACTGTTGGGTCCTTGACCAAGGCCCTTAACCCACAACTGCTTGGATTGTAAGATTGTAAGTCGCTCTGGATAAGGGCGTCTGCTAAATGCTGTAAATGTCAACAAGGACCAAAACCCCTGGTGACTGTTCCCAGTATCTTGCTGAATCTGTGCCACAATGAATTAAGGAACATCTGAAGGCAAAATGGGTTCCAACACAGTACTGCCAATGTAATGAAGTGGCCAGTGAGTGAGTACATGTATACACACATTTAAAAAAAACTGCAAAATAGAAGCATTTTCACTAGTGGTCTCAGACATTTGGTGCCCACTGTCTATTTCTTCTATAGAAACCATTACACAGTAAATAAACCAATAACCAGCTGTTAACCACAAAGTAAAACCTGACAAATCTGAAGCTTGAACTGTTGATTGATTTTGGCAGTTTGCTAGAGTGAAGGGTGTGTTCTTGCTTGTTCTTTCACACCTGGTTTGTCTCATTAACAAACTTTTCCTGACGTTAAATAGGTGTGTCTGGTAGATATGTGGTCAAATGTGATTTACACATGGCTGCACCAGAACTACAGTTACGAAAGCATTTTATATCATTTAATATACTGAATAAAACTTAAAATGTACTGTGAAATATGTTTATAGTTGAACCATAATGCTACTGGCAGCTTTATACTGTAGTTCCACCATGAGTACAACGGTGGACTCTTATATCCAGAGTCAACCGAGTTTACAGTTATAGTATGGAATTTCACAGCATGAAGATTAATATAATAGAATTGATAAATATTTTACGGTCAAAACTGTTAAGGTTGACATTCAAAACTGTCAACCAATTCACATTTTCGCCATGAAATTTCAAGGTACATTTTTTTTTCCTGTGCTGGATAAATCATGAGAGAAGCCCGATATAACGTGCACTAAGATTAAAGTTAAATCACGCCTCGCCGACATGTTGTTAATCAGTTTATGTTGTACGCATTAGAAATGTGGGCATGACTTTTAAATCGACGAGGCCACTGATAACTTTATTACAAACGAATACGTGCAAATGACACCATTCCCAACTATTACACAGGAGAAAGTAAACAGTGTTAATCCCTGTAAGCTAACTGGTCTATAAGCCTATGACCTACAAACAGTCCGTTACCTTTCCAATGACGGTCCTGCTGCAAGCAGAAGCGCTAAATAAGTGTCTGATGGCGGAATACAGTGGCCCCCGATACATAATTGCACCGGATCGCACGATTAATTAGTGCAGCTCTTCTTCTCCCTGCACGTTGTGTAACTGCTGTCCTCCCTCCCCCTTTCTCCAGCAATGTCAGCGGGCGCTGTTCTACTGCCTAACGCGCTCGGCTAGAAATTCAGGCCGTGCGAAAGGTTCTGCAGCTCGGGTTGTTTAACAGGCTCCGCCACAACCACAGCTAGTACACGGACCTAAAAGTTTTGGAAAGAAAAATAAAACTTTAAATTCGCTTTTCAACTATGAAGTCATTTGAGACATTTTTTTCAGACATTAAAAGCATTCCAGGCAAGGGTGTGAATTAAAAATGGTTTCTGGTGAATGTACCAAATGTGCCCAGGATAAAATGTATTGTGAAAGTTGACCCTAGTCTGGGTTTTGTGTCCTGAGGATGTAGCTCACGGTTTCATCGCTGCAAGGACAACACCGCCTCTTCTCACTGCCCCTAGCGACTTGAGGATGAAGTCCTTAGACCCAGTGATGCAGCTGACAACACTGCATTTTCTACTCATCTGCTGAACGTACTGTAATCCTCTGGTGACTCTTTCTGTTCCAGTCCTCATACCATTACTCAGTACCCATCAGAGGGTAATAACCTCCGGGACACACAAAACTACAGTAACTCTTCCACTTGGACTACCTGTTAAAACTCCGGGACACAACTACGAGACCAAAAAAAAAAAAAAAAAAACTACAGTAACTCTTCCACTTGGACTATCTGTTCAAACTTCGGGACACAACTACGAGACCAAAAAAAAAAAAAAAACTACAGTAACTCTTCCACTTGGACAACCTGTTCAAACTCCGGGACACAACTACGAGACAAAAAACAAAACTACAGTAACTCTTCCACTTGGACTACCTGTTCATTCAAACTCATTCAATCATAACTTTATATGCTATAGATCTTATTCTCTATTTTTATTAGTTCAAATCATCTTAGTCTATATAATTATTCTATTCTAAATTTAAATAGGGTATCATCTTTACATATACTCTTCAATTATTGTATTTAACATCTAGGCTGCCCAAGGAGGATGGGTCCCTATTTGAGTCTTGGGTCCTCCCAAGGTTTCTTCCTATAAGGGAGTTTTTCCTTGCCACTGTCGCCTCAGGCTTGCTCAACTAGGGCTTTGATGTAATATATTTGTAAAGCTGCTTTGAGACAATGCTGTGTTGTAAAAAGCACTATATAAATAAATTTGACTTGACTTGACAGTAGAACCATGAAGTGGCCAAATTATCATCAAAATTCATAGTATAACTGTGAAACAATTCATGGTCAGTTCATATTCCACCAAGTTTACAGTAGAAATTTGACAGTAGAACCATGAAGTGGCCAAATTAACATCAAAACTTCATAGTAGAACTCTGAACTTTATGGTCAAACTGTAAAAATTCACATTAAATCTGAATGTACAGACCCAGACTGTTATACCTACACAAAACCCTGAGGTTTATTTTATTTACTACGTTTTATCCCCACTTTTCTTGCTTAGAGTTGCGCCGTCACTTCTCTCTGGGGAATACAGACCTAGCAGGAGGCACCATGGGAACTTACATTATAAAATCATCTAATGTTTGAGACTAGCATATGAATTCCATTAAACTAACCCACCCAGTATATACTAGCATACCAAAGTATATGGTCCTCTGAAGAGGGGGGTTGTGGTGGGTTCATTACTTAAAGAAAAGCAAAAGCAAAAAAAAGCAGTAGCATACATGTCTTTTTAACATGTGATGCTATTCAGAAAGCACATAAACATAATACAGTATCATATTTTCTGTGTAGCTTAAGGAATTCACTTTCAACTATCGTTTACACCACATTTAGCAAACAGGGCGGGGGTGGTGGCAAGTCCAACTCTGGACTTCACCTGTGTGAAGTTTGCATGTCCTCCTCATGTTCACATGGGTTTACTCTGCATGTGTGGGTTTCCTGCAGTCCACAGACATGCATTAGGTTAATTGATTATGCTAAAAATTGGCCCAATCTGAATATGTATGACTGGCTTCAATGTAACCTTGTGTATTAATGTAACCTTGCATCTGTTATTAAAAGGTCGTTGATGCTGAAAGCGAGATTTAAAAAACTAACATTTAGCACACATCCTAATACAAACACTTGCTGTCAATCTGAGAAGATGCCTAACAGTGGCACTTGGTAGGCCACTGCCTTAATCACTAAGCCAGATATTTGCAATGTATAACTCTGACAAGTTTTCTAAATCACTGTCTCTTACATAACATTTGCAACATTTAGCAGCAACTTGCAATTGATCTGAGCAGTTAAAGGCTTTGCTCAAGGACCCAGCAGTGGCAACGCCAAGCCAGGCAGGGACTTTGTCTGCAGGGCTGCAGCTGGATACAATGGATCTAATCTCCAGATCACTACAAACCGTACCCTAAACTTTGTATCCCTGATAGCAAATGAGTGATGGCACAGTTTTGGGCCACACTTACCTTTTCCCTTGGCCAATATACCGCCATGGAATGACGGCGATAACTTCAAACGAACTGCACCGACAGCCAGAACAGTGGGCCACATTTCGCCCACATTACCTATGGTAGATTACATGTGTATGCCATGAATCTAAATGCCATGATGAACTTTATTGTGGCTAAATGTAGTTAACAATACACTTGCCTTTCCCATAACTGAACCATCAGTGCCTAAACTCAGCTACATTTTGTACAGAACTGTCTGCTATCACTTAAATTATGAAATTTTACAGGCGATATCCAGTACATATAGTATGTATATGTTTTGTTTTGCTTTGTGATTCATTCTAGGGTTAGAGTTGTGTTTTGTGTGTGTGTGTGTGCGGGTTCAAGTTTATATACTATCAGCGAGGACCAAATATCACCACTAGAATAGAATGTTCTGATGTTTTTACCTTGTGGGAACATTTGGCTTGGCAAACCATGATGCTACCACCACCATGTTTCACAGATGGGATAAGGATCTTTTGCTGGAATGCAGTGTTTTTCTTTCTCCAAATATCACACTTTTCTTTTAAACCAGAAAATATCTATTTTGGTCTCATTCGTCCACAAAACATTCTTCCAATAGCCTTCTGGCTTGTCCACGTGATCTTTAGCAAACTGCAGACCAGCAACAATGTTCTTTTTGGAGAGCAGTGGCTTTCTCCTTGCAACCCTAGCATGCACATCATTGCTGTTCAGTGTTCTTCTGATGGTGGACTCATGAACATTAACATTAGCCAATGTGAGAGAGGCCTTCAGTTGCTTATAAGTTACCCTGGGGTAACTGATGAACATCAACAACTCTTTTTCAAAGGCACTCAGAAATCTCCTTTGTTCATGCCATAATACATTTCCACAAACATGTGTTGTGAAGAACAGACTTTGATAGATCCCTGTTCTTTAAATAAAACAGGGTGTCCAATCACACCTGATTGTCATCCCATTGATTGAAAACACCTGACTCTAATTTCACCTTCAAATTAACTGCTTATCTTAGAGGTTGACATACTTTTGCCACTGACTAATATGTAATATAGGATCATTTTCCTCAATAAATAAATGACCAAGTATAATATTTTTGTCTTATTTGTTGAACTGGGTTCTCCGTACCTGGGTTCTCTTTATATTATTTTACTTTTAGGACTTGTGTGAAAATCTGATGATGTTTTAGGTCATATTTATGCAGAAATATAGAAATTTCTAAATGGTTCACAAACTTTCAAGCACCACTGTAGCTGCAGCAATGATATGTCAATTGAAAAGGAAGGTTTCCACAATGAAACAGTGCTGCACTCAATGGCAGAGGCTTCAAACAGTAGTCGAAAAAAGTGTTTCCCAGTTAGTTTGTGTTTCAGCTGAGACCAAGTATTTCTGTATCAGGTTCAAATCTGGACTCTGATCAGACCAAAACATGATTCTGATGGACTTGTTCTCAAGCATGTGCTTGTTCCTCTTTAGAACAGAACATTTTAGCTTTGGGAAGCAAGTTTTTCTACAGTATGTTCCTGTACTCCTTCACTCCACTTTTCACAGTGAAGCTGCTCACCACTAATAGCAGCTGAAAAGGCTCCCCACGCCATGACACCTCTACCTCCATGCTCAATGGCAGTGGAGATGCATTCACTGTTACATTTACTCATCAGATCTATGAAGACACTTTTCTGGACCATCACCATGCAACTCAAATTGTGATTCATCAGTCCTGTTGAACCACTCTGCTACAAACTATTCATACTCTGCCAGAAACATAATTTTGTCCTTGTGTTTTTCTTAGACTGTAATTGCTTTTTAACACATCTTCTATACACAAAATCTGCATTAGACAACCTTCTGGCCATTGCTCTTCTCGGAAGAGTTCTCTTTTCTGAGATCTTGTATTCCACATTTTTTAATTTGAAGGCAATTTATCTGTGTTTGAGAACTGTAAATTTTAGCAGGTGGACATCTCTGCTTGAAGAGGCTTTTATACCTTCCAGATCCATTCTTTCTAGCAACATCACCTGTTGACCTATTCTCTTAATAGCTGATAGTGAAACAAGGATACAAGGATATATATATATGTGTATATATGTATATATATATATATATATGTATATATATATATATATGTATATATATATATATATATACATATATATATATATATATATATATATATATATATAGCAGAGATGTCCACCTGCTAAAGTTTACAGTCCACCCAGGCAATCACTGTAACCAAATCTTTAGCGTAAGCTATAATGAGCATAAGCTCACTATTTCTACTGATTGTTTGTTTACAGCTATGTGTTAGTGTGCTAAAACAGTATTTGAAACCTGTCTGGATGCATGATCAATAATGCAGTAAATCCCAGAAAGTTGAGTCAGTTCATCTGGACACATGGTTTTTGTGGGAGATGCATTTTGTCACTCATCCATGTGAATTAAAAAATCTGTCACTTAGAAGGGATGCAGAAGTTAAAGTAATTGTCTTCAGTAATGGTGTGATGGAGCAGTTCTCAGTCACTATATGAGGTCATAGGCTTTATGGACCTTTTGGTGAGTCTACATATTTTAAATAAAAATAAAAACAGACACTGTGTTTCAAAACATTTATTAATTGACTGATTGGGTATTTGGTAATCTTTGGTTGTAGCCGTTGACAATGGGCAAAACCTGCAGGGAACAAATAAATTAATAAGCATGTACTGTCATACAAAAACTGTCATGCTAAATGCTTAATGTTAGTTAAGAAGGGAAATACCTAACTTCAGTATTTTACTTCTTACTAAACATGATTGTGGACTGAGAACGTCTAGTTAATGTAGTCATCTAAAGGAGAAAATGTGCTTACCTGTGATTATTTCCAGAGACGAAGGTTGTATGTCCTCATTCAAGGGAGAAACAGGAGGCTTTGGTTTTAGGAGGCTTTATTAGATAATTTCCCCTGTGCTAAAACTGGAAGTGATGTCATGGCACTTCCTGTTTAGTTATATATTAGCCTAATGTAATTTTTGTTTAACATTTCCACTTAGATTAAGAGAATCTAATTTAATAAAAATTTTCTTTTGCACTTACACCTGGAGCACACCCTCGTTTACTGCCATCACAAGTGAGGTACCGAGAAAATCTCTCTCTCTCTCTCTCTCTCTCTCTCTCTCTCTCTCTCTCTCTCTCTCTCTCTCTCTCTCTCTCTCTCTACACATTACATGTAACTGCGTAGTGGTGATCTGGATATTCTTACACTGCATTCCCACTAGCTGATGACAAGTTGCTCCTGCTGTATAATTATTGCTTCTGTGTTAAATTTATTTAAAATGCAATTTGTTGAGAATGATTATTCTTTTATTTATGAGTGAAGACAGGATTAATTTGACTGAAGAAAAATACTGCTGTCTCATGCATTAATCCATCCCATAGTTTACCATTCCAGCTGCTGAACACTGCTCTTTTGTTGCCAAATCTTTGGAGCTACCTAATTTGGTAATTGCTTTGAGAAAAATTCATGTTTAATGCACTGTGAACAAAGAAAACAGATTTTAGAAGTGCTGATTTGTTTTATTGAAGTTAGTGGCTTTGTTTCATTTCTTTTTAATTGATATAGTTAATATAATAGTCAATAATAAAGTTTGATTTGTGAAATGACAAGATGCTCTGATTGTATTGAACACTGTTACCGCCACAGGCATGATGGTGTCAGGCATTTGTACAATTTGTGCCCTATGTTCATGTGCAAATATAGTATTGTATCAATACTATATTTTTTCAAACTTTGACTCCATGACTTTAGTTCGCTCTTAGATTTATCATCTACGCCGCCCAAGGAGGTTGGGTCCCTTTTTGAGTCTTGGTCCTCCCAAGGTTTCTTCCTAGAACTAGGGAGTTTTTCCTTGCCACTGTCGCCCTAGGCTTGCTCAATTTGGGATTGGACGTAGTTATTAGGAGATAATCTAAAGTTGCTTTGAGACAATGCTCCATTGTAAAAAGCGCTATATAAATAGATCTGACTTGACTTGACTTGAATTAAAATCATAGATCTGATACCAGTCCAGTCTTAATATTACTCACCGGTTGGTTGGTGTGCAACTGCATCCAATAGCAACAAATTATAATATCCATTATGCATGAAAAATTGGGAAAAATAATACATGGACCCCGCTCTCGTAAGCACATGCGGCAAAGTACCAAAAACATTCAAGCACTTTGAAGTTGTGATGTTTTCACAGCAGGGAATAGGTGAGGTCATGTTTTAGTTTTCTGTGCACAAAAGACTGTTTATAGTAGGTAAGAGGTTCTTCCTCACAGCTTTACTTCATACCCCCAGTTTAAGCGACCAGTTTTCATTTTTCAAACGCAGGAAGTAACATGTCACTGTTATTACCAATGAAATATTTGTCTAGCTTTCACTGCTGTTTCTTTATGGGTAGAGGAAGCATTGAGGAAATGGGAGGGGGCTAAGAAAGCATGTGGCTAGAATTATGGCTTGTTTTGCAGGGTATGGTCCAAGGTCTTGTAGAATTGGTCATTCAGTGACACCATGGAGTGTAAGAAATGCGGCTTTGGTGGGGGACGGGGTAATTTAAAGTTATAGGGACATTGTTGCATGACTACAGCAGTACCTGGTTAGATGGAAATGACATGTGAATTCAGATGCTCTTGCCGATATATATAGTCATAAAATATTATTTGTTAAATAAATAATAATCTTTTCTGACTCTCTATTAATGTTTATGCTTTTTGCATTTTCAGTATTACACTGTAGCCAGTTGAAAAAGACGTTGGTACAGTAAGCTAATGTACAGTACTATGCAAAAATCTTAGGCCACGACTGTTTTAGCAATAGTATGATGAACATTTATAACATATATAATTATTTCTCACTCTCTTTATTAGAATACAAACAGAAACTATAGGACATTTGTATGCAGTATTAAAACAAAAACTGAAATAAAATCAGAAAAAAACAGCTTCTATAGGCTACAGTGGCAAGTATTTAGTGTGACCTGCTCTTACACTTGAACAAAAACAGCATCTGGCACCTTCATCGGGATACCAAATTGACCCTTCTAGGCAGGAAGATATGCTAAAGCTAACAAAGACAGAAATGAAGATCAGTGGAAAAGAGTATTATGGAATGACAAATACAAGTTTGAAATTTTGGGTTCCAATCATTGTCGATATGTTATACAGTATATGGTCGTTATACCATTGTTAAAACAACAAATCTAATGGTAGCCCAAGACTGTTGCACAGTACTGTATATCTACTCAAATATATAAATAAGTGCACACAGTGCACTACATTAACAGAAACATCTGCATATCACAGCAGTCTGGTGGAAACTTGCATGTCCCAGATGACAACATACCTGGGCTGCTATTTGAACAAGTTCTGAAACCTTCTATATAATTATTTTTTGGAAGCAGATATAACTGCTGATCAGACAGACTTAGAAGACCATTCATTGATTTCTTGTGTGAACAGGCCATGCTAGAGCATGTTAATTGAGTTAAGGTCTGGACTTTGGCTTAAACATTCTGTTGAACTCATCATTCTGTTTCTGATTTACTAATGTGTTTGGCGTCATTGTTTTGTTGCGCTGTTCAGCCTTTCTTAAGCTCCAGGTGATGGACCACTACACTGCCATTGTCCTGTAAATTTCTGGATACAATTAACAATTTTTCCCCAAATAACTGCAAGCTGTCCAGGCCCTTCCAAGTACTTCCAAACTATAATATTTCCTCCATCACAAGAAGAATGTTTTTTTTTTTTTGGTGTTGTTGGACCATGACCTTTTTCTTACAGTCATAGCAATTAATGTTTCTTCTGACAATTCATATCCATTCAGAGAAAGCACAGAATGAATGTTCAACAAACATAGTAAAACTTCAAGGCAATCTCTAGAAAACTTGAACTTAAACTTCACTAGATTTCAAGATTTCTTTAGATTTTCATTGATATGGTAAACTATAATACAGTACCTTTAGTACTTCATTGCTATTGCTCTATTTTTACAGGATTACCACTTCTAGGGAGAGCAAAACAGTGCTAGGTTTTGTATCCAATCTCAGTTTCAATTTCTTTTAAAGTCTTATTTTGAAATTATATTTATCTGGACATGGTTCACATAAACAGATGTTCCTTAAAAAGAACAGAACCAGACTTTGTGCAACCTTTTTATAGGGAATGGAATCTCTATCATGGAAATTGAATTGTCAGTTAGTGTTAAAGTAGGCTTGAGAAACATTATCCTTCTTTCAAACAAGGAGGTACATCTGATTCCTCATGTTTAACCCTTCTCTTTTTCATGGTACAATGGTATGTTCATATTCTGTTTGACCAGAGCACAACAGACTATAAATTCGCAATCTGAAGAAGTTATAAATTTGAGCAAATTGTCTAAAAGTCAATGAAACCCTTTATCATTAATTGTCTCGACAAAGTCATGAATTGTTATCAGATTCAGATGACAGAAAACATATTTATGATATTGGTATGATAGAAACATGCCAGATTGGCTAAAATACAACTGTGGATCATCTTTGAATGGCATGGTTGTTTGTTTGTTGCCATTACAGCGACACACAAGGTTACATCAAGACTAGTCATATATACACTCAAGTCAATGCCAATTTAGCATAGTCAAGTAATCTAATACACGTCTTTGGACTGTGGGAGGAAACCGGCTTATCCAGAGTAAACCCACATAGACACAGGGAGGACATGCAGACTTCACACAGAAAGGGCTCACGTTGCTCCACCCTGCAATTGAACCCAAGACCTTCATGCTATGAGGCGGTGGTGCTACCCACCAAGCCACCGTGCCACCAGAATGACATGGGGACACTGGCTATCAAAGGAATTGTGTAAGTAAGACCATGTTTATATAATCATGAATATAACTTCTAGAATTATTAGAAGTATTTTCTTCATATGTTTATACCCTTTTCATTTTAATAGATTAAAATCTTTATTAAATCTTTATTAATTGCTCTTAGGTATGAGTTAGTGAATTAATTGTGAACTAAGTAGTTGTGTGATGCCCTACAATAGACCTTGCCAAGATTGTTCAGAGTAATAATAACCATGAAATGATTAATCATTGTGAAGATGAAATAAATGAATGATTATGAAGATATCAGAATTAGTATAAAAGTGATATGAAGACAAATTCATAATATAAATATCATGAAGCCAAAGTAAACATTTGCAATGATGCAACAAGATGACAGGTGAATGATATTTTAGCTTTATTGCAAATTGACAGACCAAGGATAATGGTAAAATGGCATTCAAATCTACACTCATCGATATTAAACTTTTTGTCCATTTAATCAGCTCCACTTAGCATATACAGTTGGGCAAAAAGTATTTAGTCAGCCACTGATTGTGAAGTTCTCATACTTAGAAAGATGAGAGAGGTCTGTAATTTTCATCATAGGTACACTTCAGCTATGAGAGACAAAATGAGGAAAAAATCCAGGAAATCACATTGTAGGATTTTTAAAGAATTTAACTGTAAATTATGGTGAAAAATAAGTTATTTGGTCAATAACAAAAGTTCAACTCAATACTTTGTAACATAACCTTTGTTGGCAATGACAGAGGTCAAACGTTTCCTGTAAGTCTTCACCAGGTTGGCACACACTGTAGCTGGTATTTTGGCCCATTCCTCCATGCAGATCTCCTCTAGAGCAGTGATGTTTTGGGGCAACACGGACTTTCAACTCCCTCCACAAACATCCTATGGGGTTGAGGTTGGGAGACTGGCTAGGCCACTCCAGGACCTTGAAATGCTTTTTACAGAGCCACTCCTTCATTGCCCGAGCAGTGTGTTTGGGGTCATTGTCATGCTGGAAGACCCAGCCACGTTCCATCTTCAATGCTCTCACTGATGGAAGGAGGTTTTGGATTAAAATCTCATGATACATGGCCCCATTCATTCTTCCCTTAACACGGATCAGTCGTCCTGTAACCTTTTGCAGAAAAACAGCCCCAAAGCATGATGTTTACACCCCCATGCTTCACAGTAGGTATGGTGTTCTTGGGATGCATCTCAACATTCTTCTTCCTCCAAACACGACGAGTTGAGTTTTTACCAAAATGTTCTGATATTATACCCCATGATATTCTCCCAATCCTTTTCTGGATCATCCATATGCTCTCTGGCAAACTTCAGACGGGCCTGGACATGTACTGGCTTATGCAGGGTGACATGCCTGGCATTGCAGAAAAATACAAATAATTGTCAATAGTTAACACATGTTATTAGCTAAGACTGTTTAAACTTTGCTCAGTTTTAATGCCATTTTCTTACCTATCATTTGTTCTTCTTCTGTGCTCCTACCTGCATGTTTTTTGTGAACCTACACCTGTAAGTTGTATGTCTTCACATTTTGTTAACTAATAGCGTTTCAGTGTTTATCTGTACTCACTTTATTCTGTCACACTAATAGCAAAGCACACATTGACGACAAAAGCAAAGGCAATCTCCTCAGAACACAGCAAGAAAACTCAGTAGCCGCCCAACCACACTGGCACAGCTAACAGTGGTGACGCAGTGTACTTACTACACATGTCACTGCATGGCCTGTGGAAGGAATCAATACGGCCAAGTAAAACTTGCATCTCAGTATCCTGGGGCAATAATAAGCCAATTATACCAGTGCAGCTGAAAACAGTGCACAGAGAGCATGCTACAGTTCATTTGCTAAGAATTTCCAACCTCACAGACCTGGACAATGTCACTATCACTGTCTCAGCTAAGTGATTATGTACAGTGGGCGCCAAAAGTCTGAGACCACTAGTGAAAATGCTTTTGTTTTGCATTTTCCCAAATTTAATACAATCTTTAAAATTACAAATCATATAGCCATCATAACAGTTGTTGAGAAGTTAAATCTTTGAAATAAATATGGTGGTAATTTTTATGTTTTTGTTTTGCTGTAGATTTTGTGCAAAATCTGATGATCCATGTTACCCCAGCATGGAATCACAAAGGAGGAAAGTCCATTACACTCATTCTTCTTCTTTTGTATTTAAGCACTGTAGTTGTTGCAAAGCATCGATATGTTGGGTTATTATCCTGCTACAGCATGAATACTTCTTCACCAAGATCCAAACAAGAATGTTCTCTTGTGGTCTCAGACTTTTGGCTCCCACTGCAACTGTATATACGGTATGCTTGGACCTTAATGGAAAAGATGGTATTTGCTCTGTGGAGGCGCTGTTAAGCAAATCAGCTTAAACCTGAAAATACTCCATTAAGCTTTACTCAGTGTGACGTAGTTTCAGAGACAGTGCTCTTGTCTACTTCTTTCGCAGGGTGCAGGACTTCTTTTAGTTCCTAGAATTAAAAAAGTCACAGCAGGGGGAAAGGCTTTCTCATACATGGCCCCCCAACTATGGAATAAACTTCCCACTTTCGTTTGAGACCCAGACACTCTCCAACATTTTAAGTCTAGGCTAAAGACATACTTATTTACGCAGGCTTTTGACTAGATTTAGACCAGGTTGCATGGCTTGGGTCACTGGGGCCGGAGTCTGGAGTCATGTCTGGCCTTCCTGCCTTATCCATTAGCCGGGAGTGTTGAGTGGGCGGTCTGGCTGAACTGGGCTTCAGTCCTTTTGATCTTGACTCGTGCATCCTTGCCTTAGGCTAAGGGCAGAGCTTGTGGTTCATAGTGAAAGAGTCTTATGGTGTTCAGAGACGTTGGGTTGCTGTCTTCTGCCTCCCGTGGGGTTGCCAATGTCTCATGTGATTCCTCTTGGCTGTGTTTCCTACCAGTTCTCCTCTTTATAGCTATGCTGCTATAGCTAATGCTGCCGGGGTCTCATGCTACACATGGCATCAGTGATTGTTAATAGACACTGTGCTCTTAATCAATAACTTATTACATTTTCTGTTTTCTCTCCGAGCTGTGTTCCGGTACCAGTTCCAGCCCAACATTTTGTTCATCCGCTGCTTGCTTCCACTCAAGCTGCTTCCGTCATCACTCCAGCCCCACCATACCCCCAGGCCACTTAAATGCGATGTGCATACTTCCACATTTTAATTCGAACTAGGACACCATACTTTAGTTTCGTTCTTAGTTTATCATCTACGCCGCCCAATGGGGGGGGGAGGAGGTTGGGTCCCTTTTTTTTAGTCTTGGTCCTCCCAAGGTTTCTTCTCATAACACTCAAGGAGTTTTTTTCCTTGCCACTGTCACCCTAGACTTGCTCAATTTGGGATTGGACGTAGATATTAGGAGATAATCTAAACTTGTAAAGTTGCTTTGAGACAATGCTCCATTGTGAAAAGCGCTATATAAATAGATCTGACTTGACTTGACTTGACTTGACTCTTGTGGTTTTCAGAAATTAGAATGTTGTCAAGGTAACAGAACATCTCTTTTGAAGTTCAGGTCAGATTGTTAAGATTGTTCAGAGATTATTGATGATGGAAAGTCATATAGCTTTAAGTTTCATCATGATAATTAACAAGTTTATGGGTCACAGATTTTTGAAAGCCATAGAGATCCTCTCATACTCTGTACCCGTGGCTCCATACCCATAATCTCCAGCAGGGGCATAATCAGACCTACTTTTTACTTTTGCAGACCTAAATGTTGCTGTGCACACTAACATTACAAGAGTAAAAACAAAATTGTATCCTGTATTGCAGAGCAGAACTACAGGACATGCCATGCAAATTCACTACAGGCACTACATTTCCATAATGCCCAAGCATCTCTCCAAAAGCTTGAGCTGCTAACGTTTGATGTCAGAACCAGTTTCTTTCGCTTTCTCTCATGGAATAAAGGACACCTGCAAATATTTAATAGAAACTCAGATAAGCTGTGGACAAGGTAATGATAGCTCATAGCTAAATGATTAGTTAAAGCAACTAATGAAAATTCTTTAGCATTAATTTGTTTTTCATTATCCATGTCAGGGAAACACCCACTTTAGTGTTGAATCACATTATCTATTTAGTATTTATCAGGCTTATTTTTTATGCACAGTTGTGCCCCTATGACTGACTGGCAAATAGAATGGTAGAGCTATGCCCCTCTAAATTCTGGGTACAACAAGCAGTCTAGAAAAGCCACTGATCTCCAGTCCTTATGGATGAATGGTACATTACCAGAGTGGACACTAACATACAGGTCAATAAACTGTTTAACTAGTCTTGTATGTCATTCCAGCCCCTAAGCCCAAAAGTATGCCCAATTTTTCATTTTTGTTAGGCCTACCTAAGGACTGTCTAACAGCTGGGACCTGGTAGAGGTTTTCATTAATGGCACATCCTGCCACAAACACATCACAGATTATATGATTATATTACAACCAACTTATTGTCAGGAAGTACTGCATAACCTGTGCTTATTCTATGCACATACTTTTCACCTGGACTGAACACTATGCATGTCATTATGTTTCTTCCTATTATTTTCTTCATAATTAGGGAAAATGCTGCTGAAAGTGCAATCTACTTAGGAAGCAGAAAATTCCAGGACTAATACAGTTATATTTATGTGTATTAAAGTCAATTACGGCAATGGAAAGTGTACTGTGTGCCAAAAGTGGCAAACTAAGCATGCCAAACCAGTCTCTTTGGAGAAAATTCCCCTTTTCCCAAATTGACTTGATCTAACTGCTGCTGTGGAAGCTTAGGTTTTAATGGAATTTGGAAAATGGGTCAAAAATGGGTCAATAACATGCCTCAGATATGATCTCATCAAGGTTGATTGTGGTTCTGTTCAAGCATTCATAATTGGATGAGTTCATCTACCATCAATCCTCAACCATATGTGAGCCAGATGTTCTGGCACTGGGTTTACTGCGTTTACTATTTGCATACAGTTTCAAACTTTATACGTTTATAAAGGCATACTTTAAGACACTTGTCACATAGTCCAGCCTTGGCATGGTATGAACACATAGTCATACACAGCTCAGAGAACCTAGAGGGCTAATGTGATTCCAGAGCAATCTGTGTTGGCATTTGCATTTTTGGCTCACTGTGTATTGATTCATATGGTTCATATTGTTCATTCATTTTCATACCTAGCCAGGTCCTAAGAGGACGCAAAGTGGGAACCAACTCTAGACAGGGCGCTAATCCATTGCAGGGCATATACACACAATCACAGTTTGGACAGTTTAGACGCACCAATTGGAATGTGGGAGGAAATGGGAGTACTCAGAGGAAACCCACGTGGACACTGGGATAACATGCAAACTCCAAACAGGCTGGACCAGAAATCGAACCAAATCAAAAAACATCACTGCAGAACAGGTGGTAATAATGTTTTAGCTCATGTAGCAATGAGCCAAAACTGTATTTATTATATTCTATGTCATATTCTATGTTCTATTTTATTTATTCTATTCTATTCATTTATTATTTATTGTATTTACAGTGTAGTCACATACACTCTGACAAAAAATAATGCACCCAGATAGAAATGTCGAATTGCTGTAAAACGTGTCATGCAGTTATGTCTCAGGCAGATATGTAAATGACTATAGGTGTGGTCTGATTAGACACTGGGTCTTTCCACAAGACGGTGTAAAAGTGCCTACTTTTGTATAGTGTACCTCTTGGTGAGAGATTGTTAACTGATAGACATACCTCTACAACACACTCGAAGACATTTTGCCCAGTTGACAGATTTTGAGAGGGGGCACATCATTAGACATTAGAAGCAGTATGTTTGTTTCGATGAGTTGCCTGTCATCTAGACCATTCTGATCTAGCTGTTAGGAGGTGTTGGGAGTAGTGATTCCCTGAAGGCACACACACATGGCGAACAGGTTCCGGATGGCCCAGACAGACCACCAGTAGACATTGTTGTTTGATCTGCTGACAAGCACAAGCAGCTCCCACAGTTTCGTTGTCCATCAACCAGACACCGGTAGCACCTTCACTACACACCCCTGTCTCTGCCTGGACCCATTTTCAGGTGCTTAGCAGAAGGAAATTTGTTGTCAAGGCGCCCATTAGGTGTCTTGCCATTGACAGCCAGCCAATGTTGCCTTTGTTTGCAGAGGTGTCGTGAACAAGAAACCTAGACTGCTAAGGACTGGGACCTTATTGTATTTAGCAACTAATCCGTGTTCTGTTTGGTTGAGTTCAAGTATGGAAGTTTTGTGTTGAGTACTTCAATCTTCCCTTTGTTGTCAAGGACCACCCTGCCCTAAAAGCTAGTGTGATGATCTGGGGAGCCATCGCATACAACAGTTAGTCACCCCTAGAAGTGATACATGAGACATTAACAACTCATCAATATGTGAAGGACATCTTGCGACCACATGTGTTGCCTCTCATTGCAGGGGTTCCAACGGACATTTTTCAGCAGGATAAAGCTCACCCAAGCACTGAAATGGTTTCCCAGGAATGTCTCCGCCAGATTGCATCACTTCCTTGGCCTGCCCAGACAACAGATTTATCAATCGAGCATTTATGGGAGCAACTGAGATGCCAGCTTCAGAAAACAGCTGTGGGTGAATGTATTGTAGAGGCATATCTAGCAGTCAATGATCTTTCACCAAGAGGTACACTACCCAAATGTAGCATATGAGAGCCTTTTTATAGAGCAGCTGGGAAAGCACTTTTACACCCTCTTGTGGCAAGACCCAGCGTCTAATCAGACCACACCTATAATCATTTACATATCTGCCTGAGACAGAACTGCATGCCGAGTTTTGCAGCAATCCAACATTTCTTTCTGGGTGCATTATTTTTTGTCAATAAGTGTATATGCACAGACAGTGATGTATGGCCATATATCGATTTCCAGTACATTAACATATGTGGAATTGGTCATTTTCAAATATGGCACGTGATATGGTCACTCTATTAAATACACCTCCTTGTTTATACACACACTGTCCATTTGAGCACTGTGAGCACTGATGAAGGATTAGAGAATGACTAACAAACTGTGCAACAACAGATGAGCTACTGTCTCTGACTTTACATCTACACGGTGGAGCAATAAGGTAGATGTGTCTAATAGAGTGCAAAGTGAGTGTGATCCACTCATACCAGCACAACTCACACTAACACACCACCACCACATCAGTGTCACTGCAGTGCTGAGAATGATCCACCACTCAAATAGTACCTGATCTGTTGTGGTCCTGTGGGGGTCCTGACCATTAGAAAATGTAAAGGGGATTAAGTATGTAGAGAAGCAGATGGACTACAGTCTGTAATTGTATAACTACAAAGTGCTTCTATATGGTAAGTGGAACTTATAAACAGTATAGTAAAAACAAGGGGCTCTACCTAAAAAATTCGCCAGTGAGTGTATGTTGTCCATCTATCAGCATACAGTATATGGGTAATGTATGTATGCTAATATATGACAGTGGGAGAAATGACACATGCAGCATATGGGTGTGATATATAACATAAGAAAACACCATAACAGAAGGACAACCGAGGTCCTAAAATGGTTAGGACCCAGTGGTCAAATAAACTACTGAACCAAACAATCCAGCAATTATCAGCTGGAGGAGGTGTGGCAATCTCCTCATACATATCATGTATAATATCTAAGATGTTATGGTAATTATCAGGAATATAAAATCCCATTGCTTCCCAGGCAATTGGTCACAATCTATGTAGGGCATCATGCCTGGGTCATCAGAATATAGTATGTGTAATCGCCACACCGACTAATTGAAAGCTTTCCTTCAGGTGCTCTGGTCTCCAAACACATTCCAAAGACGTCAACTGGTGTCTCTAAAGTGTGCCGTTGTGTGTGTGTGTGTGTGTGTGTGTGTGTGTGTGTGTGTGTGTGTGTGTCTGTGGGCATGTGTGTGCCCTGTGATGGATTGCTAGCCTGTCTAGGGTTGGTTCCTGCGTTATGTCCTATGGTGCTGGTTAGGTCATGGCTCCCTGCAGCCCTGACCTGGATTAAGTAGGTATGACTATGACACTGAAAATGTATTATCAGGCTGCCTGGTCTAAAAACAAAGCAAGCAACTTTCCCTGACAAAGCACAGTTTCTGGAATGCTTGTATTAATAAGGAATGATTAATGGAGACAGGAGAGGAAACCTACTTAGTGTTCAGCTTCTGTTCCTGTGAGAAAAAAAAACCTTGGGAAACTGAGGAGCTATAAATAAGGGCTGTCTGCCTCAAATGGGGAGGCCATCAAGGAAAAGCAAAGTGACTTTATGTGTCAAGCATAACAGACGTTTGGTTGACAAGCATTAGCTAAAACATTGAATATGCACATATACAATACACAGACTTTATGACAAGTGTGAAAAATGTGGTACAGACTGTCATATGCGTGTGAAAAAATAGCAATAGTAAATAAAATGCAGAGCATCACATTTGACAGTGGCATAAGTTGCATTAGTTATGCAAGTTTTAGAAGATAAATATATACATGCCTTTTTAATATAAGTTTATAACATCTAAAGGAAAATATATTATATATTATTTTTAATTCAGCTATGCTATAGCTTTTGATAGTCCACTGTGACTGGACAGTGGGGTCTCATGCTACACATGACATCAGTGATTGACATGGCATCAGTGATTGTTAATAGACACTGTGCTCTTAATCAATAACTAATTACATTTTCTGTTTTCTCTCCGAGCTGTGTTTCTGTGCCGGTTCCAGCCTCACACATGATGTTCATCTGCTGTAGCTCCACTCAAGCTGCTTCTGTCATCAGCTCCAGCCCCATCATACCCGGGCCACTTAATGTCAATGTGCATACTTTACATTTTATTCGAACTTTGACTCCATGACTATAGTTTCGCTCTTAGATTTATCATCTACGCCGCCCAAGGAGGTTGGGTCCCTTTTTGAGTCTTGGTCCTCCTAAGGTTTCTTCCTATAACTCAGGGAGTTTTTCCTTGCCACTGTCATCCTAGGCTTGCTCAATTTGGGATTGGACGTAGTTATTAGGAGATAATCTAAACTTGTAAAGTTGCTTTGAGACAATGCTCCATTGTAAAAAGTGCTATATAAATAAATCTGACTTGACTTGACTTGACGTGTATGAACCTTTGTGAAGCCTCTAGAATTTTCTGTATTTCTACATAAATATGATGTAAAACATTATCAGAAGTCCTAAAAGACAATAAAGTTCCAATATTGAGTGGCAAAAGTATGTGAACCTTTACTTTCAGTATCTGGTGTAACCCTTTTGTGCACCAATAACTGCAACTAAATGTTTCTGATAACTGTTGATTAGTCCTGCACATAGCCCATTCCTCCATACAGAACAGCTTCTGGGATGATGGTGGGTTACACACGAACTGCTCACTTCAATTATTTCCAAACTGCATACAGGCAGCAGTGTTCTTTTTGAAAAGCACTGGCTTTCTCCTTGCAAACCTGCCATGCACACCATTGTTTTATGGTGTTCTTCTGATGGTGGACTCATGAACATTAACATTGGCCAGTGGGAGATGGACCTTCAGTTTACCTAGAAATTAAATGTGCTAAATTCTTATAGTGTTGTGCACATTTCACAGTTCCTATAGGCTTCTCATTTTGCTGCTGTCTTTTGAAAGTTAGGAAATATGCTGCACTGTCACATAAAAGACAGTTTCTCATTCTAGAATTATGTTTGTGTGAGAGAGATTACACAATGTAAGGAGGGGCTGAGAGAATCAAAAATCAATAGAATATACAAGGAAAATAAAGAAATAAGGAAAATCAGTATTTAGCAGTAAAAGTTGAAATAAATCAGTGTATGGAAAACACTGCAGTAATCTTGGCTATTCAGTCAATACTTATACTCTACAGTATCCCATATAGCAGCGAGGGTCAAACCTTTTAGACCAAGTACACAATAGGTATATATAGCCGAGTCTACATGTTTACCCTTCAAACACGCATATTTAGTGCTTACATTTATTCTTAGATGTGCTGGTTTCATGCTGTCCTTGCTGAGTATTTCACAGCACACAACCGTTTGTGGTCTTGGTTCTTCCTCTTTCCCACTACAAATTAATCCCAAACTTAGAAAACTTGCATTGTACCATCTTGTAGTGGTTTTATGGAGCTTGGTAAGACTAGCAGTGACTGCTGTGTCTAAATTAGCATCACTTGATGTCAGGGCGGTCAACTCATTCAACAGGTGTGTTTGTATTTGCCAGGATTGGGCTTCAGCCATGATACAACAGTCAGTTTATTTGAGATATTTGAACCATTAATGCAACGTGTGTACTGATAACGCCTTGGAAAATTTGAGATTTTGGGATTGCGTAGCCCACGTGCTATTTGTTAAAGACAAAACACAGATGAATTTTATTAAAATAAAATTATGGCAAGTCTGAGAAATATTATTTAATTTACAAATGATTTTATTTAGATTTTTAATAATTAAATAATTCCTTAATTCTTAAATAATTACTAAGTATTAGAGATGTACTGATTGCAATTTTCTTGGCCGATTCCGATTTCCGATTATTTGTAAATATATGACTGGCTCATACCAAGGCTGATTCTAGTTTTCTTTCTGTCAAAGAATTGTAAATGGTAGCATACAGAAACATTTCTTATAGAAAGATCACAGGAACTGTTGGCTTGTACCTGGCTCTATTCTCTCACCAGCTTTATCTTTGTGATGTTGGCCACACAAATATCAGTCATTTTCACATTTATGTCATTTAGTAGACACCCTTATCCAGAGCAACTTACAACTGATACAGTCTTACAATCCCAAGCAATTATGGGTCAAGAGCCCAACAGTGGCAGTGGGATTTGAACCCTGGCCCTTCTGATCCATAGTCCAGTAGTTTAACTGCACGACAGCCAATCACGTCAAACTTGCTCAAATTGTACTTTATTACAGCCTTCATAAGGGCCTTTTACCAGTTAGGCTAAGGGTACAAATACAAAGATGCTGAATTGCAACTCACCCCACAGGTAGCACCACACACCAACAAAGACAGTAAGTCACTGAATGCACTAAAAACTCTCTCTTACGCTAAATTCCGGGAATAAATGGTACAACACAATTAAAAACATGCACTGTGAGCTTTTATCGACTAATAAAAAGACATACACATATATAACAGATGACAGATGCACATAAACATTGGGACGGGGAAAAAACACGGAGCGGCCGTGCATTACCTGTTTAAAGGTCCTTATACACATGAACTGAATTCTCAATTAACAGTAGTCAAAGCACTGTGCTGTCCATGTGTGTGGCTGTGTTTGTGACGCTGACAGTGGCACAAGTGTAGGCTAAATGTGAGCGGAACAGAATCGGTATTATGAAAACCTGCCGATTCCAGCCACTGGCCGATCGATCGTTGCATATCTACAAACTACATATTCTGTCCGAAGTCATCTGGCATACCACCTTGAGCTCTACCAGTGGTACACGTACCACAGTTTGAGAACCACTGCCATATAGCATTGCAAAGTACGGTATATAATATGGTGCATATGGTCAAGATCACATAACATGCAATTTCACAAAATATATCGTGAAAATTAAGTGACACACCTGTATGTAGCTGAATATATCCATCAGGGTAGATACAGTAGCTACAAATAAAGAGCTGAAAGTCCTATTCTAAATTAATGAAATAATCATATTCTATTTAAAAGGCCTGTGGATATAGCAGATATTTAACTGTGCTTTCTATAACAATGTAAATTTTCCAGTTACGTTTAGTTTTGTAACATTTTGATTCAGTTTTTAGTTAAAGAAGCTTAAACTCTGTTTAGAGAAAGACAAGAAAATTGACACAGCTCAGTATCTCAGCGATAACTGGCAAAAAAATCCTGAGCATTGGCTATAATACATTTATTCACTACTGATGACATGGCAGGCTTTCAGAGAGCACAAACTCAAACTCCTGTGAAACTGTTACAAATCTGATTGGTGTGTTGATTTTTCTCATTAGCGGTAAAGTTGAGAGTATAATCTGATATCTGTGTATTTGTATAAGGAATGAAGAGAATTCCTGACATTGCGTCCCCTGTGCCAAGGTGTGAATAGTGAAAAAGAGTGGGAGAGAGAGAGTGCAGGTCTAGCCAAATATGAGTTCTTGTGACTTGCCAAGTCTAGATCTAGTTAACTTGAATTTTAAGAAAGTAATGTAATAGCATGATCAAGTAAAGACATTGTTTATATGATTTTTGCAATAGCACATTTTTTTTGAGGCCAAGCAAGTTTTAGTATTATGCAACATCATATGGGTTGTTGAATGAATTCAGAACAAAAGCACAGACCTAACACTGAAACTGCATAAGTCTTTGGGTGTTTTTCCCCAACAGACACCCAGTTTGTTGTTTACCATTTGCTTGTAGCCATTCCTGATTCAAGTTTACCATTGCTCAATTAGCTTCACAAGTATCACTACACAGAGTTTTGGATACTTCATTTATCTTCCTGTACTTCATTTACCGTTGACATTTCCCAGCTGCACCTACAGTGGGGCAAAAAAGTATTTAGTCAGTCACTGATTGCGCAAGTTCTTCGACTTAGAAAGATGAGAGAGGTCTGTAATTTTCATCATTGGTACACTTCAACTATGAGAGACAAAATGAGAAAAAAAATCCAGAAAATCACATTGTAGGATTTTTAAAGAATTTAATTGTAAATCATGGTGGAAAATAAGTAATTGGTCAATGAATTTGGTTTAACTCAGTACTTTGTAACAACCTTTGTTGGCAATGACAGAGGTCAAACGTTTCCTGTAAGTCTTCACCAGGTTTGCACACACTGTAGCTGGTATTTTGGCCCATTCCTCCATGCAGATCTCCTCTAGAGCAGTGATGTTTTGGGGCAACATGGACTTTCAACTCCCTCCGCAAATTTTCTATGAGGTTGAGGTCTGGAGACTGGCTAGGCCACTCCAGGACCTTGAAATGCTTTTACGGAGCCACTCCTTCGTTGCCCGAGCAGTGTGTTTGCGATCTTTGTCATGCTGGAAGACCCAGCCACATTCCATTTTCAATGCTCTCACTGATGGAAAGAGGTTTTGGCATAAAATCTCATGATACATGGCCCCGTTCATTCTTCCCTTAACACGGATCAGTCGTCCTGTCCCCTTTGCAGAAAAACAGCCCCAAAGCATGATGTTTCCACCCCCATGCTTCACAGTAGGTATGGTGCAACTCAGAATTCTTCTTCCTCCAAACACGATGAGTTGAGTTTTTACCAAAACGTTCTATTTTGGTTTCATCTGACCACATGATATTCTCCCAATCCTCTTCTGGATCATCCATATGCTCCCTGGCAAACTTCAAACGGGCCTGGACATGTATTGGCTTAAGCAGGGGGACACGCCTGGCACTGCAGGATCCGAGTCCCTCTTGGCATAGTGTGTTACTGATGGTAGCCTTTGTTACTTTGGTCCCAGCTCTCTGCAGGTCATTCATCAGGTCCCTCCATGTAGTTCTGGGATTTTTGCTCACCGTTCTCATGATCATTTTGACCCCACGGGATGAGATCTTGTGTGGAGCCCCAGATCGAGTGAGATTATTAATGGTCTTGAATGTCTTACAATTGCACCCACAGTTGATTTATTCACACCAACCTGCTTGCCTGTTGTAGATTCACTCTTCCCTTTCGACAGCTCTTTGGTCTTGGCCATGGTTGAGTTTGGAGTCTGACTGTTTGAGGCTGTAGACAGGTGTCTTTTATACAGATAACGAGTGGAGGACAGAAGAGCTTCTTAAAGAAGAAGTTACAGGTTTGTGAGAGCCAGAAAGCTTGCTTGTTTGTGGGTGACCAAATACTTATTTTCCACCAAGATTTACAATTAAATTCTTTAAAAATCCTACAATGTGATTTCCTGAATTTTGTTTTCCTCATTTTGTCTCTCATAGTTGAAGTGTACCTATGATGAAAATTACAGACCTCTCTCATCTTTCTAAGTCGAAGAACTTGCACAATCAGTGGCTGACTAAATACTTTTTTGCTCCACTGTACATATCAGTGATGTGTATTTTCATTTTATCCCAGATATATAACAACTTTATCCCAGATCCCTTTTGAAAGGAAAGCACTTGTGTTAACATGCACTGCTAGTAGTGATATCCTCCAGGAACAGCCAGTCTATTTGGAAGTATGTTGAGGGCTATAATGTGCAAATAAGCTGGAAATTCCAATTGAATTTCTTTTCATTTTGTTACAGTTCACTATGTGAACCAGGGGGTTTTAGGACCCAAGCACAGGTAGCTGGTGTAAGTAAGCCCTGTTATTGGGGCTGAGGAAAGGCTTATTGTGCTTTTGGACTGTTAGCACTTCACAAAATGAAACCGTTGTGTGTGTGTGTGTGTGTATATAGATATGTATATATATGTGTGTATTTATATGCACACAAATGAGAATATATATATATATATATATATATATATATATATATAATATATATATACAGGAGTGAAGTCTAGCTAAAAAAAAAAAAGGAATTAAAAAAGGAAATAATGATTTCCACCAGTTGAGCAGGGATTGAACCTGGATTGCTCTGGTGAGTGACATGTGAGTTACAACTACGCCACCAGAGCTAAGGTATAAGTTTGGAAATAAGTTGTTTTAAGGTGTAGCTAATAATAGGGATAAAGAACAATGGAGACGCCACTAACAACGGTGTTGTGGCGAGTGTGTGAGAAAAACGAAAGCAACTCGTTCAAGTGCGCCAACTCAGGAGTCGACTCCGAAAATGATTCTCGAGTCCAAAACATCTAGACATGCACAGTGGCGACAAGCCCGGCTGGTGGAAACACTACAAGGACGCGCTGATAAAAAACATACAGCCCTTGTCACGCAGCGAATGGAAAATGAATGCAAGAACCCGATCGCTAGAGTAAGCTCACAAATACTGAGCAAAAATATCACTGATAATTACGTAGAAATTAGGCAGAACCTCGCGTTTCAGCTGACGTCAATCAATGAGACTGAACGTTCAGAGAAACAAAAGAAAACTGCTGATAACGGTACAGAGCCTACAAAAACCAGCGAAAGCGGGACAAAATACAATACCCGATAACTAAGATTATCTCACGAATACAAAGTATAATCAACGGCTGTTGAGAGGGTGTAAACAGCGGCTCTTGTCGCTGCGACGACCTTGCTGACCTCGTTGGGCAGGTGGAAGGCTCAAAGCAGAGCCAAAGAGCCAGTCACACTGGAGTCAGACCCCAAGAATGTTAAGCTAAAGCTTTCCTCTTCAAAGGAAAAGTGAATCTAACCCTAACCCTATCTCTTTCCGTCTTTCTTTAACCGAAGTAGAAAGTGCATAAGTCATGTGAATTGAATCAAGGGTGCGACAAGAGACACTGCTCTTAAACGGCTTAAATAACTTAACATGCAGGTGGACCTTGTCAAGCTGCGGAACTGCGTGCTTCCTAATAAATTTTCAGGGTGTAATGTGTCAAAAGTTAAGGAGTTTGACCAGGTATCATAATTTTCTATAGGCAAGGTAAATGAATGTGGCAGTCTGTACCAAATCAGGATTGAGGTCAAGTACTAGGAAGTGTCACTGTTCCATATATTTGGACTATTTTTCATCTTTAAACACACTTGATCCAGGTAAAACAAACAAGGTGTTGTGCTGGGTTGTGTTTGCTTGGAACCGGTGTATGCACTAAAAGAATGTAAGGCAGAAAGTATTGTAACTTACTAGCAACAATTTGGCAGCAATGTACCATAATGTTGCATATGGTAAGCTTACCTTGTTGCAGTTTTCAGTATAATACAGCCTTCTGTAGATGTAAAAACTGCATTGATTTACTTTCTGTATTGTAGTGTTCAATGTTTTACCCTTTAGTACATAATGGATTCCATATCAGTGGCACTTCTGTTTTACCATCCATAAGTTCAATCTATACACATCTAGACACGTTAAGCAGGGCTTGAACTATCACCACTGTGAGCAGGTTGGACTTTTATTTATTGAGATTTCTTCTGAGAGCAGTATTACACACGATTAGTTCTGTGAGGTATACGAAATGCTTGGTGCATCAGAAGCAGACAGCATAGTAGATTTCTCATCCATATGAGGGATAGCTGAGCTGCTTTCTCAGATTGGTCGCCTCACAGAACCAATACTAGAATACGCCTCATAGAAATAATACTAGAATGAGCCCACTGGGAACAAGCTGTGTTATAAATTACATTAAAGCCAGATTTATTTATTTATTTACATTAAAGCCAGATTTTTACAATGGAGCATTTTCTCAAAGCAGCTTTACAATGTTCTATTGTCTGTTATCTAAGCCCAGTCCCAAATTGAGCAAGCCTGGGGCAACAGTGGCAAGGAAATTTCCCTAAAAGTTAGTTTAATATCCCACGCTCCATAGACCTGGGTTAATTGGTCTCTAATTTGCTCTAGTGTGAGTGTGTTTTACTAGTATCATTATAGCCTCGCTCCCATCACGATTAGCCATTGATGCTGATTTGACATTAAATAAATAGATAAACATTCTGTACTGTCCTACAGCTGTTCCTTCTAGCACTAAACATTATAATGTAAAGTAAACAACCATTAAACACTAACTAAAATAAGGTAGGAGGGGTAGGTGCACCTTCAGAGCACCATCTACTGTAGTAATTATCCCAATTGTGATTTGTTAGAGCAGGTTATTGGCTCGTGATAGTGGGTTAGGAGAATAGAACACACCATATGTTACTAGGTACTTTGTTTCGTGATTTTGTGTTTCTTCTTCGCCTGTTAAATGTTTATAGTGGTTTTTTTGTTTAAAGAACTGTTATGATTATTAAAACACAACACATTTAATCGTGTAGCATAAAATACTGCTTACGACTTGATGATCCGTGTCAAGTCCAGTATAAGGAGGTACGACTGAGACTGGCATAAATGTAAGTGTGTGTGATTTTTCACACAAGATGTGGTGAAAACACAACAGCTAGGTGCACACATAGACAGGTGATTAACACTGAAGCTACAAACAAGGCTAACACACAATATTTATATATATATATATATATATTTTTTTGTGTGTGTGTGTGTGTGTGTGTGTGTGTGTGTGTGTCCACTATGTGATGCTCCATCCCAGATGAAATGCAGCCAAGCCCAGAGAAGTCGATCCCTCTTCTGGACATGGTTAACATAAGGATTCTTTTTTGCACAGTAATGTTTTAAGTGACATTTGTTAAAGTAACTCCATGTTGTAGTACTTGATAAAAGAGGGATCAGAGATCACGGATCTTCAGTTTAGGCTTGTGCCCTTGCCCTTTACGCACTGAAATTCTTCCAGATTCCTTGACTTGTTTAATATATTATACAATGTAGAGGGAGAAATATGTAAATCCCTTCCAATATTTCTTTGAGGAACATTGTTTTTAAACATTTCAATAAATTTCTCACATATTTGTTGATAACTGGAGATCCTCTGCTCATCTTTACTCCTCAGAGCCTCAGCCTTTTGTGGATACTGCTTTTGTACTAAATCATAATTACCTGTTGACATCACATTAGTTTTTTTTTTAACATCCCTAGCCCTAAATTGCCCCCTCCCAACTTTTTTGGAATGTGTTGCAGGCCTGAAACGCAGGAATGGATGTTTATTAGCAAATGAAATTAAGTTGACCAGAAAAAAACTGAAATATCTTGGGTTCATACTGTCTGTTATGAAATAAAAGTAAAGGTAAAGAATACGGCATTTTTTTAAATTTGCATTTTTCATACCGTCCCAACTTTTTATGATGTCGGGTTGTAGATTGCACCCTTTCAAACCTATACTTGATCTATGGCTGTCCAGATTGTCACGCCTCACCTAAGAACCCTGTGCTTTAGATTACCGAACTGCGTCATTCACGACATTACGGACCGCTTCATGATTCCTGCAGACCTATACGGAAGCCCCACCGATCTTGGACTCATTGGGTGAATCCCACTTCAGGGGCTGCGTCCTTCGAAGGCTGCATTTGAAGACCAATTGCGTCATAGCGCCGCGCGTAGGCTGTCCCATTCCGAAGGCTCCTTCGTATGCGGCTGACGAATGCGTCCTTCTTTTCCCTGAAAACGAAGGATACATCCGATGTATCCTTCGCGACCTACCATATCCCGAGGTGCATTGCGCCTGAGGGGAACTTAGGGATATCGGAACGGTTGGCTGAGGAATATACGTTATTTAAATGTAAGGATTTAAAAACTCGAACAGGTAAATGTTAAAAAGCAAAAGCACAACATTTTTTGTTTTGTTTTAGAGAGCAAGGAGCAAACGGAGACCTTTATTAAACTGCTTGAGGGAAAATAAATGCCAGTGAACTGCAGTGAAGTGTCTCCTCCAATAATTAAAAAACCAAAAATAACATATAAACTAAACTCAAAATTTCTGGCTCCATTGTTATAACAATTATTGCTGTTTTGTGATACGGTGCGAGCGGGTAGTTCTGTGACGCAAACAGGAAATCCAATGCAGAGTAGACCGTCTTGTTTCGGTTCGGCCTTCGTCGCGGTCTACCCAGCCTACCCAGCAGGTCGTGCCCGTCAGTATTTCCGTGTTTGACCTGTCCGTTTTGCCTGGTTCCGTTTCTGCGCACGTCATGCCACCTAATCCCGTAGAGGCTCTGTTAGATTTGGGTAGCTCCAATCCTGAGAATGCAGAGTTCATTAGTTTAGTGTCTGAACCTGTAACGCAAATTAGCCCTATACCCGAGGTGGATGTGCTACTATGTTCCGTATCTGAGTTGGTAGTGCCCCTTTGTTTCATACCTGAACGCGGTAGCACCGTTTCCGAGCTCATTGCGTCGCTTAGTTCCATATCTGCACTAGACGCGTCACTAAGTTCCGTATCTGAGGCTGCCACACCCTTTAGCTGTGTTTCAAAGCCATTAGTGTCTTCTGATAGTAGTGTACCTGAGGACAACGTGACGTTTAGTGGATTACCAGAGACATTTTCACCTATCCCCACTCCACGGACGTTCGTGTTTGCTCCCATGCCAGTGCCGAGGAGGTCCGTTCCAGTTCCAGTGCTGAGGTCCATTCCAGTGCCAGCGCCGAGGTCCGTTCCGACTCCAGCACCGAGGTCCATTCCAGTCCCAGCGCCGAGGTCCGTTCCGACTGCAGCACTGAGGTCCATTCCAGTGCCAGCATCGAGGTCTGTTCCGGTTCCAGCACTGAGGTCTGTTCCGATTCCAGTGCCGAGGTTCATTCCAGTGCCAGCATCGAGGTCCGTTCCGGCTCCAGCGCCGAGGTCCGTTTCGGTTCCAGCGCTAAGGTCCGTTCCAGTGCCAGCACCAAGGACTGTTCCAGTTCCTGTGCCAGTCAAGAAGGCTGTCTGCTCCCGAGAGGCCCGGCAGGAGGCCATCTGCTCCCAAGAGGCCTTCCTAGAGGTCACCTGTCCTAGTAAGGCCTTCCTAGAGGCTGTTTGCCCAAGTGAGGCTGAACCCAAGTCCGACAGGGGGACTTACAAAACCGTGTCCGACAGAGGGACTCTGGTTTCTAAAGGGGTCGATGGGGGGACTCCCGTCCCAGCGACCAACACAGGGCTCCTCATTAACGTGATAGCCCTAATTGTACCTGGCTCTGAAATAGGACTGGAGTATCCCATCGGTGACCCCACTCTCCAGCATCCCGTCGGTGACCCCGTTCGCCAGCTGCCCGACTGCTTCCAGACCCCTTCAGCAAGAAAACCTCCTGAGACAGAACTGCACCCTTTGGTTCTTTGTAGGAGTCTCAGACTCCTTTGGGGGGCTCTATGTTCCTCGTCTAAGCCAAGTATCACTTCGTTTCGGATTTATTTGTTTATGTTTAGTTTTATACCCGTTTTCCGGCTTTGGCTTAGTTTGTTTGCACCCATTTTCAGTCCCTGCCTGTTTTTGTTTTGTACCCGTTTTCCGGTTTCGGCTTAGTTTATGTTCGCACCTGTTTTCGGCTCCCTCCTGTTTTCGTTCCACACCTGTATTCTGGCTCTGCGTGTTTGCTGTGTTTCCCTTGTTTGTATATCACTTTAATAAATCTCCTTTTACTGGAACCTGCGTGCGTCTCACCTGTTCCTTCCACCCGCGTTACACAGATAAGCTTCTTGCTATCCAGTGCAAATCTGTATATAGCTAAAGTACTCTATAGAGAATCAATTAAGGTGCTGAAAGGTGAGGTACTGAAAATGCTTTGGAGACGTGTGTATTACCTCAAACTGGTGCAAAAGCTTGTGGCCCAATGATTGGCTTGGCAGCTGCTTCGGAGACCTGGGGGCTGTTGCGAAGTGCTGACCTCATATCTTTCATGTCTCCTGTAATACGGTAATCACCTGGCAGAGGCTGTATGCTGCTTTAAGGGGCTCAGGGATCTGACTCACTGCCTGGAGCCACTCAAGGTGCTGGCTTGGTAATAACTGTTAAGTGCAACAGGGTCTGTTTGTGTAAAAGAGAGTGTGTTAAATATCCAGGGTTGAATGGTAGTTTTATAGAGGACCCGTATCCATGAAATGTCAACTTTCAGTTGCTAATTCTAAAACATTAGAGGTATGTAATTGATTTCCTGTAAGGTAAGCATGATCTGCAAGGAACATAATGCTAATGCATAAAGAAGGTAAAACAATATCTGTGTAATTCACTGAAGTGCTAAGGATTTACGTTTGGCTAAACCAAGCTAAAAAACTATAATAAACCTAAACCCATGGCTTGATAATATGTTTAACTGGCCACTAGAAGGACTAAGAAACACAGTATGCCTTCATTGTGTAAGTACCTCTCTACGGTTTATTGACACGGGCTGCATTGGCTGTTGCAGGCATCTATAAGACACACTCTGCTGCTTGCGGTTCAGTAGGGGGCCTTCACAATTCAGTGGCTCCTTGTTTAGTCACATTTTTTATGACCACTGCCTGGTTTTCATTGAATGTCCCATCTGACTCTTTAGAGAAGTAGCGAATGGCTCTCATGCATAACACTAACGCAACCCTAATGCAGCGTAATACCGCCGCTGAACGGAACAATCCAGCAGGGCAGTTGTAAACTGACGTCTGCAGGGACCTTCTGTAAATTATATATTAGAGTATTTTACTCTAGGCCTATTTGAGGCTGTGTGAAGAATGTAACTAAAATGATTGCTATTTTGAAATGTACCAGCAAAACCTATATAAAGGAACTGTCATTTTGAACAGCTTTACCATAATGAACTGTAAATTTGGTAGTAAGGAAAAAGAATGCACTAAAAATGCACTTTAAAAAAATCTTTTTCAAGACAATGTGACCTGTATTAAAAACCATAAATGATTAAGGCTATTGTAATAGATGGTGGTTGGTTGTGGTAGTTATTTTTCCTTTAATTCAGACAAGTACAATCACAAATCAGAAGAAGTTGGAAAAATATTCAAAATGCAATGTTTCTTACATTTTCTTTGACTTTTATTACACTGCAGACAGTATGAAACCGAGCTTTTATTGTCTCGTCTGGTCAACATCGTTCTTCCCATTCTTCCCCATCTTAAGGTGTGTAAAAGTACAGGGCTGTCTTTGTTGCATTTTTTGTTTTAAAAGTCTCTACACATTTTCTGTTGGGGACAGGTCAGGATCGCAGGCTGGCTTCTCCTCAGCCATGCCTTTATAATGTCTGTGTAACGGCGTGGGCCGGAAGGGAGGCAGGAGGCGAACGCAGGTGTACAAGTAAAAGGGGTAGTTTATTAACAACAAAGGCAAAACACCGCGAACAGAAACGGGCGAGGGGCGGAAAACGGCGTGGATTAACATAAAAAGCGGAGCCGGAAAACAGGTGGTAAAACAAAACATACACGGAAATAAAGAAAAACGGCACGATACTGGAAGGCCACACGGTACGTAGGGACGCAATAGGCGGCGATGCGCGTAGGGACGCGAGGTGTGAGGTGTGGTGCGGGGGGAACGTGGGTCGTGACCGATGTGGGACATCAGTGACATACATCAATAATCCGCCGTGATGGTGAAGGTGAGTGCTGGCTTAAATGGAGTGTCGGTGTGATGAGGGAAATGAAGGAACAGGTGTGTGTGATCGTGACGTGTGTAGGTGCCGCTGGCGTGGGTGGCCAGCGAGCGTGGACAGCGAGCCCCCCCCCAAGGAGTCCGAGACGGAGCTAGGACTCCAGAAAGTAAAGCCCCCCGGTCGGCAGTCCTGGAGGGCACCGATGAGGCGACGACTGAAGGCAGACGAGCGGAGTCGGCGAGAGGCGGCGACGCTTGACAGCAGAGTCGGCACGCGAAACAGGCGGCGACGCTTGGACAGCAGAGTCGGCGAGGCGGCGACGCTTGACAGCAGAGTTCGGCGAGGCGGAGACGCTTGAGAGCAGAGGCGGCGAGGCGGCGACGCTTGAGAGCAGAGGCGGCGAGGCGGCGACGCTTGAATAGCAGAGGCGTCGAGGCGGCGACGCTTTGAGAGCAGAGCGGCGAGGCGGCGACGCTTGAGAGCAGAGGCGGCGAGGCGGCGACGCTTGAGAGCAGACGGGCGGCGAGGGCGGCGACGCTTGAGCGAGCAGAGGCGGCGAGGAGGCGACGCTTGAGAGCAGAGGCGGCGAGGCGGGAGACGCTTGAGAGCAGAGGCGGCGATACGGGGGCGCGCTTGAGAGCAGAGGCGGCGAGGCGGCGACGCTTGACAGCAGAGGCGGCGAGGCGGCGACGCTTTGACAGCAGAGGCGGCGAGGCGGCGACGCTTGACAGCCAGAGGCGGCGAGGCGGCGACGCTTGAGAGCAGAGGCGGCGAGGAGCCCCCCTTCCTTCGAGAGAAGAGGGAAAGCAAGAGGAGAGACCTCCTGGAACCGGAGAAGAGGGGAGAGAAGACGGAGGAGATCTACCTACCCGCGGGACGGGAGACAGAGGGAAGAAGAGAGGCAGAGGCGGCGAGGCGGCGACGCTTGACAGCAGAGGGCGGGCGAGGGCGGCGACGCTTGACAGCAGAGGCGGCGAGGCGACCGTGCTTGAGAGCAGAGACGAGGCGGCCGTGCTTGAGAGCAGAGACGAGGCGGCCGTGCTTGAGAGCAGAGACGAGGCGGCCGTGCTTGAGAGCAGAGACGAGGCGGCCGTGCTTGAGAGCAGAGACGAGGCGGCCGTGCTTGGAGAGCAGAGACGAGGCGGCCGTGCTTGAGAGCAGAGACGAGGCGGCCGTGCTTGAGAAGCAGAGACGAGGCGGCCGTGCTTGAGAGCAGAGACGAGGCGGCCGTGCTTGAGAGCAGAGACGAGGCGGCCGTGCTTGAGAGCAGAGACGAGGCGACCGTGCTTGAGAGCAGAGACGAGGCGGCCGTGCTTGAGAGGCAGAGACAAGCGGGCCGTGCTTGAGAGCCAGAGACGAGGCGGCCGTGCTTGACAGCAGAGACGAGGCGGCGTTGCTTGAAAGCAGAGGCGCAGGCGGCGTTGCTTGACGAGCAGAGGCGAGGCGGCGTTGCTTGACAGCCAGAGGCGAGGCGGGCGGTTGTTTGCTTGACAGCAGAGGCGAGGCGGCGTTTGCTTGACAGCAGAGGCGAGGCTGCGTTGCCTTGACATCAGAGGGCGAGGCGGCGTTGCTTGGTAGCAGAGACGACGAGTGGCTGCAGAGCTGAGTCGTGGACGACGAGCGGCTTGCAGGGCTGAGTCGTGGACGACGAGCGGTTGCAGCAGAGAAGAGTCGTGGACGACGAGCTGTTGCAGAGCAGAGTCGTGGACGACGAGCTGTTGCAGAGCAGCAGTCGTGGACGACGAGCTGTTGCAGAGCAGAGTCGTGGACGACGAGTGGCTGCAGAGCAGAGTCGTGGACGACGAGTGGCTGCAGAGCAGAGTCGTGGGCGACGAGTGGCTGCAGAGCAGAGTCGTGGACGACGAGTGGCTGCAGGAGCAGAGTCGTGGACGACGAGTGGCTGCAGAGCAGAGTCGTGGACGACGAGTGGCTGCAGAGCAGAGTCGTGGACGACGAGTGGCTGCAGAGCGAGAGTCGTGGACGACGAGTGGCTGCCAGAGCAGAGTCGTGGACGACGAGTGGCTGCGCGCAGAGTCGTGGACGACGAGTGGCTGCAGAGCAGAGTCGTGGACGATGTGATGCTTTGTCAGCGGGGTCGTGGACGACGTGATGCTTGACAGCAGAGTCGTGGACGACGTGATGCTTGAGAGCAGAGTCGTGGACGACGTGATGCTTGAGAGCAGAGTCGTGGACGACGTGATGCTTGAGAGCAGAGTCGTGGACGACGTGATGCTTGAGAGCAGGAGTCGTGGACGACGTGATGCTTGAGAGCAGAGTCGTGGACGACGTGATGCTTGAGAGCAGCGTCGTGGACGACGTGATGCTTGAGAGCAGAGTCTTGGACGACGTGATGCTTTGAGAGCAGAGTCGTGGAACGACGTGAGTGCTTGAGAGCAGAGTCGTGGACGACGTGATGCTTGAAGAGCAGAGTCGTGGACGACGTGGATGCTTGAGAGCAGAGTCGTGGACGACGTGATGCTTGAGAGCAGAGGTCGTGGACGACGTGATGCTTGAGAGCAGAGTCGTGGACGACGTGATGCTTGAGAGCAGAGTCGTGGACGACGTGATGCCTTGAGAGCAGAGTCGTGGACGAGTGATGCTTGAGAGCAGAGTCGTGGACGACGTGATGCTTGAGAGCAGAGTCGTGGACGACGTGATGCTTGAGAGCAAAGTCGTGGACGGACGTGATGCTTGAGAGCAGAGTCGTGGACGACGTGATGCTTGAGAGCAGAGTCGTGGACGACGTGATGCTTGAGAGCAGAGTCGTGGACGACGTGATGCTTGACAGCAGAGTCGTGGACGACGTGATGCTTGACAGCAGAGTCGTGGACGACGTGATGCTTGACAGCAGAGTCGTGGACGACGTGATGCTTGACAGCAGAGTCGACGACTTGGGTCTCTATGGAGGAGACAATCTCCGAAACGGGTTTCTCTGGGGGTTGCGGCCGTTAGTGAGGTCTCAGACGGGGTCTCCGTGGAGGCAGTGCCTTTGGAAGGCTTCGGACGTGGATGGAGCCTTTAGAAAGGCTTCTGGTGCCCTGGGGGCAGCCACCGGAACTGCAGACATCCTTGGGGCAGCCACGGAACTGCAGACGTCCTTGGGGCAGCCACCGAACTGCACAGACGTCCTGGGGGCAGCCACCGGAACTGCAGATGTGCTTGGGGCAAGCCACCGGAACTGCAGATGTCCTTGGGGCAGCCACTGGGCACCAACATCCGGGACGCGGGAGTGGGCACGAGCGGGGGTGATGTGACCGTCCGTGTCCCAAAACGAACGTAGTGCGGGTGTCGAGGAAGCTGACTGAGCGGTACCATGACCGAGAACTAGGGTTCTGAGGCGTGTTTAGACGATTGGGATTACGGATACTAGGAACTAGGGGTTCTGAGGCGTGTTTGGAAACGCAAATGCTAGGAACTAAAGGATCGGGTAAGAAAAAAAAGGACGCTCGGGTAAGAAAAAGAAACAAGAGCGACTAAAAAGGAAATTGTCGGCAGGCAGTTCGCTTTGACGCCTGGTTAGGGGCGGTCCGGCTGGTGGTAAGCTGGGGATCCAGCACCTTACCCAACCAGTGCCGAGCGGACAGGGCGGAACGGGTTCTGCAGGGCTGGGACCACAGAGTCGATGCCCGGGGCTTCCCAGGAGGAGCTAAAAGCGAACTCCAGCTCCTCCAGGAATAGGTCTACGGTGCCCTTCCGGAGCATCGGCACAAGTGGGTGGCCCAAACCAGGGCTTTCACCTCCCAGGTGGAGAAACAAAAAGGAGACTTTCTCAAACTCTGACTCGAACTGGTAAAACTCAAAATAAGCCCTGCACTGTACCACAAATGGCCAGCAGGAGGCAGGGTCGCCGTAGAAACGGCTGAGAGAAAACGGTAAACCAAAAGAACCTGCCGTCTCCATGTAGTAGGCGGGATTATACTGTAACGGCGTGGGCCGGAAGGAGGCAGGAGGCGAACGCAGGTGTACAAGTAAAAGGGGTAGTTTATTAACAACAAGGCAAAACACAGCGAACAGAAACGGGCGCAGGGGCGAAAAACGGGTGGTAACATAAAAAGCCGGAGCCGGAAAAACAGGTGGGTAAACAAACATACACGGAAATAAGAAAAAACGGCACGATACCTGAAGGGAACACGGTACGTAGGGACGCAATAGGCGGCGATGCGCGTAGGGGACGCGAGGTGAGGTGTGGTGCGGAACGTGGGGTCCGTGACCGATGTGGGAAATCAGTGACATACATCAATAATCCGCCGTGATGGTGAGGTGAGTGCGGCTTAAATGGAGTGTCGGTGTGATGAGGGAAATGAGGAACAGGTGTGTGTGATCGTGACGTGTGTAGGTGCCGCTGGCGTGGTGGCCAGCGAGCGTGACAGTCTGTAGCATGTGGTTTTGCATTGTCTTGTTGAAAAATGCACAGATGTCCTTGGAAAAATTATGTTTTGAAGGCAACAGTTCCTCTAAAATCTCAATGTACTTTTCTACATTAATGCAGCCATCACAGAAGTTTAATTGACCTTTGCCAAGGGCACTGACACAACCTCATACCATGACAGACCTTGGCTTTTGGATTTCTTGCTGATAATATTTGGATTGCACTTTTCGTCTTTGGTCCGAAGCACATGGCATATATTTTTTCAAAGAAATTTCTGGAATACTGATTGTTCTGACCCCAATACATGTTTCCACTGTGTGAGGGTACATCCTAGATACATCTGAGCCCAGACAAGTCGATGCTGCTTCTGAACATGGTTAACATAAGGCTTCTTTTTTGCACTGTAATGTTTTAAGTGGCATTTGTGAATGTAACTCCATATTGTGTTGCTTGACAAAGGTTTGCCAAAAGGTTTGACAGTGTGGTTATATTCAGTATTGATGAATGTTGGTTGGAATGATGCAGTGCCATCTGAAGGATTGGAGATGACAGGTTTAAGTTTAGGCTTGCGACCTTGGCCTTTACGCACTGAAATTCTTCCCGATTCCTTGAATCGTTTAATGATATTACGCATTGTAGAGGGAGAAATATGCAAATCCCTTCCAGTATTTCTTTGAGGAACATTGCTTTTAAACATTTCAATAATTTCCTCATGCATTTGTTGACAAATTGGAGTTCGTCTGCCAATCTTTGTTCCTCAATGACTCAGCCTTTGTGAATACTGCTTTTGTACCAAATCATCTGTAGGCATCACCTGTTTAAAATTACATAATTAGTTAGTTTTTTAATCTCACTACTAGCTGTAATGTGTAGGGATGTGTAGCTACCGATAAATAAGTTTTTCAGACATTTCTGACGATTTTATTATTTGACATGCATTCAGTGCTGACATACATATCTCTCTTGTATCTCTCATGAGTTTGCTACTGATAACCACATGCCAGAAAGGTATGCCCTCAGAAGTGCAGCCATTCATATATTTATTATGAACACTATGTCGTGTAATTATGTATCAGATTTCCACTTGCACCAGTACAAGATTACTTACCAAATCATCAAGCGCATGAAATTTGACTCCGCATCCTGTAGTAAAACCCTGAAACCCCTCATATTTCTTTACCCAGCGAATAAGGATTTTGATAATAAAACATCATGCTTGTGTAAACATTGTGTATTGAGGCAGTAAAGTTTTGACTGGAGACTAATGCCAGAGTGCGAGGCTCAGAGGCCACAGGGCTTGTAAATTAAACATTCCAGTAATACAACAGAAGTTAGCCAAAAGTGGAAGAAGAAATTCTTATGAGAATTATTATAGTTTGGAAATTTAGATTTGATATATATATATATATATTCAATATATTAGTTTTCAAGTCCACTTAGGTTTTCTTTGTTTCTTTTTTTTTTTTTTTTTAGATAATTTTTTACATTATTTTTTGTATATCTCATAATTTTTGTTGTTCTTTGTAATTTTACCGTACAGGCTAAAAGTTGGGGAGCTATTTTCTGTGTCTGATTTGTTATGAACAGAGAGGAACACATGATTACAATATGAATACACGTTGTGTAACACCATTGGAATGAACCCTCTGTTCATGTCAGCCATCAATGTTCACAGTAATTTGAACTTCAGGTTCAGAAAAACTTAAACTGAAAGCAGATGGGGATTTGCTTAGACTTTGTTGGATTTAATTTATGTATGTTTTATTTCAGGCTACAAAAATACATTTTATGACTACTATAATAATCTGGATTAATACTTCTCTTAGCAAGAGATAGACCCATAAAGAAACTTTGACACCTGACAAGCAACAAATAATAGTACTAATATGTGAGGTCATTTTGGTAGCTCCCACTCAGGAAACAAGAGTCCAGCAAATCTATACCATTGCACTGGACTTATAATCATAATCATCAGCATGAAACCGTATCGCTCTTAAACCTGGTCTCTTTTATCACCATGATCACTACCACTAAATTACAAAGGAGGGATAGTGAAACAAATAATTCATTCATTCATTTTCTTATCCACTTAAAAGGGAGAGTGCCACGGGAAAGCCAGCGCCTAGCTGTCAGCACATGGCACATGTCAAGAACAACCCTAGACAGGGGGCCAATACACAATACACACACTCACTCACACACTAAGGACACTTTAGGAACACCAGTTAACCAAACACGTATGTGGTACTGCGGTAGTAAACAGGAGTACCCAGAGTAAACCCACACAGACACAGGGATGACATGTAAACGCCACACAGGCGGATCCCAAGGGCGGAATCGAACCAGGGACGCTGGAGCAGTAAAGTTACCGCTCTATCCGCTGTGCTGCCATGCCACCCTGCCCTGAAACAAATAATTTTTGTTTTATTTTTTTTTTCTCATCCCATGAGTATCCAAAGAGAAGACTATATTAATGTGTGATTAACCATGCAGGGCAAATGGAGAGGGAAAACATACACGTAACTTTGTGTAGGTCTAGACATATCTATTAGCCCAAGCTAAGCACTGCCAGCCACAAATAAACCATTAAACATTGAACTGATAGGTTAAAATTTGTAGGGGGACGATGTCATCACGAGACAGCCAAAACGTCTAGTGTTTGTGTGTGTGTGTGTGTGTGTGTGTGTACATTGGGGCATGTTTATATTACATTATGGGAACAAAATGACATGCGTTAGGAGAACTGGCTGCTCTAATTCAATTCTTTGAGTGATCGCTGATGATAATGATAATGGTATGTCCTCAAATGTACCCTTTAGTACACTACTTAATAGGATATGACTAGTTAATAAGACATTAGGTAATGTCCTTAGTTATATGGGTCATGCATATGTAAATTTCTATTCATTTAAAGCACTCTTGTTTAAGCAAAACTCAGTAAGAGGAAATTACTCAGTATGCAGTGTTTGATTCCTGTACACATTCTGATCTTCTCACTTGGCTAATGAATACAGCATAATAGTAAACATTAATGGCATGTTTAAGAAAAAAAAACAATGGCAGCATATACAGTAAAAGTAAAAAAGGAAAAGAATAGATATGTGTTTGTGTCACGCCCACTTCCAGCGCCGCTCCGCCCGCACGCACCTTGCCTCGTTCGTCCTCTCCCTCCTATTGATTACCTGCACCTGTTTTTGCCTCTCTCTCCCCTTATTTAAACTCCGTCTCTCTCCCCATTTAGTTGCTACACGACGAGGTTTCATACCTAGTTACCTAGCTCTGCCTTACCGCTTGCCTGCCTTTGTTGTGAATAATGCCTCTTGTTCACTCCACAAACCACGTTTGTCTCCTACCTCCCGTCGGCGTTACAGTTCGTGTAGCCCAACATGGAGACAGCGGCTAGTGGTGCCGATCTCACCCCGTCCACAGCGGAGCAACTCGCCGAACTCCGCGCCCAGCTCCAGGAAGTGGCTCAAGCAGTTTCACTCCTTGCAGACAACCAACGCTCGCTCAACTCGTTGGTCCCCTACGTTAGCGAGCTCACTCAACGCGTGACCCCTTCCCCCCCGGAAGCTAACCCCTTCCCCCGCTGCTGCGGACTTCCCTGCTTCAGTTCCGCTTCCTCCCAGCCCTCCACGGCCTCCGCACTCAGAGTACAGAATCGCCTTACCAGAGAAGTACGACGGCAACCCGGAACGCTGTGAAGGCTTCCTCCTCCAGTGCGATCTGTACTTCGCCCACTCACTGCCAGAGTCCGACGCGGCTCGCATCGCCTTGGTAGTCTCCCTCCTCTCTGGTCGAGCCCTGGATTGGGCCACAGCCATCTGGACACAGCAAGGCGACAAGGCCAGGGACTACAGCCGCTTCTTGACCGCTTTCCGCACCGTCTTCCAACATCCCCGCGAGGAGCGATCCACAGGCGACATGCTGCTCACTCTACGGCAGGGCCGCCGCTCTGCTGCCGACTATGCTCTTCAGTTCCGCACCCTGGTGGCTCAGAGTGGATGGAATACACCTGCTCTTCTCTCCGCGTTCCACCAGGGCCTGCGTCCCGACCTCAGGAGAGAACTGGCCGGGCATGACCTGAACTCATCACGCTCACCATCCGTCTGGACCAGCTCCTCGTCCCCCGGCCTGCCTCCACTCCTCGGCCTGCTCCTCTTCCTCTCCGTGACGCCTCGCCTCCTTCCGAGCCCATGGAACTCGCTTGCGCTCACCTGTCCTCCGAGGAACGCCGCCGCCGCTTCGAACAGGGCCTGTGCTGTTACTGCGGCTCGGACCGCCACCTGCGCCCCGCCTGCGACCTCGATCCGCCGTTCGGGCCAGTCAGCACGTGTGCCAGGGACCCGGCACGCACACCCCGGGTGAGTCGAATCCCTCTTGATTCTTCTTTCACTCTGCCTGTGCTTTTGCGGCTCGCTCACACTGATGTACCTCTCACAGCCCTGATCGACTCCGGTGCCCAGGGGAACTTCATTGCTGACCGTCTCGTCACCGAGTGGAAGATACCCTGCACTGCACTTCCCACCGGACGATGGCCGTCCTCTCGGCTTGGGTCTCCTTACCCGTGTCACCGTTCCCCTCTGCCTGCTCACCAGTGCTACTCATCAGGAAACCCTCTCTCTGGTTCCGGTCAGTTCCCTGGCATATCCCATCATCCTGGGACTTCCTTGGCTTTGTCGTCATGACCCTCTCATCTCCTGGTCCGCCCGTGAGCTCATCCACTGGTCACCATGGTGCCAAGATCACTGCCTGCTCCGACCATTACAGAGACCTGGCACCAGTCTTCGGAACGGCCTCGCCTCCTCCTCTTCCTCCACACCGCTCTTACGACTGCGCCATCGATCTCGCCCCGGGCGCTCCTCTACCCAAAGCGCGCCTGTATCCTCTGTCGTTGGCCGAATAAAAATCTATGTTCGACTACATCGCTGAATACCTGGACCTCGGCTTCATCCATCCATCCACGTCGCCCGTGTCGACGGGCTTCTTCTTTGTGCCCAAACGCGACGGAGGCCTCAGGCCATGCATCGACTACCGGGAGCTGAATCGCATCACCCGCAGGTACGCCTACCCACTGGTACCTTCGGCCCTCGAACAGCTCCGCTCGGCGCACTGGTACACCAAACTCGACCTCAGGAACGCCTACAACCTGATCCGTGTCAAGGAGGGCGACGAGTGGAAAACCACCTTCAGCACCAGCACAGGACACTACGAGTACCTGGTGATGCCCTTCGGCCTGGCCAACGCGCCTTCTGTCTTCCAGGCATTTATTAACGACGTGCTCCGGGACATGCTCGGCCGTTTCGTCACCGTATATCTCGATGACATCCTTGTGTATTCGCCGGACTTCGACACTCACGTCGCCCAGGTACGCCAGGTACTCGAGAGGCTCCAGCTCCATCATCTTCGTGTGAAGGCGGAAAAGTGCGAGTTTCACACCCAGTCGGTTCGTTACCTCGGCTATGTGATCTGTCCCTCCGGCATCGCCATGGACAAGACCAAACTCTCCGCCGTCCTTGACTGGCCCACACCGGGGTCTATCAAACAGTTGCAGCGCTTTTTGGGTTTCGCTAATTTCTACCGTCGCTTCTTCAGGGACTTCAGCCGCACGGTGGTGCCCCTCACCGCGCTTCTACAAGGAAAGCCCGCTCCCTCCGCTGGTCCCCGGAATCCGAGCGGGCTTTCTGCGCACTCAAGGCCGCCTTCACCCGTGCTCCCGTCCTGGGCCATCCTGACCCGGATCTCCCCTTCGTCCTGGAGGTCGACGCGTCTTCCGTAGGAGTGGGTGCTATCCTGTCCCAGCGTCTCGGCGATCCGCCCAAGCTGCGCCCCGTTGCCTTCTTCTCACACAAACTGACCTCCGCCGAGCGCAACTATGACGTGGGAGACCGAGAGCTGCTGGCCATCAAACTGGCCCTGGAGGAATGGAGGCACTGGCTTGAGGGCTCCAAACATCTCTTCTCAGTGTTGACTGACCACAAAAACCTGGAATACCTCCGTTCAGCCAAACGCCTCAATGCCCGCCAGGCCCGCTGGTCCCTCTTCTTCTCCCGGTTTGCATTCTCCATCACCTACCGTCCAGGGATGAAGAACGCCAAGGCCGACGTGTTGTCTCGCAGCCTCGACCCCGAGCCGGTCGCCACGGAAGCACCTGCATCCATCCTCCCGCCCTCGTGCATCATCGGCGCGATCCACTGGGAGACAGGCTCTCCCAGACGCGCGTTCCACCAACCTGCCCACCGGACAAGAGGTTCATACCCCCCGGCTTTCGTGACCGCCTCCTCGCCTGGGCTCACCTCTCCCTCTGCTCTGGCCATCCCGGGGAGACTCGCACCCATCAGCTCCTCGCAGCGCGCTATTGGTGGGAGAATATGCGCAAGGATGTGCACCGCTTCGTTGCATCCTGCAGCATTTGCGCACAGGCCAAGACCCCTCGCACTCTCCCTTCTGGGCTGCTCCATCCCTTGCCCGTGCCACAATGACCCTGGTCACATATCGCTCTGGATTTCGTCACGGATCTCCCTTCCTCCCGCAGACTCACCACTATACTCACCGTCGTCGACCGCTTCTCCCGTGCTGTCCGCTTCATTCCTCTGTCCAAGATCCCTTCTGCACTTCAGACAGCCGAGTGCCTTTTCGAGCACGTCTTCCGCAACTTCGGCATCCCCGAGGACGTACTCACCAACCCCAATTCACCTCTGCGGTGTGGCGCGCGTTCCTAGACAAGCTGGGTTCTTCCATCAGCCTCTCCTCGGGCTACCACCCTCAGACCAATGGGCAATGCGAGCGCTCGAACCAGGAACTCAAGAAATTCTTACGTTGCTACTGCCTCCACAGCCCACTCGACTGGCCGCAATTCCTTCCCTGGGCCGAGATAGCCCAAAACTCCCTCCGGCACTCCTCCACCGGGCTCACGCCGTTCCAGTGTGTCCTGGGCTTTCAACCCCCCTTCGTGCCCTGGGACTTCACGCCCTCAGACGCCCTGGCCTCGTGCCAGGTCCACCTCCAGATCGACAAAGCCATCTGCCGATACAAAAGGCACGCCGACCGGCGCTGACGCTCCGCTCCCGCCTACCAAGTCACGTACCGTTTACAACTGCCGTCACATTTACGCATCTCTCCTACCTTCCATGTCTCACTCCTGAAACCCTGGGTCCCCGGCCCGCTGGCCGAGTCTTCCCCCTCTGACCAGCCTCCGCCCAACGGCTCGCTGGAGGCCCCTACATACACGGTCCATCGCCTCCTGGACTCCCGCCGGTGGGGCACCCGCATCCAGTACCTGGTCGAGTGGGAGGGCTACAGGCCAGAAGAGAACAGCTGGGTGGATGCCAGGGACGTCCTGGATCCTCTCCTCGTCCAGGAATTCCATGCTGCCCGGCCCGATCGGCCGGCCCCCAGGCCGCGCGGCCGCCTGCGTAAGTCCTCCTCGCTCCTCCGGGCCCCCGGCTCCCACCGCGCTCCCGCCGGCACGAGTCCTTCGATGGGGGGCACCGTCACGCCCGCTTCCAGCGCCGCTCCGCCCGTGCCTCGTTCGTCCTCTCCCTCCTATTGATTACCTGCACCTGTTTTTGCCTCTCTCTCCCCTTATTTAAACTCCGTCTCTCTCCCCATTTAGTTGCTACACGACGAGGTTTCATACCTAGTTACCTAGCTCTGCCTTACCGCTTGCCTGCCTTTGTTGTGAATAAAGCCTCCTGTTCACTCCACAAACCACGTTTGTCTCCTACCTCCTGTCGGCGTTACAGTTTGTTGATGTTTGTTGAGAAGCACATACTCATTCTGCTCATTGAATAAAGAATTAAAAATATGTGCTCTGGCTGTTGTGTTTATTATATCTCCACAATTTGCAGTATGAGTTCTGTGGTTATGTCTGTCTTTATGGGGCCCCTGACTTGTCAACACTCCAGCGGTCCCTGCTTAGCCTGATGCTACTGTAATGGCCCCTACTCAGCCCAGTGCTGCTCCCATGGCCCCTTTTCAAGCTGATGCCATACCTTGTGGACCTTGCTCTGCACAATATTCTCCCTGTGGCAACCTTCCACCAGAAGCCACTTCCACCCTGCATAATGCCGCCTCAGTAGTTTCCATGTGACTGAAGACTTCCCGATTGGAGTCCAAATGGGACAAGATTAGAGAAGGTTGGTACTCCCCTGACAAATCTACATGCTCTGAAGTACCAGAGGCATACTTGCTACGTCTTTAGAGGGGACTAGTCTTCTGTTTCTGTGACTACAGAAACAAGACAAGGTACAGACAAGGTAAGGTGCTAGATGTGAACGGAGTGAGACTAGGTGGCTAAGTTAACACACAAGGTTAATATAAACAGACAGGGGCTAACAGGTAATGCTAACACAATGTTAAAACAAACCCAGTTGCTAACAGACAATGCTAAGACAATATAAATACAAAACTGATGCTAACATGGAATACTACACAAGACGGGACACCGCAAGAAACAGAAACATTGCTAAAGAAATTTAGCAGTCCCTGCACTAGTATATTTATTGAAGTAATTACTTATCCACTCTGGTTGACTCATTGGACTGAAACTCATAACCATGTTTTTAGTAACAACTGTCCAAAAGCTCTTAGCTGAGCTGGTAATGTAGCTAGCTGGTTCAGAGTGTATACATTTTGATTGTCTGTCACATTTTGGAAATTCTGGAACAGACATTAAATGTAGACTTTTTCCAAGAATTAGGTTGTTGGATAAGTTACAGTATCAATATTGGAATCGGAAGTTCATGTTATGTCATGAACTTGTTGCCTGACTCAAATTGTATTACAACATACAATCATCATGCCTTTTGATGTGCTGCATATTTATAAGCAGACAGTCAGCTCAGGATTTACCAATGAGGACTTGCCAACAATTCTGGAACTAATTATACCTACTCCTGAGCACTCTTACATTGTTTTATAATCATCTAAACCCCGATTCACCCAAACCCATGGGTTGGAATACAGTGACTGAATGAAGTATTTAAACACCTATAGATGCTTATTTATTATGTTTTAATAACTATTAGTCTAGCAAAGAACAAAGCAGTAATGTATAGAATCATGATTACATGGGTAAAATACTACACCAAAGACTCTGACTTATTAACTGGTCTTGACTGGTTAATTACTGATAAGCTCCAAACTCCTAATTAATTTATTCATCATCAGTGACCTTAATCCTAATGAGGGTCCCATTGGTTTTAGAACCTATGTTAAAAACACAGGGCAGAAAAACCATGAACACATTTATCCACTCAGTAAATCATAAACATCTATTTAGTGGAACATCACTGTAAAGCTATAGTATGCTATACTGTTAAGCTATAGTATGCTATTTTATTATACTCTTCATATTATTACATTTTCAAAATAAAATCTTAGTCTACATATGATTATATTTTATGTTAATTATTATGTTTTAATTATTTAATTATTTAGATTCAGTTTGATTAAACAGTCACTATAATCTTAGTTTAGTTTAATTATTACATATATCGTCTAAGCCATCCAAGGAGGTTGGGTCCCTTTTTGAATCTTGGTCCTCTCAGGGTTCCTTCCTTATAATCTTTAGGGAGTTTTTCCTTGCCACTGTCACCCTAGGCTCAATTTGGGATTGAGCTTAGATAATAGAATGTAAGATCAAATTATAATGTTGCTTTGAGACAATGCTCCATGGTAAAAAGCGCTATGGAAATAAATCTGGCTTTGACTTTGACTTTAATGACCCTTTGCATCTCGGAGGTGCCAACATGAAGTCAATATGATGATGACCATCATCAACATCAACATCAACATCATTTATGGAAATCTGCATGAGCAAACACAAGACATATATTAAATGAGATAGGGATAGGACATGAAGCATTTTAGCCCATCTTTCAGCGCAGTATGGAGTGAAATACTCAAACAGTCTTGTTTATGGAATATGATTTAAGCTCGTAATTACCTTAAACCTGATTAGGCAAGGGCTAAAGAGCATACAGCTGGAACTGTTTTGGAGTGAGAAGTGAAAAAATTAAGTTTTCTTGATGAAATGGAAAACCAGTGCTATTTATTCTTTGGCTAAGACATTGTAAGTGAAGCACACTCCTTGAAATTCAGTAATGATGGTCGGAGACTAAACGTTGCTTGAGCACTTTTGTTGTTCAGTTGTGAAATATTCTCTTATTTATTCCAAAGCAATATCAGTTGTTCTTATTGCTGTTTCAAATCTGTGCCTAAGGCTACTTACGAGAAAATCTAATCTTGTTGCAGTTTTAGTCGATTGATTTATTCTTTCCACTGGCAAACCTTTTTGCTTTTTGTTTTTCTGAATTTATTCAAATAGTCAAAAATCATAGCAACAGAATCTAATCAAATCGTCCCATACAAGTTGAAACAACAAAACAATTCAATTTACAGTGCATACAGCTTAGAACAAACTCATAAAATTTTCTAATACAGTTCCCTCCATAAAGATGAGTAAAAATGCCAATACGAAATTTGCCTTTTGGTGAATTAGTTTAATCGCACACTGAAAAAAATACGAAAAATTCTACTTTTAATTGAAGTAAATTAAGTCTTTACATTTTGTGAAGGGGACTGTATGTACATTATACACTATATACAATGTGTTGCTTTTAACAACTTAATATACATTTAATAATGATTTTTCTTTTCAACCCCACTTATCCTGGCCGGGGTTGCAGGGTACTCCATAGCCTATCCTAAGTTCTTGAAAATTAGAAAAAGCCAACATTTAATTGAAGTAAATTTTAGTCTAAGAAAAAAAATCATCATCAAAACAATCATTTTAACATGTGCCACAATAACAAAATATAACTGAAGCATTGCTTCCATTTCTATTTTACACTTGTATGTTGATTATAGTGTCTAGGAGCTTTCAAGTAGTAATACATTACTATGTTTTTACTGGGTGTACACTCTCTGGTCACTTTATTAGGTTACTCCTTGCTAGTACCGGCTTGGACCCCATTTTGCTTTCAGAACTGTGTTAACTATTCATAGCATAGGTTCAGCAAGATGCTGGAAACATTCCTGATTTATATTGACATGATAGCATCATGCAGTTGCTGCAGATTTGTCAGCTGCACATCCATGATGTGAATCTCCAGTTCCAACACATCCCAAATGATTGAGATCTGGTGACTGTGGAGGCCATTTTAGTACAACTCATATTCACATTCAAGAAACCAGTTTGAGATGTTTTGAGCTTTGTGAAAAATCCAAAATTCATGCCACATATTTTTTTACTTTTTTCTCAGACTAAACTGACTTCAGTTAAAGGTTTGATTTTTTTCAGCGTGCAATTATGCTAATTCACACAAAAGGTAAAGTCCTTATAACTCTTTTTACTCATCTTTACCAGGATGCCAATAATTGTCAAGGGGACTGCATTTAAGATGTATCTTTTAAACTAATACAGTTGTTGAACTAGTTACATGTCCAGCTTGGTTAACTCTATGAACTGTAACTCATAACCATGTTCTTAGTAACATGCATCCAAAAACTCTACATAAATACAGTGGGGCAAGAAAGTTTTTACTCAGCCACTGATTGTGCAAGTTCTCCTACTTAGAAAGATGAGAGAGGTCTGTAATTTTCATCATAGGTACACTTCAACTATGAGAGACACAATGAGGAATTCCGTTTTTCCAATTCCAGGAAATCGTATTATAGGATTTTTAAAGAATTTAATTGTAAAATATGGTGGCAAATAAGTATTTGGTCAATAACAAAAGTTCAACTCAGTACTTTGTAACATAACCTTTGTTGGCAATGACAGAGGTCAAACGTTTCCTCTAAGTCTTTCACCAGGTGCAGGTCTACTATACATACAGTAGCTAGTACTCATATCTAGTAATGTAGCTAGCTGGTTCAGAGTTCATCCATTCTGGCAACCTGTCACCTCTTGGACATTTTGTAACAGATATTAAATATTTAATTTTCCTGGCTTGGAAAAGATTTGGAGAATGTTAACACATTCATTAGGTTTTTGGAATGGTTACAGTATCAATACTGGATCAGAATATCTCTTCATACTGTGAACTTTAGAATTTTTAGACTGACTGTACAAATGAATACAAAGTGTACGAAAAACTGAAGTAGTACACTGAAGAATAACACTTTTTACACCCCGAAATCAGAAAAGTTGGATTGGTAAGGAAAATGGAAATAAAAAATAAACGCAGTGTTCCTTACATTTACGTTGGCTGTTATTTCATAGCAGACAATATGAACCAAAGATACTTCATTTTCTGTCTGATCAACAATCCATTCCCGCATTTCAGACCTGCAAAAATTGGGGCAGGAGTAATTTAGAGCCGGTAATGCGGTAAAAGACTTAATAATGGTGTGATTTCAAACAAGTAACATCAACAAGTGATCATAATCTTGATTTTGTACAAAAGCAGTATCCAGAAAAGGTTATTGAAATGTTTAGAAACAATGTGTCTCATAGAAAAACTGGAAGGAATTTACATATTTCAGTCTTAACTTCTTCTGATTTGACTTGCTTTGCATTGTCTTGTTGAAAAATACATGGATGTCCCTGGAAAAGATGTCATCTTGAAGGAATTAATGTTCCTCTTGAGGCTGTGTACTTGGGTACAGTGTACGTTTCTGCATTAATGCTGCCAGAAGTGTAAATGACCTTTGCCAAGGGCACTGATACAACCTCATACCATGACAGACCCTGGCTTTTGGATTTGAAGCTGATAATAGTTTGGATGGTCCTTTTTGTCTTTGGTCCAGAGCACACAGTGTCCATTTCTTCCAAAAAGATCTGGACTACTGATTAGTCTGGCCACAATACATATTTCCACTATGTGATGGTCCATCTTAGATGCCTCTGAGCCCAGAGAAGTTGACACTACTTCTGAACATGGTTAACATAAGGCTTCTTTTTTGCTCAGTAATGTTTCACGTGGCATTTATGAATGTAACTCCATATTGTAGTGCTTGATAAAGGTTTGATAAAGTAATCCCTTGCCCATGTGATTATATCAGCAACTGATGAATGTGCTTGATGCAGTGCCGCCTGAAGGATCGGAGATCACAAGAGTTTAGTTTAGCCTTGCACCCTTGCCCTTTACGAACTGAAATTCCTCCCGATTCCTTGAATCGCTTAATAATATTATGCACTGTAGAGGGTGAAATATGTAAGTCCCTTACAGTATTTCTTTGGGGAACATTGTTTTAAGACATTTCAATAACTGTCTCTTGTTAATAAAATGGAGATCCTCTGCCCATCTTTGCTCGCCAAGACTCAGTCTTCCGTGACTCCTGCTTTTGTACCAAATCATGATTATAATCCCCCGTTGACATGACTGATGTCCACTCTTATTCACTACTAAGTAATTAAGGTTAATCATCATTGATAGATTATAATCAGGTTCCAAAATGACTTAAGTTGTGCAAACTTGATTATGCCTTCATATGTTCCAGGGTTATTAAGGTAAGGATGAATTTCAAGTGTTCACACTGACCTTCATACATCACACAATTGCCTGACTAAGATGTAACTGTAACACTATATAATCCCTGATATACTGTACATGCACACTTATAGGAACTAACCAAACCTTCCTAAAGCAATTAAGCAATTAGCATGCTGTAATGTTGATGGAGACACCTTCTTCACTTAACTGTCTATTATAATTGTTTACAATGTTTGCTCGCCTCAGCCTGTACGTGGTTCTCTCTCTCTTTTGTCTGTGCCTCATGCCAGCTTCAGTTCTATTGTATATGTCTCCATCTGGTTTCTATTGGTGGAGTATACTACTTCAGGGTGGAGTTTTTGGCTGGTGGCCCACTAAATCTGTGTGTGGGAGACAGAGAACTGTTCTTTCTAGACCACTAGGTTAGGAACTCTCTAAAAAAACACTCTTAACCCTAGACTCAAAGGCCTTTTGATGCCTCTAAGTATCTGTCATATGAATAAAAATCCAAGCCTAAACCTAAATCTAACATTTTCAATGGAAACAATGTATAATAATATGTCTGGTAATAGGATTCTATTGTATGCTACATATGCATGAAACAGGGGTGGGATGTATAATTAAGGTGGACAGTACTGTGAAACAACTAATAGCAATCTATTCATTCATTCAGTCATTTTCATACCCTCTTTATTCATTTTAGGGGAGTAGGGGGCCTAACTGGCAGCACGCAGTGCAAGGCAGGAACCCATCCTAGACAGGATGCCAGACCATCATAGGTCACACACAGGTCATTTTGGAGAGACCAACTGAGACCAGTATCATTTATGTCATTTTGCCGACACCTGATTTGACTTGCAACTGATACAGTCTTAGAATTCAAGCAATTGTGAATTAAGGGCCAACAGTGGCAGCTTGGCAGAGGTGGGATTTGAACCCTGAACTTTTTGGTCCAGAATTCAGTACCTTAACCACTAAGCTTAACCAGCCCTCGTGTCTTTGTAATATGGGAGGAAAGCAGACAAACCTGGAGAAAATCTCTGGAACTACTTGGCGCACGATGCCACTGTCAGTCCATTATACTGTCAATCCATCTTCAATCAATTTCTGTTCTATTTTGGGAATAATTAAATGGTAAAATAACAGCTATATTTTTTCATATAACATTTATGTGGTTAGAATTATTTTGTCATTAATGTATTTCCTGTGGGATATGACCGAGCATATTATTATTATTATTATTATTATTATTATTATTATTATTATTATATGTAATAATTAATGAGTAAAACATAGTACAGTCGTATGAAAAAGTTTGGGCACCCCTGATAATTTTCATGATTTTAGTTTATAAATCATTGGTTGATCAGATCAGCAACTTGAGTTAAATATATCATATAGCAGATGAACACAGTGATATTTGAGAAGTGAAATGAAGTTTATAGGATTTACAGAAAGTGTGCAGTAATTATTCAAACAAAATTAGGCAGGTGCATAAATTTGGGGCACCCCAACAGAAAAATTACATCAATATTTAGTAGATCCTCCTTTTGTAGAAATAACAGCCGCAAAAACGCTTTCCTACAGCTTCAGTCTGGATTCTGGTTGAAAGTGGCTTTGGACCATTCTTCTTAGAAACATCTCCAGTTCAGTCAGGTTTGATGGTTTCCGAGCATGGACAGCCCACATTTTCAGTAATATTCATGTCTGGGGACTGGAGATGGGGACGATGTATGCGAGCCTCCGGCAATTACTAGCATACACCACGGAGAGGCTGTTCCTCCCTCATGAGGGGTCCTCTGCATGAATGCCTTAGTAGATTTTGAGCAGGGTTTGGGGGTGGTTGGCCTCGGTGCAACTTTGTCACTGATTCTTGAACATTGTTCTCAAGAATCTGGAGATATTAACTGGAATCCATGCGACCCTCAACTTTAACAAGATTCCTAGTACCTGCACTGGCCACACAGTCCCACAGCATGATGGAACCCGCCACCAAATTTTACTGTGGGGTAGCAAGTGTTTGCCTCGGGGATGCTGGTTCTTTTTCCGCTCCTTGTTATGTCCAAAATAAACTCAATTTTAGTTTCATCAGTACACAGCACTTTATTCCAAATGAAGCTGGATTGTCCAAATGTGCTGTAGACACACCTCAAGTGACTCTGTTTTGTGGCGTGTCTGCAAAAAGGCTTCTTCTGCATTACTCTCCCATACAGCCTCTCCTTGTGCAAAGTGCGCTGTATAGTTGAACGATGAAACCAGTGACACCATCTGCAGCAAGATGAGGTTGTAGGTCTTTGGAGGTGGTCGTGGGCTTGAACTATGAACTGTTCTCTCACCATCCTTCGCCTCTGCCTATCTGAGATTTTTCTTGGTCTGGCCACTTCGGGAGTTCCTGAACTAGAACTGTCCTGTGGTCTTCCTTGCCTCACTATGTTCCTCACAGTGGAAACTGACAGCTGAAATCTCTGAGAGAGCTTTTCCCTTTCCCTGAACCATGATGTTGAACAACCTTTGTTTTCAGGCCATTTGAGAGTTGTTCTGAGGCTCCCATGTTGCCACTCTTCAGAGAAGATGCAAAGAGGAGAAAAACTTCCAATTGGCCACCTTAACACTTTCTCATAGTTGGATTCACTTGTGTATGTAGATCAAGGGTCAATGAGCTTACAAAACAAATTTTGTGTTCCAATATTTAGTGCTAAAGGTATTCAAATGACAAGGGTGCCAAAATTTATGCACCTGCCTAATTTTGTTTGAATAATTACTGCACACTTTCTGTAAAACCTATAAACTTAATTTCACTTCTGAAATATCACGGTGTTCATCTGCTATATGATATATTTACCTGAAACTGCTGAGCTGGACAACCAATGATTTATAAAGAAAAATCATGAAAATTATCAGGGGTGCCCAAACTTTTTCATACGACTTAGCTACAGTTCAGTACAGGGCTGTATGCTGGAACATCATACATCAAGCAGCACTGAACAGTGTCACACACCCGTTTTGAGTTTATGGCCACAATGTCCAGTGGTTAAAATACAGATTTTTATTTCCTCTTATTATAATTTTATTATCATTTTAAGATGTCTCTCCAAACTCGATAAAAATGGTCAATTCCTTTTGTTCCATGCAGTATCAAAGTACAAGAGTGTACTGAGGATTCCGCAGAGCAAGACTGATCACCTGGTAGCAGAGTAACACAATAATATACATGTGGAAAGTAGTGGTCCTTCCTAAGCTCTCCTCCTGTAATGGGTGTGGGGGGGTGGGTTTTGGGAAAGTGGTGAATACTGTCGTTATCAGAATCTGAATAGAGAATGAATTCACACCTGTCTGTCTAGGGTCAATTCCCCCCTTTGTCGTGATGGCTGTTGCCCACTTTACTATGCAATCCCAATCAATTAGATTCCTGTCCTCTCTCCGTCTCTCAGGAAGGCTATAGTGGCACTATATAACTGTATCTATACAGCTACCTACAATTCTGTACAGTCCCAGAAAGTTCTAGATAATTTTGGACAGTTCTAGAAACTTCTTGATAGTTCTCACAATTCCAGAAGCTTCTTAAGTATCTTTGAAATATGGCGAATATCCTTAAAAATAGATCAATTTCAAAATATCATTGTGCTGACCACAAAAGCAAAGTTTACAGGGAATAATAACGTTTTTCTATTCATTTAGGGTACAAACAATCAGGAAAACACACTTAACAACTGGGAACAAAATTTTTTTTGAAAATTGTTACATGGAGTTATCAATCCAAACTATGTCTTAGCATAATTTTTTTTAAATATCAGGATGAACTATGTACACCTCCACTTAATGGAAACAGCTTCAGTAAATTTGAAACCTGTTCTACTGGCACGTGTGTGTTGGAATAAATACCCATATTGTTTTCAAAGGTCTCATTTCCCAGGATTGGGTTCCATCAGCCACAATTTTGTATGAGTCATCAAACGGAGGAATAGAGACAATATTTTTCGTTACAGAGGGTAACACTATATTGCCTGTATTTTACTGTCTGGTAGCAGGAAAAATGAATAATAACTGACAAGCAAGCTTCCTTTTTCATGAATGTGTGATTATTTGGTTACTACAAGAGGTGTGTCTTTGGGGAGGCTTGACTATTCTCTGTGAAAACACTATAAAGTTGTTGGAAGGGTAAAAATAGACTATTTAAACATTCTGACTGTAAAAAAGTAAGAAAATAAATATTAAGAAGACTTTTGTTATTCTTAGTTTCTCTCTGTTGCACATCATTCCTTTTTTGTGTTCATTTTTTCTTAGTGAACAGATTTGTCCTTCATAATTTGATCTGTATCAATGGTTTATTTAATGTACCCTCAGTTTCCAGTTTACCATATTCACAGACTTAAAGGCCATTCTTATCACAGCAGTGATATAAATGTACTAGTGATATGCTACTGTTTTACTGGTTTAAGTGCATCAGTTGCAGCAGCATTACTGGGTTTTTAAACATGTACAATTAGTGGTCACATTATTAGACACACCTTGTTGGTACAGCTTGGAGTTAGAAACGGCTGATAATTTAATTCCGTGCACAGTTTGTGTTGGCTGTCCTACATCAATGTCATTCACCATGAGTAGGCAGACCTGAATGGACACTGGGGAGAAGGATCAGGCTTTGCCAGATCCTTGACAGAAACTGGTTATTTATGAGCACCCACTGACACAAGATATGGCATCATTATTGCTCTCAGAGAGTTTGAAGGTTTTGATTTTGAGTTTCTTGTGCCGAACTATGTAGAAAGATGAACCTTTTGCCATATTTTAGTGCTATAAAATGTTAATGCTAATCACCTAATCGTTTCTTTGTCAGGGATATGGAATCAACAAGCAGTATGCCAATCCCAACAAAATGATATGCCTCCAAGTCTACTGCCTAACTGTCAGAAGGTCAACATGAGTGCGTGATTTTCTGAGAGAAGGGTCTTTGCTTGGAGAATGAGCTTTTATATAGATGCTGAAACCTAAACTGGTGATGTTATCCAGAAACATTGCTGTGTTTGGCTCTGCGTGACCCAAAGGAGGTTGTCTTGATAGGCATACATTTTCATGCTAGCTAAAATGAGAGTAGACAGGGTTGCCTTGACACACCTGGGGAGCGCTGTTAGGGCCACCGACAATGTGAACAGTGTTCCTTGAATTGGTGGGCTGAGAAAGTAACCTGGTTCTAGCAAATAATACTAGACTGGATCATTTACATGACCCATTTACTGAGTCTTTTTATTTCATATTAATCCAACATTTGAGTAGGTAACTCAACTCAACCACTGGATTATCGGTACAACGTCAACTTTAATCACTGAATCGGATTGTAATAATCAATCCCCAATCTGTGTTAAAACTGTCACTGTATTGTCAATGACGAATACGAGAAACTAGAAGGGCCTAACAGTTATGACTTAGTCTCTTCAAGTCATAGGTAGGGAGATAAACCTTGTAAATCTTATTATTTATTAGTTCTGTTTTCAAGCTAATACTCCATTCGTCAGTTATAGCAGACCACGTTTTCTGAAAAGGACTAGTGTCTGTGTGGTGCATGCTTTCTGGCTCCTTCAAAATACTGAGCATTGATTTAATAATTTATTGTCAGCTTGCTTCCAGGGTTAGCTGAATTTGGTAGTGATCAAACGTTACCTGCCGTTTAAATATATGAGTTTGGTTTACATTGCCTGTGTATTCATCTCCCTTAAGTTTTCCAAATTTTGTAGTGTTACAACTTAACTGGGTTGTTTACCATTTGACTGAATGTATATAGTCCATTCATATCCCTATACGGTAGGGATCAAAAGTCTGAGCCGCTAGTAACAATGCTTCTGTTTTGCTCTTTTTTGAAATGTAATACAGCATTTATCATTACAAATGATATAATAAGCACAAAACAATTTGAGTGAAAAGTTTTTCGATTTTAGGGAAAATGAATTACATACATATGTTAGTCTTTTTTGCTGTAATGACAGTCTGCAAAAGCTGGCATGGACTCCACAAGTTTGTGCAAAATCTGATGATCCATGCTTTCCCAGCAGGATTTATAAATATTCCAAAGAGCATTTGTAATGTTACTGAATATTTGGCTTTCTCATAGGGTTTAGGTCAGTGGACTGCAGAGGAAAGTGCATGACACACAGCACTGCTTGATCTTCTTTTTGCCTTCAAGTGGTTGGTGCAGAGCTTTGAGGTGTGCTTTGCATCATGAATCCTTCTCCACAAAGATCCAAACAAGCATTTCACTAGTACCTTCGCATCTTTGGCTCCCACTGTATTTCCTAACAATCTGAATGTGGAATAGTGTTTTTAATGTGACACAAATGGTAGTTAAATAAAAAGCAAACCACTATTAAATTGCATGAGTGTACGATTCTTTCTTTTGATCCTCACACTCCTGTGTGGCACTGGCAGTTTGCTTAGGGCCATTGTCTTGTTGGAAGGTGAACCTCCACCCTAATGTCAGGCCTATATGCAGACTGGAAGAGGGTTTCTTTGAGGATTCCACTATTTTTGGCACCATCCATCTTCCCTCCAACACTGACCAGCTTCCCAGCTTCCTTCTGCCTACAGTATGTGTTCTCAGGATGGTGAGCAGTATCTGGTTTGTACCATACATCATACATGATTTGCAACAAGGTACATTTTGGTCTCATCACACCAGACTACCTTTTTCCAGAAGTTTGTTGAGTCTTCATCATGCCTTTTGGCAAACTTCAAAGGTGATTTTAAATTACTCTTTTTCCAAGAAAGCATTTCTTTTTGCCACTCCACCATAAAGAGCAGCCTGGGAAATATTTGTTCTGTGCTCAGCTTTTCCTGTCTCAGTTGCAGATCTCTCCAGCTCTGTGAGAGGAACCTCGGCATCACATTGCCCACAAATGTGAGTACTGTATTTGCAATTTCAAGAGGTCCAGTGCCATCAGATCTAAGGTAAGACGGACAGTAAGGATTAAGGAGATTGCTAAGGTATGAAGAAACGAGATCCCAAAGGGCTTTGAAAATGAACGAGAGTAGTTATATGGGAATGAAATGGGAGAACACAGGTAATCAGTGAAGCTGATGGTGGACACACTACAGTGCAAAATCTTAGGCCACCATTAGATTAGATATCCCATTGTTTTAGCAATGATATAATGTATAATAATATTTAATCATTTCTCATGTCTCAGAATACAACCAGAAACTACAGGAAATGTGTAAGCAGTATTAAAACCTGAAAGAAAACCAGAAAAAAACAGCTTCTGGTGGTAAGTATAAGTAAGGCTACAGTGGTAAGTATTTATTGTGACCTCCCTTACACTCCCTTACAGCATTTGGCAGCTTCATCTGGATGCCATGTTGACCCTTCCATAGTCTGAAGAAGCTTGATCAGGAATGGTCTTTTTGGAAGGGTAGCAGCCAAGAAACCACTTTTCAGAAGAAGAACAGGTTGAAAAGGCTAAGATATGCTTAAGCTCACAAAGACTGGAATGAAGATCAGTGGAAAAGAGTATTTTGAAATAACGAATCCAACTTGAAATTTTGGGGTCAAATCATTGACAGTGTGTTATATATAAGGGGATGAACATTTATGCAAGACATTGTGATTTGAATTTAAATACTCATTCACATGTTCATAAGTTTGAGAATTTAAGGTACTTAAGGTTAGCCTTTGGTCCAACATATGCATATAACAAGGTCACAGTGTTTCATACAGTTGAACTTTTATATTAATTATTATGAAACTTCTCCTCCTGAAAGTCCTTCCCTATTAAAGAGGAGATGCAATTCGCATTAGGTTTTGCTTTGTTTTGTGTTGTTTTTTCTGCTTTGTTTTTTTTACCTGAACAAATTACATCAATACATTTAATTTATATATGTTATATACAGTATGGTCATTATACCATTTACTAACACAACAAATTTAATGGTGACCCAAGGCCTTATGGTGGCACAATACTATATGCAGATTGTTTAGAGCAAGTGGGGGACTGTGATGGCCTAGCGGTTAAGGTATTAGACTATGGACCAGAAGGTCCAGGGTTTAAATTCCACCACTGCCAAACTGCCACTGTTGGGTCCTTGAGCAAGGCCCTTAACCCACAATTGCTTGGATTGTAAGACTTTATCACTTGTAAGTTGCTCTGGATAAGGGCATCTGCTAAATGCAGTAAATGTAACCCTTAAATGCTGAATCTTGAATATTGATTTATGGCCTTGTATAAGCTAAGTCAAAGTTGTGTCATATCCTTTCCATTTCTTAACAATGATTTAATGGTGTACTGTTTGGGACATGTTTTTATAATTACACCCTAACTGATACTTTTCTAAAAGTCTGAAGATCTCCTTGGTATTCAGGATGATTATATACAGTGGTGCTAAAGTGAACTCTTTAGAATTATCTGTATTTCTGCATAAATATGACCTAAAACATCATCAGATTTTCACACAAGTCCTAAAAGAGAACCCAGTTAAGCAAATGACACAAAAATATTATATTGGTCATTTATTTATTGAGGAAAATGATCCAATATTACGTATTAGTGAGTGGCAAAAGTATGTGAACCTTTGCTATCAGTATCTGGTGTGATCCCCCCCGTGCAGCAATAACTGCAACTAAACATTTCCTGTAACTGTTGATCAGTCCTGCACACCGGCTTGGAGGAATTTTAGCCCATTCCTTCGTAGAAAACAGCTTCAAATCTGGGATGCTGGTGGGTTTCCTCACATTAACTGCTCGCTTCAGGTCCTTCCACAACATTTCGATTAGATTAAGGTCAGGACTTTGACTTGGCCATTCCAAAACATGAACTTTATTCTTCTTTAACCATTCTTTGGTAGAACGACTTGTGTGCTTAGGGTCATTGTCTTGCTGCATGACCCACCTTCTCTTGAGATTCAGTTCATGGACAGATGTCCTGACATTTTCCTTTAGAATTCTCTGATAGAATTCAGAATTCATTGTTCCATCAATGATGGCAAGCCGTCCTGTCCCAGGTGCAGCAAAACAGGCCCAAACCATGATACTACCACCACCATGTTTCACATATGGGATAAGGTTCTTATGCTGGAATGCAGTGTTTTCCTTTCTCCAAACATAACGCTTTTCTTTTAAACCAAAAAGTTCTATTTGGGTCTCATCCATCCACAAAACATTCTTCCAATAGCCTTCTGGCTTATTCATGTGATCTTTAGCAAACTGTGAGAAGCACCAGAATCTTCTTTTTGGAGAACAGTGGCTTTCTCCTTGCAACCCTGCCATGCACACCATTGTTGTTCAGTGTTCTTCTGATGGTGGACACATGAACATTAACATTAGCCAATGTGACAGAGGCCTTCAGTTGCTTAGAAGTTACCCTGGGGTCCTTTGTGACCTCCCCAACTGTTACACGCCTTGCTCTTGAAGTGATCTTTGTTGGTCGACCACCTGGTGTTACGGTTCGCCATGTAGAAGAAACGACGAACCGTATAAACAAAAATATGAATAGGTTGGGACCCAAGTGCAGTTAGCTCAGATGGTATTAATAACCAAAATGAAACTAAATAAATAAACGGAAAACAAACCGAGGATATAAATAACCAATCAAACTAAATAAAAGAAAATGCACGCTTACGACGCGCCTCCGATGCGCAGACGGCGCATTGAGTCCCCGCATGCGCACGCGGAGTGAAGAGGACAAGGTTAGTAAACACTGCGTCCTCTTCAAGCGCGATCGTGGGGGGATAAAAGGTCTCCCTCCAATCGTGGCTGGGGGGGGTGCGACGGCGTGAGACCGAGGGTGAATCCCATTTCAGGTGCTGCATCCTTCGAAGGACGCGGTCTACGCAGTCTATGTAGGTGTGTGCTTGGAAGGCTGGGTAGACCGCGGCAAAGACGGAACCGAAATGAGACGGTCTACTCTGCATTGGATTTCCTGTTTGCGTCAGGAACCACCTGCCCGCACCGTATCACAAAACAGCAATAATTGTTATAATAATGCAGCCAGAAATTGAGTTTAGTTTATATGCTGTTTTTGGTTTTTCAATTATTGGAGGAGACGCTTCACTGCAGTTCACTGGCATTTATTTTTCCTCAAGCAGTTTAATAAAGGTCTCCGTTTGCTCCTTGCTCCCTAAAACAAAACAAAAAATGTTGCGCTTTTGCTTTTTAACATTTACCTGTTCGCGTTTTAAATCCTTACATTTAAATTACGTATATTCCTCAGCCAATCGTTGCGATATCCCTAAGTTCCCCTCAAGCGCAATGCACCTCGGGATATGGTAGGTCGCGAAGGATACATCGGATGTATCCTTCGTTTTCAGGGAAAAGAAGGCCGCATTTGTAGGCCGCATACGAAGGAGCCTTCGGAATGGGACAGCCTAGGCGCGCCGCTATGACGCAATCGGTCTTCAAATGCAGCCTTCGAAGGACGCAGCCCCTGAAATGGGATTCACCCCGAGACGGCGGGGGCGAGGAACAGCCGGAGCAGCTCGGTAGAAGCAAAAATGAAAATAAACAAAAACTGACCCTACCCTATCTAGGTCCCTATTTACCGAGCTACATTCTGATAGCCTCTGTCTGAGGGTCTTGATACACCCAGAACGTACCGCTGTCCCTTTCTAAGACAAAACAGAAAAGAAAGGCCGAATAGCTAAGCAATGCCGTCTGAAAGCCGGCAGCGTGAGCGTGTGCATGCGTGAGAAAAGCCGGGTGCATGTGGAAATGCAGCGACACTGAGCGAGCACCAAAGGTGTGCTTATAAGGGCTCAGCTGCAGGTGTCGCCACTAAACCGTAATAAGCATGGGAAGGGCTGGCGCAAGCGCAATCACGCTGCTGCAGCTCACTATATGAACTATTTTAGTTTTAAGTTATTAAAGTAACTGAGGACTGTGTGGTAAAAGAAAAAAAACAGCGTGTCTTCTGTTATATATTGTCTTAGCACTGGGTTAGCATAGCATGTCCTAGCATAGAAACATTGCTAGTACCATACTAATGCACAGGAGTGGCCCATCTTTTTTGTATGCCAATGCTCTCTTTATCTTATGTCACCCACAAGCTCACAATTTATCCTAATTTAAAATGACTGACATCACGTCCCTTTGCCAAGTTGCCTTTCTGCTGATCCAAAACAGTCACTGAAACAGTCACCAAATTTGCAGAATATCATGTTACGTTTGGTGAATAATTTCACCAAAAAGTCCCCTGACCAATTTATAGTAAATATAATGTTAGATCTAATGTAAATATTTGTCTCTTGCATGCTCAGATTTGTTCTTATCTTTTGGGCTGTATTTAGTTTCCTCCTGTGCCTGACATGTCATAGCTATATATCTACTGTATATATTGTATTGTACTGCACTTGGAGCAACAACCTCTCCATGGTAGCATGTGTATGATTATTGTTAAGTTCAAGATCTATCTATCATCAACACTAGCACGAGATCCTGCATATACACATCCACCTACTCACATTATTCTTCATGCATACACAGAAAACCTAGCAAAATACGGAAAGTACAGGTTTCTAGTATGTTAATGTCTAAACAAGAACAACAAATACTCTAAGTTAATTCAGTGATTTCCAAATACAGACAGGTGGAGAGGGGCAAGCAATACATCCAAAGGTAAAACTTCTACACAGAAAGTTAAATGTCCTTTCTTTCCCTTAGGATATTTCACACGACATATTATGAAAAGAACTTGTTTTTAGGGATCATGCAGATTTTTTTAATGAGAGAACAAATTGGCCTCTTACAAGGTTTCACTTTCCAAATCAAACACTGGTGGATTTGTGTCATGCTTTAGCTCCTACACTGGAAAGGGACACAAACTGCCTCTCTACCTTAAAAGCCATCTACAGCCTTGAATCAAGAATTTTGGAAGCATCGTTCGGTCCATTAGGGCCTTATAATATATAACTTCTACTAGTTGCTCAGTCACCACAAAATAAATCAATGGGATAGACAAAAGTTAAAGTGTCTGTAAGTTCCAGCAGACGCAAACATGAGGACAAACTACCTAGTTTTTTAAACTACAAGTTTTTCCACACCCAGAAGAATAAGTTATTTCTGTTCCCCTTCATTGATCAGTATTGCATTGAATGTCTCCATAAGCACAACACCCTGTTCCACAAAGTAATTCACCACCTTCAGCCCAGCAACTCTCCATGTTATTTGTTTATTTATTCAATGTCACATCAGTATCAATGGCAATATTCGTGACATGAGCATGATTACAACTGTGCTCATCAAACATACTCAAACAGACACATGTTTGTGAAATGTGTGAGGAAACCAGAGTACCCAGAGCAAACCTACATGGACACACGAAGGATATGCAAACTCAGATGGTCAAGATCAATCCAGGAATCTCTGGAGCTATCTGGCAACAACGCTAACCACTTGCACCATGATGCTTTCTGACTCTCAATGCTACTTTAATGTAATCGTCATTTGTTTGCCACAAACTAGGTTGTCGTAGAAGGAATGAATTATGCCCAGAGCAACAAATAGTTTTTTTAATTGTATGGAGATACAAAGTGGTACCACTGCTTATGTGGTATAAGTTCCTCATACATTCCAATTTATGGCATGGTCGACTGTCGTATGTGATGGCTCCTCAGATAATCACACCAGCAGCTGGGGCAGTGTGTTGCTCCAAAGCAAAGGCAGAATTGAAGTGATCACCACGAGACCTCCATACTCAAACTCAACTGTCATTGGATCCCAAACAGAATGCTGATTCTTCACTAAAGACAATACGGTTCCAGTCCAGCTTTCTTGTTCATGACACAACTGCAAACTACAGGACACATAATGGGTGCTGTGACAACAAATTTCCTTCTGCTTAGCACAGGACAAATGGTTCAGGCAGAGACAGGGGTGTGTAGTGAAAGTGCCACCTGTGTCTAGATGGTAGACAACGAAACTGTGGGAGCTGCTGATGCTTATCGCAGATCAAACGATCCTCTCTACTGGTTTGCCATGTGTGTGTGCCCTCACAGAACCACTGCTCTCAACACCTCCTAACAACTACAGTGGTGCTTGAAAGTTTGTGAACCCCTTAGAATTTTCTATATTTCTGCATAAATATGATCTAAAACATCATCAGATTTTCACACAAGTCCTAAAAGTAGATAAAGAGAACCCAGTTAAACAAATGAGACAAACATATTATACTTGCTCATTTATTTATTGAGCAAAGTGATCCAATATTACATATTAGTGAGTGGCAAAAGTATGTGAACCTCTAGGAGGTTACTTTGAAGGTGAAATTAGAGTCAGGTGTTTTCAATCAATGGGATGACAATCAGGTGGGAGCGGGGCCCCTGTTTTATTTAAAGAACAGGGATCTATCAAAGTCTCCACAACACGTTTGTGGAAGCGTATCATGGCACGAACAAAGGAGATGTTTGAGGATCTCAGAAAAATAGTTGTTGATGCTCATCAGACTGGAAAAGGTAACAAAACCATCTCTAAAGAGTTTGGACTCCACCAATCCACAGTCAGACAGATTGTGTACAAATGGAGGAAATTCCAGACCATTGTTACCCTCCCAAGGAGTGGTTGACCAACAAAGATCACTCCAAGAGCAAGGCGTGTAATAGTTGGTGAGGTCACAAAGGACCCCAGGGTAACTTCTAAGCAACTGAAGACCTCTCTCACATTGGCTAATGTTAATGTTCATGAGTCCACCATCAGAAGAACACTGAACAACAATGGTGTGCATGGCAGGGTTGCAAGGAGAAAGCCACTGCTCTCCAAAAAGAACATTGCTGCTCGTCTGCAGTTTGCTAAAGATCATGTGGACAAGCCAGAAGGCTATTGGAAGAATGTTTTGTGGACGGATGAGACACCAAAATAGAACTTTTTAATTAAAAGGAAAGTGTCATGGAAAACACTGCATTCCAGCATAAGAACTTTATCCCATCTGTGAAACATGGTGGTGGTAGTATCATGGTTTGGGCCTGTTTTGCTGCATCTGTGCCATCTTGCCATCATTGATGGAACAATGAATTCTGAATTATATCAGAGAATTCTAAAGGAAAATGTTAGGACATCTGTCCATGAGCTGAATCTCAAGAGAAGGTGGGTCATGCAGCAAGACAATGACCCTAAGCACACAAGTCATTCTACCAAAGAATGGTTAAAGAATAAAGAATAAGAATAAAGTTAATGTTTTGGAATGGCCAAGTCAAAGTCCTGACCTTAATCCAATCGAAATGTTGTGGAAGGACCTAAAGTGAGCAGTTAATGTGAGGAAACCCACCAACATCCCATAGTTGAAGCTGTTCTGCATGTAGGAATGGGCTAAAATTCCTCCAAGCCGGTGTGCAGGACTGATCAACAGTTACAGGAAACATTTAGTAGCAGTTATTGCTGCACAGGGGGGTCACACCAGATACTGAAATCAAAGGTTCACATACTTTTGCCACTCACTAATATGTAATATTTTCCTCAATAAATAAATGACCAAGTATAATATTTTGCCTCATTTGTTTAACTGGGTTCTGTTTATCTACTTTTAGGACTTCACAAACAAGGGTTCACAAACTTTCAAGCGCCACTGTTGGTCAGAACGGCCTAGATGGTGGGCAATTTATCACAACAACCATTATGCTTCTCTCAATCTAGAGATGCAACCCCCTCTGTCAACTTGGCATAATGTTTGAAGTTCGTCATAGAGGCATGACTAGCTGTCAACAATCTCTCACCAAGAGGTACACTACCCAAAAGTAGCTTACCTCTTGTGGCTAGACCCAGTGTCTTATCAGACCACACCTGTAATCATTTACATATTTGCCTGACACATAACTGCATACCAAGTTTTGCAGCAATATGACATTTCTATCTGGGTGCATTATCTTTTTGTCAATGAGTACATTTACGTCTGGTTGCATTTAAGGTATATGAATTAATGTGACTGTATTTCTAACCATATACTATTTCTTGTTTATACAACCAGATTTTCATGTCATTGCAAGAAATATTAGATTAGGACACTAGAATCTGGTGACTTATTTTGTATCCTAAAAGGCAAAAACTCATATCATGTGACTGCACATCCTCTATACTGAGATGGAAATAAAAACAAATTAAAAAAGTGTATTTCTTACATTTAAAATCTAGGCAGACAAAGGAGATTGGGTCCCTTTTTGAAGTTTTCTTCTTCAGCACATTTCAGGAGTTTTTCCTTGCCAATGATACCATAGGCTTGCTTAACTGGGGTTGTGAGCCTAGATAAAGCTATTTTGAGAAAATGCTCTGTTGTAAAAAGTGCTTGTAAAAATAAATATGAGTTTCACTTTGATTGTAGCAACCATATTTAATAATGAGAACCTGTTATAATAAAGTGCTAATGGTCGGTCCAATTTTCTCTTTGGCTTTTCAGTTTTTGGACAGTGGTTAAGTGGTTAAGGCTCTGGAATACTAATCAAAAGGTAAGCGAGTGCAACTTCAGACTCTGCCAGAACAACACCTACAAAATTGCCACTTTTATTCATTGTATTTGTTTGCATTATTTATTTAATGTCACATCAGCATTAATCGCTATTTGTGACAGGAACAAGGTTATAATGTTACTAGTCAGACAAATAGGGACAATTTAGTGTGACCAATTAGCCCAATCGATGTGGGAGACAAGCAGAGTCCCCCGAGTAAACCCATGAGGACATGGGGTGGACATGCAAACTTCAAACATGCAGAATCTGAGGTCGGCTTGAACCAGGGATCTCTGGAGCTGTAAGGTGAGCATATCTCTGTTGAACATATCTCTCATGTCCAGCTTGCTCTCCTTCTCTATCTCTGGAGTAAAGCTGGGCAGGAGGAAATTGCTTTGGAGAGAGTCAATGTTTTTACATTTCAGGGGTGCTGTGTTTACCTAGCACCTTGCCGAGAGAGCATGATGTTTTCTTAATGACGAGTAATGGGTGAGAATATCAGCAGGATAGTGTAGTAGTGTAGCAGTTGCATGTCTGTGTGTGTGTGCCTAACATCAGATAAAGTGCCTACAAAAACTTGCTTTTATGTTTTCTACTTTATCACAGGTCAATTAGACTGTATAAATGTGATACAAAATTCACTTAGCTTCACAGTGCTTTAGGAAAACTGCTCTACTTGTTTATGCAGTGCAGTGTTTTGCCCTGAAAAATCTGAATAATAAAGGAATCAACCCTAGATATTACTTAACACCATAACATGGATATTTGGTTTAGGTTCAAAAAGGTACTAATGCTTTAGGTCCAATTGCTTTCTGACACATACATAAACAAAACACATTTCTTTCCAACAGAGAGCGTTGAGACCACTGACAGCTTTAATAGGAGCTTATTTGTCCTCCTGTACTGTGCACAGAAGTATATGCATCGGAGCCCGTGCATAAGTTCAGGTGTGTGAGTATGTGACCTGACAGTTTAGACCCTGGGTTTGATGGCCAGTAATAACAGGGGGAGTTAAGGACATGTTTGCTTAAGTGATGGAAGTCCCGCTCTCGAAACAGCCTGTGCTTAGTGGGCACTCTGATTACAGGTATTTCAATGTATGCTGGGAAGGGAGTGAGGGGGAGACACGGCTCAAATATAAAGGAATGGTTTGTGGGAGCACACTTGCTATTGATACCCTCAAACCCCAAACCTTTCCTGCAAATATTATTTTTTAACACCCGAGCATGAAGAGCTGAATAATGACTTGAGGTTAAGTCCAAATCGAAATTGTGAGCGGACATCATTATGATCCATCAGCCGCTGCTGACTCAGCCTCTTCAAAACAGAGCCGTCTCTGTACACCTGTGAGCCTTGTCTTCCGAAGTGGACGTTTGGAAAGTTCGAAGAGGTCACAGACACCACTTTATTTTATTTGTATTCCCTTCTTTTCCTGTACTACAATGCTACATTTTAATTAGACTTTCCTCAGGGTCTCACTGTGGTTTGATGATCCAGAGTCAATCCTGGCATTCACTAGGTCCAGGTAGACAGGGCACCAGTCCATTACACTCAACCTTCATGTTGCAAGCCCAGCCTGGGGTACGAACCCAGATCCTCAGGAACTGCTGTTTCCAGCTGGCTTTTCCCTCCAAACCACAGGAGCTGCTATTTCATTTAGTGAGAAACCTGACGTACAGTCAGATTCAGACCATACTTTAAAATGGAAGGATTTTTATAATATGAAGCACATCAGTTTATTTTACCTCCCCTGTCGAACTGTAATCTGCAGAGTGCAAAAACACATTTTAACACAGGAAATGATATCATGTATGCACAGGCTTATGCATCTAGTTAGTAACAGAGCAGCAATGTTTTAAATGATGTAACTGTGTGTTTACACAGGGACTTGCAGTTTGACACTTTGGCCAAATGAAATAAAAAATAGTTTGTAAGGAAACATTGTTTTTAAGCTGTATTTTGTTAAATACTTTTTGATAGCTGATGAATCCTGGAGCAGCAAGTTGCATCTTTTAAAATCCTTTGTAATCTGGTTAAGAGATGGTTCCATTGTATTACTGAATCAGTTACGGTCTGCTGCTATGTCAGTGTGAACGTTTTTTTTATTATTATTATTCTTTATGTGTTAATCAATGTCCACCAGAAACTCAACAATCTTCACATGCCCTAGACCCCACTTATTCGAAAGGGGAACAGGGTGAAAAGGCTAAGATATGCTAAAGCTCACAAAGACTGGAATGAAGATCAGTGGAAAAGAGTGACGTATCCAAATTTTTGGGTCCAATTGTCGACAATATGTTATATATGGTCATTATACCTTTGCTAAAACAGCACATCTAATGGAGGCCTAAGACTTTTGCACAGTACTGTAATATTTCATTACTTACATATTCATTACTGACATAACTGGACTTGTGAAATGTAGTAATTTATAGATAATAATGAAAATAGGATAAATGTGCTTTGTGTTTCATGTTACCTTAAAGTAAATAAACTCGTATATATGTGATCTGAGCCTTCTGAAGGACACAAAATTAGCAGAATATCACTTTAACATACTGAATGCAGGGGTCTAACCGGCATCACAGGGTGCAAGGCAGGAACCAACCCTAGACAGGACACCAAACTATCACAGGGCACATGCACACACACAAGCACACTCACTCACACTGAGGCACTTTAGAGGCAACAAATAGCCTAACATGTCCTTGCAATGTGTGGGGAAACTGGATTACCTGGTGTAAACGTGCGTACACACATGGAGAACATGCCAAACCCACGTCTGAGCCAGGAATTGAACCGGGGATCTCTGGAGCTGTGTGGTGACGGTACATACATAATGCTTGTACTGTGAACAGGAAATCACAGAATGTTTGCTCTTATCATTCAACAAGCCAGAAGTTCTGTTACCAGTCTCTTGTGAGCACTGATGAAGGATTAGAGGATGACTAACACAAACTGTGCAACAACAGATTAGCTACTGTCTCTGACTTCACATGTGCAAGGTTGATCAACAAGGACGGTGTCTGTACTAGAGTGGACACTGTTTAAAAACTAAAGTAGCACTGCTGTGTCTAATCCATTCACATCACTAATACCAGCACAACACACAATAACATGTCACCGCCACACCATTGAAGAACAGGGTGAAAAGGGTCTAACAAAGTACTCAGAAAAACAGATGGACTACAGTCTGTGATTGCAGAACAACAAAGTGTACCACTTTGGTAAGTGGAGCTGATAAAATAGACAATGAGTGAAGAAACCAGGGGGTGGTTTCATGTTATGGCTGATAGGTGAATATATATAAATGACCAAATAAACAATCCCAAAGTTTTAGAAAATGGCAAATACAAGAGTTTACAGTTTCACAAAAATGTAAATATCTGTGCTCGTGTGCAGGTGTTGGCCATATTGAAATATAACAAGAGAAAATAGAAAGGAAGAAAAAAAATGGATCAGGAATTGGAAACTTGAGTAGTCCCACCTCCCCACTCCAGATGTGCGATGTGGATTTAGTGTGAGAGTATGAAGTGTCTCCTTTAATCTGTCTGGCTATGATGGAACTCCAGGAACAAATGTCATGTAGAGTGAAAGGGATAAAAAAAAGAGTAGGCTCTACCTTCATGGAATGCCTTGAAGCAAAAGGAAGTATTTTGGTCAAAATCCAAAGGAAATAAAGATGCAAAAGTGTATAATAAAGATCAATGATAGGATTTACTGGTATTGTCACCAGAAGCAGATTTTGGACTAGGAGGAAAACTGCACTGTATGGCCAAAAGTATAAAGACACCCCTTATAATTAGTGATCCTTGCTTTTTCAGCCACACTCTCTGCTAACAAGTTCATGATATGAAGCATACAGGCATGAAATCTCCATAGACAACAAGTGTCAGAAAGACAAGACTCAATTTGACACTTTTAACATGTTAGTTCTTCAGCTTTCTGTCATACCGTCCATAAAGAAGTTGTTTGCCAGCCTTGATGGCAAACTTCCATCAGACACCTTTAAGGTAAACTGAAATGCCAACAGTGAGACAAGGCTGATTGTCAGCATCAGCTTATTGCAACATCAGTACCTGACCTCAAAGTCATGTTACAAAATCTGGTGGAAAGCCTCCTCAGAAGAATGAAGTCTGCTATAGCGGCAAAGGGAGGACAAACTGAATACCATTACCCTGGTATTTTTGGTGTACACAAACGTTTCGTCAAGTCAACACTCTGAAACACTCAGGAAAGGCAACCCTATGGAGGAAACTCGACTGCCTTTCTGTGTTATCATGTACAACAGTATACTCTGTACAGGACTTCTTAGATACAATAAAGACATTCCAGAGATGGGAAAATTGCCAAAGATGAGTTTCACCTGATAAACCAACAGAACGTCTTAAAGGTGGTTAATGTCATGAACCTGAAGCACTTCCATAGAGAAGCATTCCATAAAGGTGTGGTGTTGAAACTGTATGTTTTTACAGAAGTACAGGGCCAACTGAAAATGCAGCAAAGACATCTGGCTTGTCAGGTCTCTTGAGTCTCCAACATGTAACTTAATTAAATTTTCTAGTTTTCTTGTTCTTACCTGTTTCCTTTGTTCTTTTCCTATTTCTTAGTATAGGCTGTCTCTTTGTATATACATAACTGTCTCACTGCCCACGAAAATCCTCTCTTTTTCCACAACTTAACCTGTTTCTTCAGTAATAGCCTGGCTTGCTACATGATAAAATAAATTGGACATCTGTCAAGGAAAAACAAGACAACAGTTACAAAATGTTTAACATTGGTCATGGCAGCCTTGCCAAATCTGATAATAAATGCAAAGACAGAGAAAGTGAGTTTTAAGAACATCCACATGAAGCACATAAAAGTCTCACTACATAGGTCTGGTGGGTGTCCTTTGGCCAGTGCATGCTCTCAAACATACTTTTGTCAACTTTCATAAATATCATTGTGAAATCGACACAGGGTAATAGGTGGGCAATTAAAGTTGTTTTCAATTAGGTTCCCCAGTAAAACTGCTCTAGCCTCTGAGTGAGCATGTGGTTCTACTTATACATGGAAACACAACCCCTCACTATATGACTATTTGATCCTGTTCTATATTATCCAGTTTGACACTTTGCCACAATTGAGGGTCACTTACAGTGACAGGTGAAACCTAATCCTGCAAAACAAATCATGTTTCTGCTCTCTCTCCCTCTCTCTCTCTCTCTCTCTCTCTCTCTCTCTCTCTCTCTCAGAATATATAATTCACTTGTTATTTGTTATTAGACAGACAGATGTTTCTGCATTCAGTTACTGCACACATTCCATGGTGTGTAACTGCATTAGACCTACCATTATCAGATTTTAAATGGAGGTACAGTATAATTCAGGAAAAAGAATCGATAATTGAATCAACTGACCATATATTTATTAGTGAGAATAGCCATTTTTAACACTGTGAGCTGTGTGTTTCCACTTTGAAGAAAGTCACCGTGGCTGCCACTGAACATACAGCAGCACTGATTCATGGTCCAGCCCCAAACCCTGACAAATTCATAGAAACTCTAATGGGGAAGATTCATTTTGTTGAGAAACCAACACTGCCCTTCATCCCTAATCTTAATTCATCTTAACGTTTTTAGTCCAAGTCTGATTTTACAAACCCTGAAAAATCTCCATTTAATTCAATGTAATAACAGGATCATCACAATACATACAAATTTTCCCATAGTTACAAATAGGTGCTTCACAATAGTAACGTGCAGATGTTTTTAGACAGACCAGTGAGAACACAGAATGAAAATTCAACAAAAAAAATACATTTTCCACGGTAAGCAACAGTGCATATATACTGTATTTCCACAACTCTGAACAAAACTGTTGCCATTACGATGATAAAAACCTTTATGGCTTTTTATACAACAATTTATGAAGGTCTTTATGATATACCCATACTTCAAAAACAAGAATATACACTTACTATTATGTTTTTGCTGGTGCAGAATGCCTCAACAGGTTTAATTATCCTTGATAGTGAGTGGCAGTGACAAGAAATAGGTAAGAAAACAACAACTAAAGAATTTAAAGTTGCTTTTGACAATCAAATCATAAGACAGCCAACAATGGATGCTGCTGAATTGAGTCTGAAAAAGAGTTTTGAGGGACGAACTGAAATACATGGTCTAATCATAAAAATGCAGTATGTCTGGGTAGTCAATAACAAGACAACGAAAGATTTAAAAGTGCTAAAGTACAGCATTATGTTGTACATGAGGTGAACCAATGTTTCATTTATGTACCTTAATAGGTCAACAAAAGGAAGAACTGCATTTTGTTACTTAAAAAGTGAAAGACACTCCCTTTTTTGTTAAGTTTGTAGTCCAACCTAGTCCAATCACCGACAAGATGAGCTTGGACACAAGTTTGATAGTTCCTAAATCTCCACATGAGCTGGAATGTACAGTGGTAGAGGACATTGATGCCAGAGAGGAAGTCACCCAATAGATGTCCTTTCCTTTACCTTCCTCCTCCAGCACTTTCTTGTTACCTGCAGCCACAGCTTTCGACCACCATGTCCTCATACTGCTTGTACACTACATTATTGGCCGAGTCAATGTAGAGAATACTGATGGGACTAAGTCTAGTGGGTACACAGCACGTGGGCGGCGTCGAAAGAGGATCCATAGAGTTCATGAGCGTCTGAATGATGGCGTGATTGGTAGGCTCCAGGTGTGAACGTATGGGAAAATCACAGATGCCATCACAGTGGAAGGCCTCGTACTCCAACGGTGCAATGATCCAGTCGTCCCAGCCCATCTCCTTAAAGTTAACGTGCAGTTGCTTGCGGTTGCACCGCGCCCTTGGATTTTTGTTTGGTTTCTTGCCACGTGGCAGTGGTGCACGGCGCATCCTGCGCTGCGTGAACAAGTACTCATACACAGTTTTGTTGTCGTGGCCAGAGCGGGCCTTGATCTCGTTGTAAAAGAGACCACGTTTTTTTGTGCGGCTGAACACCACAAAAAAGGCTTTCTCTTTGCCTTGCCGACCCAAACGATCGAGACCGAGCGACCGGAGATCCAAGACTCGGCCCCGATCCATGGCCTCCAGCTCGAAACAAACATGAGCCATGTTCCTAAAGTTCTTGAACAGTTTCCATATGTCAAATACCTCCCATTTTGGGATTCTGCGATCCTCGAGGGGCCGTGACTGAAGCAGCATTGCCCTCTGCATACCTGTTGCACAGGTGTAAAGTCGCAGAGTGGCTTCACCCCCTTTGCCAGAGGCTCTAAGTGGGTCCATGAATGGCTTTCGGAGAATGCGTAGTTCAGCTCCCAGCAGTCCCTCCTTCTCCAAAGTACTGATGTTAAAGTGGTACCTCTGGTGCCTTAACATGGGCAGATGTTCATCTACATTTGTAAAAATAAAACCAAAGAAAAAAAAAGGTTACAGGATACCAGGGTGAGTTAGAGGATGACTCTTTTAAATTGAATTTGAAAATGTACCTCTAATCAACTAAACAAAGTTTGTTCAATCTATCCACCCTAAACAGAGCTTGGGTAAAGGAAAATAACATCCTCTCTCTGATCACAGCAGCTGTGCTTTTTCCTATTTGAGTCATCAACAACACACTGATCTGTGTTTACCTCTGTGCTTGTTAGAGAAAATTTACAGTGAAAAAAAATCAAAGAGTACATTTTAATCCACGAAATGTTTACTTTCAATCGCTATTAAAAACAGACCTTCTTGCCTCAGAGAAACAATCATTCTGTAAACTGAACTATAGTAAACCTGATTTTATTTACCAATAGGATTTGTCTAATTGCTAAGAAAAAATGTGTAGCTACAAAGTGTGTGTGTGTGTGTGTGTGTGTGTGTGTGTGTGTGTGTAGGGGGAGGTCAAGTTTATATATCATTGTGGGGATAGAAATAGCAGACATTTTTTACCTTGTGAAGAGATTTTGCTGGTTCCCATAAGGGATTTTTTTAATATTTGAAACAATTGCAAAGGAAAAAGCAAAAAAGTGTTTTATTTCATTTGATTTGTTTTACCTAAGGTTAGGGTCTTAGGTGGAGGTTTACATATGTTTTCACAGAAAAGGCAACTTTCTTTTGAAAAAAAAAAGAGTCAAAATATTTGCATTAGGTTGCTGAGGTTAAGGATAGGGTTAGGTGTAGGTCTAGCATTAATTAGCTACAGAAAACATTGGAAACAGTGGAAAGTCCCCACCAGGATAATGACGTGTGTGTGTGTGTGTGTGTGTGTGTGTGTGTGTGTGTGTTTGGAAATAAAGTTTATATGTCATTGTCAGGACCAACTGTCCCCACAAACAATGAAAGATCTGACTTTGTTCCCACAGGTTCCCACTGGGAAAACATTTTTATTCCTTTCCTTTGTTATGAACTGTAAATTTAATTTAAAAAAGCAACAGAGCCTTTCCTTAAGGATACTGAGGTTAGGTGAGAAGTAAGTGTAGCATTAATTAGCAACAGCAATGCGATGTCAATGTCAAGTCCCCACAATGACAAGTCCCCACAATGTGTGTTTGAGTAATGAACTACCAACGGAATGATAATTAAACGGTTTGCTTGCGATTTACAAAACCGTTTTATACAAAATAAGACAACAGAAACCTGCCACAATAACATTACAACGAGGTTGGCTACTCATAGTCGTCAATATAGGCCTAGCTAGGCTAATTAACGTGTGTTGATCTCGTGACTTCTGTCTTATAGGTGATAAACTAATTATTTTTTGTAATTGCCTATAACTTCAAAGTTTTGGCTAGTATGTAAACTCACCGGATTAAAAGACCAAATAGTAGTAGTAGTAGTAATAATAATAATAATAATAATAATAATAATAATAATAATACCTTGCCCTTTGTCCACGAAGCTTGTGATGGTGTTGGCCATGCCGGCCTGGTGCAGCGCGCTGGCGTTCAGCTCTCCTGTAGACAGAGACCAGTAGAGAGACAGCATGTAATCGTGCGGGGTTACGGCCGGTTGTTTGGGTGCGTCTCTCTCCTCCGCTTTGCTCTTGGCTTTCACGCTCCTCTGTGCTGCAGCTCTTTGGTTGGCACCTTTGGTTCCTCGGGCTGTTCCTGATGGCGCAGTGGATACGGGTGCGGCACGGATGCGAGAGATCTTAGAGTCGTTGGTCGCTGCTGAGGGTGTTAGTTTGCCTCTGGGCTGGAGACTGAGTGCTTCTGGGACCAGCTGCGTGCACAGAAGCGCCCAGCAGCTGAAGACGAGAGAGAGGCGAGCGAGAGCGGTCATGCTCGAAGTTTGGTGCGGGCTGGTACGCAGGAGAAATGCGCGGAGAGGAGCGTGCCGCGACCATGAACCGAGCCGGACAGCTGAAAGCGCGCGCTCACATGGCACAGTTTGGAGCAGGTTACAGTGGCTAAGGTGTGCGGATCTCTCTGCAGAACCATAGTGAGGAGAACCACTCACACGCAATCGCGCGCAGGTCCGACAGAGCAGTGCGCGTGCAGACCGCTTTCCTCGCTGCGGAGAGTCGCGTGAATCTGAGCGCGCATCCCGAGAGCGAGTTTAAATGGAGCTCTCTCTCTCTACCTCTGACTCTCTTCGTTCACTCTCTCTCTCTACCTCACTTATCCTCTCTCTACCACTCTCGTTTCTTTCTCCACCTGCCTGGCTTTACTTCTGGCGCTCGTTCGTTATTATTATTATCACTCACAACCGTCCGGCTCACCTTTGCTTTATACCCCTCTCTTTGCTCCTCTCTTCTTCCTCTTCACTCTCATGCCTGTACTCTGTAAAAATTCAGGTATGACGTTCAATAAAAAGAAAACAAGAGGCAGCACTGTGCACTCACTTTTTATTGAGTGAACTTCAGCCTCTGTTCAGTGAAGCTCAACTTACCCAAATCTAACGACTTGCACAATTACATTCACTGGCCACTTTATTAGTACACCTGTTCAAATAAGCAGTTCAAGATGACTTGTCGGAATTCAAACTGAGCGACAGACTGGGTTAAGAATGGTGGTGTAAGTGACTTTGAACATGGCATGGTTGTTAGACGGGCTGGTTTGAGTAAGTCTCAAAGTCTGCTGAAACATTCCGATGGTAGCGTCAGAATTTGGCATAAACAACATGAAAGCATGGATCCATCATGCCTTGTACAGTTCAGGCTGCTGCTTCTGGTGTACTGATGTGGGGGATATTTTCTTGGCACACTTCGGGCCCCTTAATACCAACTGAGCATTATTTAAACTATACAACCTACCTGAGTATTGCTGCTGACCATGTTCTTCCCGTTATGACCACAGTGAACCATCTTCTATGCGCCATGTCAGGAAGCTCAAATCACCTCAGACCGGTTTCTTGAACATGACAATGAGTTTAGAATGTGACAGTGAGAATGAAGACAGTTCTAAAGGCAAAAGGGGGTTTAACCTTTATGGTACTAGCATAGTGTAGGCTACCTAATAAAGTCTACCCAGTAATTTTTCCTCTCTGTACATTATACCTTCTTACTAAATGGTGACTTTTTAAAAGTAGACATCATAAACACCTGAGGTCCATAAATATTTATACCCAATTGTTTGTTTGTTTATTTGGTTTACTTAATGCCGCTATCAGCTACAGCAGACATCTCAGCCACACACACAAGGCTACATCAAGATTAGCCATATATATATTCAAGTCAATGTCAATTTAGTGTGATCTAACATGCATGTCTTTGGACTGCGGGAGGACACTGGAGAGTAACTGGAATAAACTCGCGCAGACACGGGGAGGACATGCAGACTCCACACAGAAAGGACCCAGGCCACCCCATCCTGGGATTGAACCCAGGACCTTCTCGCTGTGAGGCAGAAGTGCTATCATCCGAGCCACTGTGCGGCCCATTTATACTCAATTAATTTGATTGTTGGTTATGAACAAATGTATTGCAATACACATCCCACATTATTTTAATTTCCCACAGCATTCATCCAAACTATGTAATTGTTACTGACTGACAAATGCTTTAATTTTTTACACAACAGAAAACCCTCTATTCCCTGAGGTATTTCAGTGGTTATGTGAGTAACAGTGTTTATTTTTATGGTTACAGTAAATTCAACTTACTACAAAAGTACAAACAACAAATTATTCTAATCTGCTGCAAATGATAAATCAATCAAACAATCAATAAACAAACAAAACAAACCACAAGATGGAATCAGAAGTTACTTCTCATGGTCAAATACAATGTCAAACTTACAAGCAATCAGATAGTTCTGGTAGTTAACAACAATAAAAGACGCTCAGCAAAATGTGTAACATTCTCACACCAACATGCCAACTTGTTAGTAAATACAGGTTTTAACTGATTTTTTCAAAAGAAATACTTAAAGAAACACTCCACTTACAAAAAACAGAAATGAAAAAAGATATCTGAACAGGTAATGTCCCAGCTGATTGGTTGGTACATGTGTTTTAACCAACTTAACCAACTGTCTGCTGGTAGCCATGCACCGTCACCCAGAACCCACATTATTGAAACTGTGTCTGTTACCCGCATCTGCCCTAAACGTAAACGCTCTCAAAAAGTCTATTTTAATAACCTCATTAGTATAAACACAGATAGCTGCCAAAGAAATGACAACATTAGACTAAAGCTAGGATTACTTAACATTAGATCACTTACAAACAAAGCAGTGATTGTAAATGAAATGATCACTGATAAACGCTTACATGCTCTCTGTCTCACTGAGACTTGGATTAGACCTGATGAATATTTAACCTTAAATGAATCCTCACCTCCTGGATACAGTCATGCTAGTCGCCCTCGTCCTAATGGTCGGGGGGGAGGCATAGCCACAATTTTTGACAAAGAGTTAGGTGTTACAGCTAAATCCCATTACAAGGCTAATTCTTTTGAAATACTGATTCTTAATGTGACTGATCCATCGTTATGGAAGTCAAAACCACACTCTTTTCAGCTTATCACTATTTACCTCCCTCCTGGTCCCTATTCAGAATTTCTTCAGGAATTTGCTAACTTTCTTTCCTGCTTACTACTGTCAACAGATAAGGCTTTAATTGTAGGTGATTTCAATATTCACTTTGACAATGAGCAGGATCCACTTATAATTGCTTTCGAGTCCATCTTAGAATCCATGGGTATCACTCAGAATGTGATGGGACCAACCCACCGCTGTAATCATACTTTAGATCTAATATTAACATTTGATATCAAAATAGATAACCTTGATGTTTTCCCCCAAAGTGATTCGATTTCAGATCACTATCTTTTAGTATTTGAGCTATCTCTAATAAATAAAATCCTTCTGCCTCGTTATCACACTAAGCACACTATCACATCTGCTACTCCAGCTGCGTTTATTAAAAACCTACCAGACTTAAAATTTAATACACCTATGGAGATAAATCATCTTGTGTAAATGAGCAATTAGAATGTGTGCTTCGCTCAACCCTGGACATGACTGCCCCTGCTAGGGTCAAACGTATTAGGGAAAAAAGGCTAGCACCATGGTATAATGACCACACCCCTACCTTAAAGCAAAGAACATGGCATTTAGAGCACAAGTGGAGACATAGTAAATTGGAGGTGTTTAAGCTTGGTTGGAGGGACAGCATGACAGAGTATAAGCATGCCCTCACTAAAGCTAAAGCTGCATACTTCTCTTCAATCATAGAGAAAAATAAGAATAATCCAATATTTCTTTTTAATACAGTCTGCAAATTAATAAAAATCCCCACAGAAAGTGATTCTCCCGTTCTGTGTCATTTTAATAGTAATGATTTTCATGACTTTTTTTAATGATAAGATAGAGAACATTAGGCATAAAACTCAATGCTCATCACATCACCAAACTATTCAGCCACCTTCCAGATGCAGCACTAGTGAAGACATCTGTTTAATGAGCTGTAAATCAAGATTAGAATCTTTTACCCCAATTACTAATACTTAACTATCCGCACTGATCAGCTCGTCTAAGTCATCAACATGTTTATTAGATCCCATTCCTACACGTTTACTCAAACAAGTAATACCTAGTATTATAGAGCCACTGTTAGTTATTTTAAAGTCATCCTTTACCTTTGGTTATGTGCCCAAATCCTTTAAAGCTGCCGTTATCAAACCACTGATTAAAAAAGCCACTCTTGACATTTGTGTGATATCTAATTATAGACCAATTTCAAATCTACCGTTTCTGTCCAAAATCTTAGAAAAAGCCGTCTATCAGCAGCTCTGCAGTTACCTCCAAAGGGATGAAATTTATGAAACATTTCAGTCTGGCTTCAGGCCCCATCATAGTACTGAAACAGCATTGATTAGGGTACTAAATGACTTGTTAATGTCCGCAGATAAGGGATGTGTTTCTTTTCTTGTTCTGTTAGATTTAAGTGCAGCATTTGACACTATAGATCATGATGTTTTACTAAACAGACTAGAAAATACTATAGGTATTAAGGGATTAGCACTTTCTTGGTTTAAATCCTACTTGACCGACCGGTACCAGTTTGTTCATATAAATAATCTAAGGTCTAAGATCTCAAAAGTGAAGTATGGCATGCCTCAGAGGTCAGTGCTTGGCCCGCTTTTATTCTCTCTGTACATGCTGCCACTAGGCTCAGTTATTCGTAAACATGGCATTAGTTTCCACTGCTATGCAGATGATACACAGCTGTACATATCAGCCAAACCTAATGACAGCCTTACAATCAACAAAATTGAGGACTGTGTAAAGGAAATAAAAGATTGGATGTTATTTAATTTTTCTTACTTAACTCAGATAAAACTGAGGTGCTATTAGGGGACCCAAAGGCTGTGAGAGACAGGTTAGCTACATCTATCCTAACCTAGATGGCTGTCCAGTATTGCCCCGTTCGTCTGTAAAAAAACTTAGGGGTCACATTTGATTCAGATCTCTCCTTTGATGCACACATTAGCAGCATCACTCGAATTGCTTTCTTTTCAATTACGTAATATCGCTAAACTTAGAAATATCCTCACTTTTAATGATGCAGAAAAACTTGTTATGCGTTTATAACCTCAAGGTTGGATTACTGTAACGCCTTACTTACTGGATGCTCTAGTAAATCTATAAATAAACTTCAGTTAGTTCAGAATGCAAGCTGCCCGAGTGCTAACTCGAAAACTAGAAAATTTGATCATATCATCCTGTTCTATCATCACTGCACTGGTTACCAGTCAAATTCCGCATTGATTACAAAATACTTCTATATAACTTATAAAGCTCTACATGGCCCTGGCCCCACATATCTGAGTGACCTCTTAGAGTTTTACAATCCAACTCGTCTACTTCGTTCGCAGGGTGCAGGACTTCTTTTAGTTCCTAGAATTAAAAAAAGTCACAGCAGGGGGAAAAGCTTTCTCATACATGGCCCCCCAACTATGGAATAAACTTCCCACTTTCGTTCGAGATTTCAGACACCCTCCAAAGTTTTAAGTCTAGGCTAAAGACATACTTATTTACGCAGGCTTTTGACTAGATTTAGACCAGGTTGCATGGCTTGGGTTGCTGAGGCCGGAGTCTGGAGTCATGTCTGGCCTGCCTGCCTGTCCCGCGTTTGCCGGGAGTGTCGAGTGGGCGGTCTGGCTGAACTAGGCTTGGGTCCTCGTGATCTTGACTCATGCATCCTTGCCTTAGAATAAGGGCAGAGCTGGGGGTTCATAGTCAAAGAGTCTTATGGTGATCAGAGATGTTTGGGTTGCTGTCTTCTGCCGCTCGTGGGGTTGGCCAATGTCTCATGTGATCCCTCTTGGCTGTGTTTTCCTTCCAGTTCTCTCCTCTTTTCTAGCTTTCTAGCTATGCTGCTATAGCTAATGCTGGCCGGGGTCTCATGCTACACTTGGGCATCAGTGATTGACATGGCATCAGTGATTGTTAATAAACACTGTGCTCTTAATCAATAACTAATTACATTTTTATGTTTTCTCTCCGAGCTGTGTTCCGGCAGTTACGGCCCCACACATGATGTTCATCTGATGGAGCTCCACTGTGCATAATTCACATTTTTATTCGACCATGACTCCATGACTTTAGTTTCGCTCTTAGGATTTATCATCATACCTCGGCCACTTAATGTCGATGTGCATACTTTCACATTCTATTCGAACTTTGACTCCATGACTTTAGTTTCGCTCTTAGATTATCATCTACTCCGCCCCAAGGAGGTTGGGTCCCTTTTTTGAGTCTTGGTCCTCCCAAGGTTTCTTCCTAGAACTAGGGAGTTTTTCCTTGCCACTGTCGCCCTAGGCTTGCTCAATTTGGGATTGGACGTAGTTATTAGGAGATAATCTAAACTTGTAAAGTTGCTTTGAGACAATGCTCCATTGTAAAAAGCGCTATATAAATAAATCTGACTTGACTTGACTTGACTTGTTTTGACATTTGATTAAGTGACAAGAAAACACAAGGTACACTAGGTTTAGTGCATAAATTGGAGAGAGCAGGTATTTGGCTATGTTACCACATTCTGTCAGCACTTCATTGCCATCGTTGCATATGGTAACATTCACTGGGTCCTCTTCATTTTCAGCATGAACAACAAGCATTTTCATAATGTACTCTCTCTCTCACTCTCTCTCTCTCTCTCTCTCTCTCTCTCTCTCTCTCTCTCTCTTTCTGACGAAGCACAAAAGATGAGTAAAACAGACAAGTCCTCTTTTTCTCATTACCACAAGGATTCAGCAGTAAACAACTGGCTGAAGGGCAACTAAAATAGTTTTCAGACCAATGAACCAAGAACAAGAGGAAATGTTTACCCATATAAGACTTTTCATTTAAGTACAAAAAGTAGAATCTAGATAGCTATGCAGCCATGACAACGCTTCTTGGCAGGTTACGTAGGTGACAGGTGAAATGATTGTTAGAGTGTGGAAAAGAAAATGGTTATAATAAACATATTGTAATCATGCAATTCTAAAATACAAATGTGGCAATCAAGAAAATGTTCTCATTGCTTTCTTCTACACTCCTGGGCAAAAAAGTGGACCAAGCCCAAACATTGAATCATTTAATGGAAAAATTTGAAAATTAGCAAGTATGAAAATGTGAAAAAAAAAACCTCATGAGACCTGTGCCGTAATCTGGAAGGCCCATAATCTCTTCAAGCAGAGATGACAACCTGCTGAAATTTATAGCTCTCAAAGATAAGAAAAAAGCCTTCGAAAACTAACAACAGTATTCAAGATCTCAAAAAACAAGACTATAATCAGAAGGTTGTCTAATGTAGGTTTTGTGTCTAAAAGATGTGTTAAAAAGCCATTACTGTCTATTCTGTCTGGCAGAATATGGAAACTTTGATTCAGAGTGGTTCGGCAGAATTTTGTGGACTGATGAATTACGATTTGAATGCATGGTGATGATCCCGAAAGGTGTCTTTGAAGATCTGGTGCGATACACAAAAGTGAATTCATCTCTACTACCATTAACCAAAGAGGTCGAGGAGTCATGGTGTCTGGAGGATTTTCAGCTGATGCTACTGTTGATCTGCTTCACTGTGAAAATCAATTAATGGTTTGGAGTACAAGGAAATATTGCCTAAAAGACTTGCTACCCACACCTGAAAGCTGATTTCTAAAGAGGAATGATCACATTGTACATTTCAGTGCTCCTGCTCAAACTGCAAAGACTACCAAGACATGGCTTGAGAACAAGTCCATCAGGATCATGTTTTGACCTGGTCCATACTCCAGAACCCTATAGAGAATATTTGGTTCCATATTGACCCCAAACTAACCATGAAATATTTTTCAACTACTCATCAACTGTTTGAAGCCATTATCACTGAGTGGAACAACATTCTTCTTTCTGTAAAAAACTGTCTACTTTTTAGGTTACCCAAAAGAAGTAAAAATTAAGCAAAATAAGACTATCCCAGGTGGCTTTATCTATTTATTTAATTCTTGCGCATTCCCTGACCTTTAGTTCCTATTGAGATCATTAAAGCTTAATATTTTGCAATTTTGGGTTTGGCTCATTTACAGTGGTGCTTAAAAGTTTGTGAACTGTTTAGAATTTTCTATATTTTCTGCATAAATATGACCTAAAACATCATCAGATTTTTACACAAGTCCTAAACGTAGATAAAGAGAACCCCAGTTAAACAAATGAAACAAAAATATACTTGGTCATTTATTTATTGAGCAAAATTATCCAATATTATATATTAGTGGGTGGCAAAAGTATGTGAACTTCTAGGATTAGCAGTTAGTTTGAAGGTGATATTATAGTCAGGTGTTTTCAATCAATGGGATGACAATCAGGTGTGAGTGGGCAGCCTGTCTTATTTAAAGAACAGGGATCTATCAAAGTCTGCTCTTCACAACACATGTTTGTGGAAGTGTATCATGGCACGAACAAAGGAATCTGAGGACCTCAGAAAGAGAGTTGTTGATGTCCATCAATCTGAAAAAAGTTACAAAACCATCTCTAAAGAGTTTGGACTCCACCAATTCACAGTCAGACAGATTGTGTACAAATGGAGGAAATTCCAGACCATTGTTACCCTCCCCAGGAGTGATCGACCAACAAAGATCACTCCAAAAGCAAGGCGTGTAATAGCTGGTGAGTCCACAAAAGACTCCAGGGTAACTTCTAAGCAACTTCAGGCCTCTCTCACATTTACTAATGTTAATGTTCATAAGTCCACCTTCAGAAGAACACTGAACAACAATGGTGTGCATGGCAGGATTGCAAGGAGAAAGCCACTGCCCTCCAAAAAGAACATTGCTGCTCATCTGCAGTTTGCTAAAGATCATGTGGACAAGCCAGAAGGCTATTGGAAGAATTTTTTGTGGACGGATGAGACCAAAATAGATCTTTTTGGTTTAAAAGAAAAGCGTTATGTTTGGAGAAAGGAAAAAACTGCATCCAGCCAACAACCTTATCCCATCTGTGAAAACATGTGTGGTAGTATCATGGTTTTGGGCTGTTTTGCTGGCATCTGGGCCAGGACTGCTTGCCATCATTGATGGGAATGAACAATTAAATTTCTGTAAATGATATCAGAGATCTTAAGGAAAAATGTCAGGTACATCTGTCCCATGAACCTCAAGAGGGTGGTTTCTGCCGCAAGACAAACCCCTAACACACCAGTCATTCTCCAAGAATGGTTAAAGAAAAATAAAGTTACTGTTTTGGAATGGCCCAAGTCAAGTCCTGATCCCCCCCCTTATCCAATCGAAATGTTGTGGGAAGGACCTGGAAACCGAGCAGTCTCATGTTGAGTAAACCCACCAACATCCCAGAAGCCTGAAGCTGTTTCTGTACATAGGAATTGCGAAAATTCCTCCAAGAGCCGTGTGCCAGGAACTGATCAACAGTTACAGTAAACGTTAGCTGCAGTTATTGCCGCACAGGGGGGTCCACACCAGATACTGAAAGCAAAGGTTCAAATACTAACTAACATGTATATCGGATAATTTTCTCAATAAATTTCTCAGTAAAAATCGCAATAAAAATTTCTAAATAAATAAATGACCCAGTATAATATTTTTTTCTAATTTCTTTAACTGGCTCAGCGTATGTACTTTTAGGACTTGTGTGAACATCTGATGAACGTTTAATGTCATATCTATGCAGAAATTATAGAAAATTCTACAGGGTTCACAACTTTTCAACAAGCAGCACTGTATTGCCCAGGAGTGTAATAATACTGCTCTGAGGCTTTCTGACTGCACCTTTTTTTCCTTCTCTCAATATGCATAGAGGGTTTGGCGTTAGAGTTTAAATGGTGTGTAGATATACAAGAAATCCTAAATCTCACCTAACTAAACATACGTCCATTAAAACTGGTTTGGTGCTCTGGGGGCCCCATCCCAATGCGGCGAGGTGGACCAAGCCTACAAGCAGTTATGGTCGCTGAACTGCTGGCTGTCCAAGTGGTGCTCTGAAAACAACATGGGCTATATAGACAACTGGACAGCCTTTGAGGGTAAGCCTGGCCTTTTAGGATGGGACGGTGTCCATCCCACTCGGGCGGGTCCTGCTCTCATCTCCTGCAACATTGCCCATAGTCTTATGGCCCGATTAGGGGCTGGCTATCCAGAGCAGGGGTCAGGCGGCAGACAGACCGGCTTAACCAACTGTCTGCTGGTAGCCATGCACCGTCACCCAGAACCCACATTATTGAAACTGTGGCTGTTACCCGCATCTGTCCTAAACGTAAACGCTCTCAAAAAGTCTGTTTTAATAACCTCATTAGTATAAACACAGATAGCTCCAAAAGAAATAACAACCTTAGACTAAAGCTAGGATTATTTAACATTAGATCACTTACAAACAAAGCAGTAATTGTAAATGAAATAATTACTGATAAACGCTTACACGCTCTCTGTACACGCTCTCTGTCTTAAATGAAGCCTCACCTCCTGGATACAGTCATGCTAATCACCCTCGTCATAATGGTCGGGGGGGAGGCATAGCCACAATTTTTGACAAAGAGCTAAGTGTTACAACTAAATCCCATTACAAGGCTAATTCTTTTGAAATACTGATTCTTAATGTGACTGATCCATCGTTATGGAAGTCAATACCACACTCTTTTCAGCTTATCACTATTTACCGTCCTCCTGGCCCCTATTCAGAATTTCTTCAGGAATTTGCTAACTTTCTTTCTTGCTTACTACTGTCAACAGATAAGGCTTTAATTGTAGGTGATTTCAATATTCACTTTGACAGTGAGCAGGATCCACTTAAAATTGCTTTTGAGGTCATCTTAGAATCCATGGGTATCACTCAGAATGTGATGGGAAAAACCCACCGCTGTAATCATACTTTAGATCTAATATTAACATTTGGTATCAATATAGATAGCCTTGATGTTTTCCCACAAAGTGATTTGATTTCAGATCATTATCTTTTAGTATTTGAGCTATCTCTAATAAATAAAATCCCTCTGCCTCGTTATCACACCAAGCGCACTATCACATCTGCTACTCCAGCTGCGTTTATTAAAAACCTACCAGACTTAAAATATAATACACTTATGGAGCCCGATCATCTTGAGTGTGTAAATGACCAATTAGAAAGTGTGTTTTGCTCAACCCTGGATATGATTGCTCCTGCTAGGGTCAAACCCATTAGGGAAAAAAGGCTAGCACCATGGTATAATGACTACACTCATACCTCAAAGCAAACAACGTGGCGCCTAGTGCGCGAGTGGCGACATAAGTCTCCTCAATCATAGAGAAAAATAAGAATAATCCAAGATTTCTCTTTAATACAGTCTCCAAATTAACAGAAAACCCCACAGAAAGTGATTCTCCCATTCTGTGTAATTTTAACAGTAATGATTTCATGACTTTCTTTAATGATAAAATAGAAAACATTAGGCATAAAACTCGATGCTCATCACATCACTAAACTATTCAGCAACCTTCCAGGTGCAGCACTAGTGAAGACATCTGTTTAATGAGCTGTAAATCAAGCCTAGAATTTTTTACCCCAATTACTATTACTGAACTATCCGCACTGATCAGCTCGTCTAAGTCATCAACATGTTTATTAGATCCAATTCCTACACGTTTACTCAAACAAGTATTACCTAGTATTATAGAGCCACTGTTAGTTATTTTAAATTCATCCCTTACCTTTGGTTATGTGCCCAAATCCTTTAAGTCAGCTGTTATCAAACCACTGATTAAAAAAGCCAATATTGACCCTTGTGTGATATTTAATTATAGACCAATTTCATATCTACCATTTCTGTCCAAAATCTTAGAAAAAGCCATCTATCGCAGCTCTGTAGTTACCTCCAAAGGAATGGTATTTATGAAACATTTCAGTCTGGCTTCAGGCCCCATCATAGTACTGAAACAGAATTAATTAGGGTACTAAATGACTTGCTAATGTCTTCAGATAAGGGATGTGTTTCTTTTCTTGTTCTGTTAGATTTAAGTGCAGCATTTGACACTATAGATGTTTTACTAAACAGACTAGAAAATGCTGTAGGTATTAAGGGATCAGCACTTTCTTGGTTTAAATCCTACTTAAACGACCGGGACCAGTTTGTTCATATAAATAATCTAAGGTGTAAGCTCTCAAAAGTGAAGTATGGCGTGCCTCAGGGGTCAGTGCTTGGCTTTTATTCTCTCTGTACATGCTGCCCCTAGGCTCAGTTATTCGTAAACATGGCATTAATTTCCACTGCTATGCAGATGATACACAGCTGTACATATCAGCCAAATCTAATAACAGCCTTACAATCAACAAAATTGAGAACTGTTTAAAGGAAATAAAAGATTGGATGTTATTTAATTTTCTCTTACTTAACTCAGATAAAACTGAGGTTCTGTTAGTGGGACCCAAGGCTGTGAGAGACAGTTTGGCTACGTCTATCCTAAATCTAGATGGCTGTCCAGTACTGCCCAGTCCATCTGTAAAAAACTTGGGTGTGACACATTTGATTCAGATCTCTCCTTTGATGCGCACATTAGCAGCATCACGCGAATTGCTTTCTTTCAATTACATAATATCGCTAAACTTAGAAATATCCTCTCTTTTAATGATGCAGAAAAACTTGTTAATGCGTTCATAACCTCAAGGTTGGATTACTGTAACGCCTTACTTACTGGACGCTATAGTAAATCTATAAATAAATTTCAGTTAGTTCAGAATTCAGCTCAACTCGAACTAGAAAATTTGATCATATCACTCCTGTTCTATCATCACTACACTGGTTACCAGTCAAATTCCGCATTGATTACAAAATACTTCTTATAACTTATAAAGCTCTACATGGACTGGCCCCACATTATCTGAGTGAACTCTTAGAGTTTTACAATCCATCTACTTCGTTCGCAGGGTACAGGACTTCTTTTAGTTCCTAGAATTAAAAAAGTCACAGCAGGGGGAAAGGCTTTCTCATACACGGTCCCCCAACTATGGAATAAACTTCCCACTTTTGTTCAAGACTCAGACACTCTCCAAAGTTTTAAGTCTAGGCTAAAGACATACTTATTTATGCAGGCTTTTCACTAGATTTGGACAGGTTGGCATGGCTTGGTCCGCTGGGGGCCTTCGTCTGAGTCATGTCTGTCCCTGGCCTGCCTGCCTTGTCCCCTTGCGGGAGTGTCGGGTGGCGTCGTGGCTGAACTGGGCTTCTGTCCTCGTGATCTTGACTCATGCAACCTTGCCTTAGATAAGGCAGAGCTGGGGGTTCACATATGTCAAGAGTCTTATGGTGATCAGGAGACGTTGGGTTGCTGTCTTCTGGTGGTCTTCTGTTCTTCCGCGCGTGGGGTACCAATGTCCATTTGATCCCTTCCCCCACCCCCCCCCCTTGGCTGTGTTTCCTTCCATTCTCCTCTTTCTACTTTCTAGCTATGCTGCTATAGCTAATGCTGCTGGGTCTCATGCTAACACTTTGGCCTCAGTGGATTTGATCATGGCATCAGTGATTTTAAGAAACACTGTGCTCTTAATCAATAACTAATTCATTTTCTGTTTTCTCTCCGAGCTGTGTTCCCGGCATTTCCCGCCCACACATGATGTTCACTGATGGAGCTCCCACTGTGCATAATTCACATTTTATTCGACCATGACTCCATGACTTTAGTTTCGCTCTTAGATTTATCATCATACCCCGGCCACTTAATGACGATGTGCATACTTCACATTCTATTCGAACTTTGACTCCATGACTTTACTTCGCTCTTAGATTTAACATCTACGCCGCCCAAGGAGGTTGGGTCCCTTTTTGAGTCTTGGTCCTCCCAAGGTTTCTTCCTAGAACTAGGGAGTTTTTTCTTGCCACTGTCGCCCTAGGCTTGCTCAATTTGGGATTGAACGTAGTTATTAGGAGATAATCTAAACTTGTAAAGTTGCTTTGAGACAATGCTCCATTGTAAAAAGCGCTATATAAATAAATCTGACTTGACTTTTATCTCTATTCCAATCACACCTCCCTTGTCACTCACTTCTGAATTCCTCTGTTATTTAGTGAATAACCAATATCACAATAACTTGTCAATATTTTTTTTAGATAAACAGCAACTAAAAACAACAAATTATAGTGAGCACTCACAAAGTGGAATGTTTATTAAGGGAGACTGGATTACACATAACATGTGAAGGAAAGTATCCAAGTGGACTCTGCTGACTGTGGGTGGTATCTAGACAAATGTGATTAATAGACTGCATAGGCAGTCTGAAGGGAAGCAGGGAACAGACTGACTGTGAATGTAATGCCCATGTTTTAATATATGACATTTTAATAACTCTAATAATTTTTCATTTCATTTCCTTTCCATAACCGCTTAATCCATTTCAGGGTCATGGGAAGCTCGGGCTTATCTGGTAGCACAGGGCACAAGACAGGAAGCAACCCTAGACAGGGAGCCAATCCATCACAAGGAACACACACACACACACACACACACACACACACACACACACACACACACACACACACTTTAGAGACCAACAGATGTAACACATCTGTGGAATGTTGGAAGAAACCAGAAAAAAACCCACTGGGCCATAGGGAGAACATGCAAACTTCACAGCACACTACACAGTTCCAGGAGTGAACTGTTTCCTATTGTCATTTTTTTTACACTTCTCATTATTTCCTCTTTCCCCGTCTCTCCACTTTCTCTCTCCTAGTTTGAACTTTGTCCAGTGAAAATAACACATAAATATCTCTCTCTCTCTCTCTCTCACACACACACACACACATCTGCAGGTGCTCAAATGGTTTGCAAACCTGAGCGCACACACTGGAGCCGGGATTCTAGCACAAGCCTCTTTAATTGCCCTCTGATGTCATGCTGTCCAGTTACATTTCAGTGCTATATTTCTCCTTAAATCTTCTCCACTCCGTTGTTGCTCTTTGAAGATCATTGCATGTATGGAAACACTGCGAGGTAAAAAAAAAACAACCTTATTTTATTTTAAGGTCGTATAAGGTGCCAGATATTACAGCTTGAACAGGTGCCAGATATTAAAATTAATTGCATATTCCTTACATAAATAATTAAAAATCCTGGCTGTCACGCCCCACGGCCAATCGCTGGTTTCCATCGTCGGTTATCTCTATGGTAAGCGAGCCAAACTACAATCCCACAATCCCTTGAGGGATCCTCTTGCCGACCAATCCGGGAGCCCCTTCCCAACTAAGGACCCCAGATTAGTTTATTGTCAACACCTGTGGGAAATGCTTTATAAGCTCGGTTGTTTGGGGCGCTCTGAGCAAAGTATTGTCTCGATTCCGCACGAGCTTACTGAGCGCTCCTGTTTCGTTTGTCTGTCGGTTGTGGATATACTGCTGTTGCGCTCCTCCGTCCGTTGTCGTTATACTCCTGTTTTGTTCCTCCGTTTATTGTGGACTTCCTCCTTTTTGCTTCGCGTTTGCCCGAGCATTCCAGCGCTCTCCTGCTTAGTTCCTCTGTTCGGCTGAGCATCCCAGCGCTCTCCCTCTCTTGCGTTTCCTGCTCGCCACGTTGGTTCCCGCGGCACGTATAAAGCGTTCCTTGCGCTCACCTCCATTGTTTGCATTGCTTGTTATTGGTTTGGGTTATTTTGGTTATTTGGTTATTTGCATTATTTCTTTAATAAACCTTAATTGTAAACTGGAATCTGCAAGTGTCTACACTGGCAATCCCATAGATATGCATGATCAAGAGCCATAAAGATATACACACCCAAATCTGAAAAAGTTTGGACAGTATGGAAAAAAAGCAACACATCTTACATTTACACTGACTTTCATTTTATTGCAGATACAAGAAAACCCAAGGGATGCGGCCAAAAAAACCCACTAAATAATGATATGATTTCAAACAGGTAATGTCAACAGGTGACTGTAATCCTGATTTGGTACAAAAGCAGTATCCACAAAAGAGTCTTTATGGAGCAAATGTGGGCAGAAGATCTCTCTAAGTGCATGAGAAAATAATTGAAATGTTTACAATGTAAGAGGAATTTCAGAGCATAAAGGGCAAGAGCGCAAGCCTAACCTGGACACCCGTGATCTCTGATCCCTCAGATGACACTGCATCAAGAACCGTCATTCATCAGTGCGTGAAAGAACCTCACTGTAAGGGATTACTTTTGCAAACATTTGTCAAGCACTAACATATGAAGCCTTATGTTAATGTCCAGAATTAACAATGTCGACTTCTCTGGGCTCTGAGGCATCTGGGATAAATCGTCACACAGTGGAAATGTGTATCGTGGTCAGATGAATCAGTATTCCATGAGGTGACACAGAAGTCAAAACCTCTTAGTCATACTTCAACATGGAAAAGACAATAGAATACACAATTTAAAAAAAGACAAAGGTGTATTGACCTTCATACGTAAGGGAAAAACTATAGAAAAATAGGTTCTGACCTGAAAATATCTATATATACACAGTACATATCTACCAATCAACTTTAACTGTGACAAACCTACCCGAAGGACAAGTTTAATTTGCTTCCAGGACAGAAAAAGAGGCAAAAGTATCCCCAATGATCACTGTTGGAGAGTTACAGAAGATTGTACCATCTAAGGGTCACCAAGTCTCCAAAACTACCATCAGATGCCAACTACACAGCAACAGATTTTTTTTGGAAAGCTTGACAGGAAAAATCCTTTCCTGTCATCTAACCACAAACATAATTGCCTGGAGTTTGCTTAACACTACTAGGATCTTGACAGGAACTTTGTTCTTTGGTGAGATTAAATGAAAATGACCTTTATGGCAACAAACACTCAAGGTGGGTTTAATGTAAAAACAAGGAAAACTTCACTGAAAAGGTCCTGATCCCCACTGTTAAGTATTGTGGAGGTCTGTGATGTTTTAGAGTTCTTTTTCCTCCAAAGGCCTTGGGAACCATGGTAAAGTACATGGCATTATGGACTCCATGAACTACCAGGATTTTTTAAATGTAAATGTCCGCCTCTGCCAAAAAAGTAAAATAATTGGATCTTTCAGCAGGATAAAGGTCCAAAATATATGTCTAGGCCAACACAATTGGTTTACTGAAGCTTCTGCCATGGCTATGTCAGTCCCCTGATCTAATTCAAATAGTAAACCTGTGAGGTGAGCTAAAGCTGAAGGTGCATAGAAGACATAGGACCTTGGATGATCAAGAGAGATTCTGTAAAGAAGAATGGCTTCAAATTCCCAGTTCTGTCTTAAAAGACACTATACTAGAAGACCAAGTACTCTTTTATTGGCAAATGGAGGTTGTACAGTGTATTAAATGCAGGGGTGCCAATATTTCTGGCACATATGGTTTTCTTGATGCATTTCTCTGAGACGCTTTGTTTTTTTTCTAAGACTGAATTTACTTCAAATTAAGGTTGGATTTTTTAAGATTAAGCTAATTCACCAAAAGTTGAATTTGTTATAACCCATGTACTCATCTTTACCAGGGGTGCCAATAATTGGGGAGGGGACTGTACTTATATTGAAGCTGAAAACAATTACAAAAAAATTCAATTTTGATAATTTTGTAACGGTTAAAAGATTGTCGCATTGTCACCCAACAGAAAGATGAATAGATCGAACACTTTATTAACCGCAGAGGGAAAGTCAAGTATTACAGCAGCTCAAGGTACAGTAAAGTAAAACAAGAGTATTTAAAGTATTACTGTGCATAATTATATTAGATATATATAATAAACTACCATGAAACCAAGACAAATACCAATACAATGAAACCAGTACATAGTTCCTTTCAACAACAGAAAGGAATTGATGACATTTCCTATGGTAGGCATTAGTTATATGGAGAGGAATGCACTGTGTGTGCATGGGAACATTTAGGTCAATAAAACTATGCATAGTTTCTGTATTAAAACACAAAAGACAGAATGCCTGCCAAATCTCAGACCCCCTTGTTTTCACACTTATGGTCCATTTGATCAGATCCAGTTACCATATAGAAGCACTTAGTAGTCCTACAATTACAGACTGTAGTTCATCAGTTTCTCCACATACTTTGTTAGTCCCCTTTACTCTGTTCCCTAATGGTCAGGACCCACATAGATCAGGTACTATTTGGGTGGTGGATCATTCTCAGCACTGCACTGACACTGATGTGGTGGTGGTGGTGTGTTAGTCATGTCAAGTCAGATCTATTTATATAGCACTTGAGTATTGTCTCAAAGCAACTTTACAATTTTAGATTATCTCCTAATATCTATGTCCAATCCCAAATTGAGCAAGCCTAGGGCGACAGTGGCAAGGAAAAAAGTGTTATGAGGAAGAAACCTTGGGAGGACCAAGACTCAAAAAGGGACCCAACCTCCATGGGTGGCGTTTCATTCTTATAAATATAAGAATGAAACAAATTTATCTAAACTAATAAGTCTTGGAGTCATAGTTCAAGTAAAATGTAAAATATGCACATCGGCATTAAGTAGTCCGGTACACAGAGTCACTCCAGGATCTTGAGTCTAAGTTAGTGTGTGTTGTGCTGCAAGGGGTGGACACAGCAGTGCTGCCAATCGTGAAAGCAAAACGCACAATGACACACCACTACCACATCAGTGTCACTGCAGTGACACCACCCAAATAGTACCTGATTTGTGGGGGTCCTGACCATTAAAGTACAGAGTAAAGGGGACTAACAAGTATGGACAGGAGCAAATAGACTATAGTCTGTAATTGTAGAACTACAACGTGCACCTAAATGCAAGTGCAACTTAAAATGGTCAATATGTGGAGAAATAAGCCCAGTAGTTTGGTCTGGATGGCTGGACTATGTGAGTTGTTTTCTATTTTTGTGCCTGTGTGAAGGTGAGAGCCATAGGAAGAACTGTAGGACTTTAGCAACTGAAGGCAATAAATAATTTTAACATGAGTAAGGTTAGGGCACTTGTTAACTCAACTTAATAAAAGGTACAATACAGGGCTCTACAAACACTAAATGAAGCAGCAGCTGCTACTCAGGAGTTAGTGAGAAGGCTATTTCATGAAATGTATTAACATGATTTTTTTAAAGGTGTTTCTATATTCCATGCCACCCTATATGAATTGAATATATATTCAAACAAAAATCGTGGGTGAACTGCAACTCTGGACGGTGAATTCCCAGACAAGGAAGGACTAAAGCATACAGTAAGAAATCCTGAAATCTTCACTCCACACTCAAGTACAGTAGGTGGCAGCAATGAATCTCATAAATTCGTCTGTCAACTGGCAATAATAGCGAAAAGAAGAACAGCCATAGGAAAGTGCGAGAAAAATGAAACGACAAAGTCTCATTAGTACAGGCAGTTCCCGATTTATGATGGGGATGCATTCGAACAAACCCATCGCAAGTTAAATTTATCATAAACCGAGGAGTTTAATATATACTGTATTAAAACACAGTTTACCTTAACCATGCGTAAAACACTTACATTAACCTACTGTTGTTGAAAAAGCTTATTTTATGATAGAGTATTTAATGTCATGTAATTTATTGAATACTGTATTGGAAGTGAAAAAACAAAAATGTTTATAGTTGTGACCACGGCTTTTCCTCACTACATTTCCCAGCATCATCCCTTCCTTCCACGTCACCGCCTACGTCACCAATTTCCTCATTTAGCACGGGAGTGCAGGAGAGTATTGTACTGCATATCACACCTTGCAAAATTCAGATTTCAGAATATGTGTCTGCTGAAGGTATATTTATGTTTCTTATCGGATTCCCATCATAAAGGCATAATATTGTCAATTAGGCCATTGTAAAACAGGGCGTGTCTGTATGTTAAAATTTGCGCTCAATGCTCACAATCTACAAGTGTGCATTGCTTAACATCCACAATAAGTTCACTTATCTCTGGTGTACAGCATTGCAAAGATGCAGTCCTTGTTCTCCGATGTAGTTACACCCCTTCTCCCAAACTCACCCACAACTCCTTGGTGGTGCGTCAGCCTACTAAATGCTGTACTGTACACATAATCCCATCCTCAGCAGCACACCGGCGGGACATCCTCAAATGTCCCACGCTCCTGCATGACTCTTGCGCACCACAGATCCAGCGCACGTAACACGCCTGTGTGGTAAAGCATGTGGCTTATCATCACGGTGCTTAAAAGGAGCACAACACCAGCCAAACATTGCACAGCATTCGGTCTGCTCAGACTGACCATCACATGTGTTTTGTAAAACTTTGTGTTTAATACTTTCTGCACCAGAAGCTCCGCTGTTATGTGTGTCATTACAACAGCTAAAACAGCTAATGTATGACCCCAAATCAGAAAATGTTAGGACAGTAAAGAAAATGCAAATAAATGCAGTGTTTCTTTATTTCTTTTGACTTTTATTTCATTACAGACAGGTGAAAGATATTTCATGTTTTCTCAAATCAACTTCATTTCATTTGTTAATAAACACCCATTCCTGCATTTCAGGCCTGTAACACATTCCAGATGTTGGACAGTAAAGCATTTACCACTTTGTAATGTTGCCATTCCCTCTCACCACACTTGAAAGATGTTTTGGAACCGATGATACCAAGTGATTTAGTGTTTCAGGTGTAATTTTGTCCCATTCTTCCTGCAAACACATTTTAAGATGTGCAACAGTACAGGGTCATCATTGTTGCCCTTGTTTTCATGTCAAAATTCTAAATACATTCTCTATTGGAGACAGGTCAGGACTACAGGCAGGCCAGTCCAGTACTCGTAACCTCTTCTTCTCCAGCCATGCCTTTGTAATGTGTGTAGCATGTGGTTTTGCATTGTCTTGTTGAAAAATGCTTGGACGTCCCTGGAAAAGATGACGTCTTGATGGCAGCTTATGTTACTCTAAAATCTCAATGTACTTTTCTGCATTAATGCTGCCATCACAGGAGTGTAAATGACCTTTGCCAAGGGCACTGATACAACCCCATAGCATGACAGATCTTGGCTTTTGGACTTGTGGCTGATAAAAGTCCAGATGGTCCTTTCTGTCTTTGGTCCGGAGCACATGGCGTCCACTTCTGCCAAACAATATCTGAAATATTGCTTCGTCTGACCACAATACACATTTTTACATCATTACTAGTCTAAATTGCCCCCCATCCCAAATTTTTTTGGAATGTGTTGCAGGCCTGAAATGTAGGAATGGATGTGTATTAACAAATGAAATTATAATTTTTTTCTCAATACTTTCCATATGGTCCCAACTTTTTCTGATTTGGGGTTGTATATCTGGCAAGGTAATATATGGGTTAAGTAGGTTAATTACGTAAGGATAATAGCCTTATTGGACCATGGACGTTGTCCGAATGTGCAGTTTAAAGTTAACACAGAACAGTGGTAAGATAGACCAAAGTGATGTTCAGTGTTTCAGTAGGGCGAATAATATAAATTAGAACAGTTTAATTAAACACAGAATTTCAAGGCATTTACTTAGCATTGTATAGAATAAAATATTAGGGAAGATTAGAACAAAGCTGACTTGAACCTGATTGAAGTGCTAACAGAAACAGCATGAGTCAAGTTTACCTGCTACACCCTCCACATTTTCTAAACCTTCAATTTACAGAGATACAAGCATAAACATAAACCACACAGGTTTAAGTAGCCTGGAAAACAGAACAGTCTGTTTAGTGTAGTATAGTCATAGTGTCAAGTCAAGTCAAATTTATTTATATAGCACTTTTTACAATGGAACATGTCTCAAATCTAGGCCTACAGGTCATGACAGAGCAGGCAGGCCAGAGATGACCCCAGACTCCACTTCAAATCTAAATAAAAGCCTATAGGAATCAGGAAATGGTACAGAGAAGGTCCGAACAGGGGCTGACCAGGGACCAAAGTTCCCTAAGGGAGTCCAGAAGTAGTAAACCCTTGCACCGAGCATAGGTGAGGCAGCTGTGGGCCTGAACAAAGTAACAAACACAAAGGAGACTTGAGAGAGTACAGCAGCATATGGCAGTTGCTCATATGCTGCAGCTGGCACTGGCTTGGAAGTGCAAACTCACACTGCTTTCCTCATCTTCCTTCTGTTAATGATTTTGATCTGGGTAGGCTCAGGGTTGGCTTTCTCAGGACTGAACTACAAAGGACTACAATGAAACCCAGGAAAAGTTGAGGCTGTAATCCCTTGCTCTTGTGTTAATATCAGCTATTGTTGAATGACGGTTCTTGATGCAGTGCCATCTGAGGGATTGAAGATCATGGGCGTTCAGCTTAAGCTTGTACCCTTGGCCTTTAAGCAATGAAATTCCTCCCGACCTCTTGAACTGTTTCATGATATTATGCCCTGTAGAGGAAGAAATATGTAAATCTCTTCCAGTCTTTCTTTGAGATCTGGAGAACTGGAGATGCCTTTCAGGAATGCTGCTTTTGTACCAAATCATGATTACAGTCACACATTGACATAACCTGTTTGAAATCACATCATTATTATTATTCATTACTAGCTCTAAATTGCCCCCGTCAGCTTTTTTATAAATGTGTTGCAGGAAATGCAGGAAAGGATGTTTATTACCAAATGAAATGTAGTTGAACAGACAAAAAAATGAAATATCTCAGATTCATACTGTCTGCAATGAAATAAAACCCAAAGTAAATGTAAGAAACACTGTTGTTTTTTTATATGCATTTTCCATACTGTCCCAACGTTTTCTGATTTGGGGTTGTATATTGAGAAGAGGTGGTACAGTGCAATGACGGTCTTGTTCAATGTGCAGAAAATGGGTTAACAAGCAGATGTTCTTCTTCTTCTTCTTTCGGCTTCTCCCTTTATCAGGGGTCACCACATCGAGTTAAACGTTTCCACCTCACCCTGTCCTCCACGTCCTCTACTCTCACCCCAACTCCCTGCATATCTTCATTTACCACAACCAAATAACTCCTCTTTGGTCTTCCTCTCCGTCTCTTGCCTGGCAGCTCCATCTCCAACATCCTCCTACCAATATATCCACCATCCCTCCTCTGCACATGTCCAGACCATCTCAGTCTTCCCTCTCGAATTTTGTCTCTCAATTTTCCAACCTGTGCTGTCCCTGACAAGCAGATGTTCATAATGTGAAGGATGTAGCTGAATTTGCAGGTGTATCGAGGTCTGCTTAAAAACGACACTATATATATATACCTGCAGACTATCAAGCCTAATTCCCAGTACCACTGTGCCAGGCATGGTGTACTGTTTTTTATTTCTTTTTATTTGTTGCGGCTGCATATTGTCTGTGTATTGCTTATTTTGCATACTGTACAGTGTTTATACCATGTTGTTTTCTGTTGTGCTTCCATCCTTGTCCTGTGTGCTGCTTTGGCTGCACACAGCTGGTATTACATTATACTTATTAACATTTACCCTGTTTTTCTCTTGCTTATCCTAGTCAGGGATACAGGGAGATCCAGAACTTATCCTATCCTGAGCAATGCTGGGTAGGAGTCACTGGGGGAAGCCTGATAGCTTAAAGCAAATCCAGGTCACTGCTGTGGTGGGCTACCGAATTGCTTCTAGTCTACCCGAAAGCCTTATTAAAGTTTGCTATCCATAAAATAAATCATTTAGACATGGTTTATACATTTATATGGTCCCTTCTCCTGTGTTATATGAAGATTACGGATTATGTTGGCAAAAGTTCGATGGAGACACTTACCCAGTCGATTCCAAGTCTTTTATTATGACTACAAATAATATAACTGGAGAACATTAAATGGCCAAGCTCCACTGCAAGAGCACCAACAGTGTTTACTTGAGAAACAAGCTGGTTCCTCTGAATATTCGAAGATGAGAGGTTGCATTTTTGGATCGCCGAGGTGAAGCTTGTGATGTACACATAAACACGCTCAGCCAGGGGTGAAAACCTCAGCGTTAACAATCAGAACAGTGAACACAGCACATTTTCTGTCTGACCATGCTGGATGTATTCTTCTCTCAGGATGTTTTCAAAGGGGGAGGTGGAAGGGAAGGAGGAAATGTCCCATGTTCTGTGGTTAACCCGGCTCTCCACCAGCATACGAGCCCAAGAACTTGTCTTTTGTGTCCATATTCCTTCACCCTTGCCTATTTTATTAGTGCCACACTACAGTTTATTCTCTAAAAAAGCATATATGAGTGCTATGGTGCGTTACTAAACAAAAAGCCACAGACATTGCTTTCACATAAGCATATATAAGACAAATAAAGAAATGACTTGTTCTCAAGAAGAAGCCTTAAGTTTGTATGGATTCATAATTGGTGGTCTTCATGCTTCATCTGTTTGGCCATAACAACACATGAACCAACTTACTACATGAACGAGTGAATAACAGTAGTACCAATACAAACATTTTAAAAACCCTGGATAAAGCAACAGGGTTTCAGTTATATATGTTTAGACCACTAAATATAATGCTTAGCATTTTTACATATAGTTCTACAGCATGAACTTGCGCTGATGTGCCAAAAGTCATGGAACGGGAACTAGTATCGTAGAGGGCCCCCTCTAGTCCACCAAAGTTCAGGAACTTGACATAGCATCCTTTCCACAAGTGGATGGAAGACGTCTCTATGGTTGTAGAGCCATGCTGTCTGGATAGCCACCCTGTCACGCTCGCTGGCCACCACGCCAGCGTCACCTGCGCACGTCACATCACACGCACCTGTTCCTCATTTCTTCATCACACCCGCACTCTATTTAACCCGCACTCACTTCACCGTCACTGCGGATTATTGATGTTATGGCCACCACCGCGCGTTCCCTACCAGTCGTGCCTCTACAACAAAACCGTCCCTCGTCTCGCGTTCCTACCACTCCGTCCGTCCGTCCTATTCCTCACATTCCCAAGGTTGTCACGTTTCGTTTCTGCCCGTTTTCGGCTCCCGGCCTCGTTTTCTGTATCCACCCGTTTCATTCCCCGCCTGTTCAGTTCGCTGTGTTTGTTTCTGTTGAGTTAATAAAATCCCCCTTTACTTTTTGAAAACCTGCGTTCGTCTCCTGCTTCCCCTCCGGCTCAACGCGTTACAACAGATAATACCCGCCACTACATGGAGACGGGGCGGTTCACCTAATGTTTTTGTTTTCCTCGAACCGTTGTTCTAGGCGATCCGGCCTCCTGCTGGCCGTTTTGTGATCAGTGCAGGTCGTTTTTTGACATTTCCTTCCCCCTTTTTGGACTCCCCGAGTTTAGAAGGTTTCCTTTTGTTTCTCCACCGGGGAAGGTGAAGCCCCTGGTTTGGGCCACCCACAGTGGCCGGTGCTCCGGAAGGGCACCTAGATCGGTTTCCTGGAGGAGCTGGAGTTTGCTTTTAGCTCCTCCTCTGGGAATCCCCCGGCATCGACACTGTGGTTCCAGCCCTGCAGAACCAGTCGCCCTTCCCCGCTCTGCACTGGCTGGTAAGGTGCTGGATCCCCAGCTTACCACACCGTACCGCCTAGACCAGGGCTTCCAAGCGACTGCCGGCCTACAATTGTTATTTTTGTCGCTCTTGTTTTTTTTTTCTCCCGATCCCTCAGTTTCCTAGTAATTTTTTTTCGCGTTTCCAAACACGTCAGAACCCCTAGTCTCGATCTGTTAACCCTGCTCATCGGCTCCTCGACACCCGCACTGCGTTCGTTTTGGGACAACTGACGATCACTCACACGTGCCCACTCCCGCTCCCGGATGGTGGTGTCCGGTGGCTGCCCCAAGGACATCATGCAGTTCCGGTTGGCTGCCCCAGGACGTCGCAGTTCCGGGTGGCTGCCCCAAGACGTCAGCAAGTTTCCGTTGGCTGCCCCAAGGACGTCAGCATTTCCGGTGGTGCCCCCAAGGACGTCGCAGTTCCGGTGGCTTGCCCCCGGCACCAGAAGCTTTCTTTCGAAAGGCTCCCTCCACGCCGAAGCCTTGTCCAAGGCCACTGCCCTCCACTGAGACCCCGTCTGTAGACCTCACTAACGGCCGCAACCCCCAAGAAACCGTTCGGAGATTGTCTCCTCCATAGAGAACCCAAGTCTCGACTCTGCTGTCAAGCAGCATCACGTCGTCCACGACTCCTGCTGTCAAGCAATCACGTCGTCCACGACTCTGCTGTCAAGCATCACCCGTCGTCCACGACTCTGCTGTCAAGCATCACTCGTCCACGACTCTGCTCTCAGCCCCAAAATCACGCGTCGTCCACACTCTGCTCTCAAGCTCATCACGTCGTCCACTACTCTCTCCTCAAGCATCACGTCGTCACGACTCTGCTCTCAAGCATCACGTCGTCCCCCCCCACGACCTGCTCTCAAGCATCACGTCGTCCACGACCTGCTCTCAAGATCCGTCGTCCACGACTCCTGCTCTCCGCATCACGGTCGTCCACGCTCTGCTCTCAAGCATCACGCTCGTCCCGACCTCTGCCTCAACTCACGTCGTCCACGACTCTGCCTCTCAAGCATCACGGCGTCCACGACTCTGCCTCAAGCATCAACGTCGTCCACGACTCTGCTGCTCTCAAGCCTCACGTGCCGCCACTGACCTCTGCGCTCAAGCATCACGTCGTCCCACGACTCGGGCTTCAACAATTCACGTCGTCCACGACTCGCCGTCAAGCATCACGTCGTCCACGACTCTGCCTGCTCTCAAGCATCACGTCGTCCACGAACTCTGCTCTCAAGCATCACGTCGTCCAACGACTCTGCTCTCAAGCTCACTCGTCCACGACTCTGCTCCTGCTCTCAAGCATCACGTCGTCCACGCCTCTTGCTTCTCAAGCATCACGTTCGTCCACGACTTCGTGCTTCTCACATCACGTCGTCCACGACTCTGCTCTCAAGCATCACGTCGTCCCGACTCTGCTCTCCCCAAAGCATCACTCGTCCACGACTCTGCTCTCAGCAATCACACTCGTCCACGACCTCTGCTCTCAAGCATCACGTCGTCCACGCCTCTGCTCTCAAAGCATCAACGTCGTCACGACTCTGCTCTCAAGCATCACGTCTTCCCGACCCTGCTCTCAAGCAATCACGTCGTCCACGACTTCTGCTCTCAAGCATCACTCGTCCACGACTCTGCTTCTCAAGCATCCACGTGTCCACGACTCCTGCTCTCAAGCATCACGTCGCCACCGACTCGCTCTCAAGCATCACGTCGTCCACGACCCCCCGCTGACAATCATCACGTCGTCCATCCGACTCTGCTCTGGCAGCCACTCGTCGTCCACGACCTCTGCTCTGCAAGCCACTCGTCCCGTCCACGACTCTGCTCTGCCCACTCGTCGTCACGACTCTTGTCTGCATCCACTCTCGTCCACGACTCTGCGCTGCGCCCACTCGTCGTCCCCGAACTCTGCTTCTGCATCCACTCGTCGTCCACGCTCTCTCTGCATCCACTCGTCGTCCACGACTCTGTCTTCAGCCCACTCGTCGTCCACTCCTCTGCTCTGCGCCACTCGTCGTCACGCTCCTGCTCTGCAGCCACTCGTCGTCCACGACTCTGCTGGCTCTGCACACCGTCGTCCCGACTCTCTGTCTGCTCTGCATCCACTCGTCGTCCGTCACGACTCTGCTCTGCAAAGCCACTCCGCGCCACGACTCTGCTTCTGCATCCACCTCGTCCACGACTCTGCTCGCAGCCACTCGTCGTTCCACCGACTCTGCCCTGCAGCCACTCGTCGTCCACGCTCTGCTCTGCAGCCACTCGTTCGTCCACGCCTCTGCTCTGCAAGCCACTCGTCGTCCACGACTCCCTGCCTTCTCCACTCGTCGTCCACGACTCTGCTCTGCATCCACCGTCTCCACGACTCTGCTCTGCAAACAGCTCGTCGTTCCACACTCTGCTCTGCAAACCGCTCGTCGTCCACGACTCATCCCTGCACCCGCCGTCGTCCACGACTCAGCTCTGCTCCACTCGCGTCTCTCTCTGCTACCAATCAACGCCGCCTCGCCTCTTCTGTCAGCAACTCCGCCTCGCCTCTGCTTGTCAGCAACCCGCCTCGCCTCTGCTGTCAAGCAACGCCGCTCTCCTCTGCCTGTCAAGCAACGCCGCCCTCGCCTCTTCGTCAACACCGCCGCCCTCGCCTCGGCTGTCAAGCAAACGCCGCCTCGCCTCTGCTGTCCACGCAACGCCCGCCTCGTCCTCTGCTCTCAAGCCCGGCCGCCCTCGTCTCTGCTCTCCAAGCACGGCCGCCTCGTCCTCTGCTTCTCAGCACGGCCTCCTCGTTCTGCTCTCAAGCACGCCCGCCTCGTCTCCTGCTCTCAGCACGCCGCCTCGTCTCTGCTCTCAAAGCAACTGCTCCTCGTCTCTGCTCTCAGCACGGCCGCCTCTCTCTGCTCTCAAGCACGGCCGCCTCGTCTCTGCTCTCAAGCCGGCCGCCTCGTCTCGCCTCTCAAGCCCGTCCGCCTCGTCTCGGCTCGCAAGCACGTCCCGCCTCGTCCTCTTCTCTCAAGCACGGCCGCCTCTTCCTCTGCTCTCGAAGCAACGGCCGCCTCGCTCTGCTCTCAAGCACGGCCGCCTCTCGTCCTCTGCTCTCAAGCACGGCCCTCCTCGTCCTCTGCTCTCAATCACGGCCCGCCTCGTCTCGCTGTCTCAAGCACGGCCGCCTCGTCTCTGCTCTCAGCACGGCCGCCTCGTTCTTCTCCTCAAGCAACGCCGCCTCGCCTCTGCTTGCTCTCAAGCACGGCCGCCTCGTCTCTGCTCTCAGCACGGCCGGCCTTCGTCTCTGCTGTCAAGCACTGCCTGCCGTCCCCCCGGTCTCTTCTTGTCAAGCACTGCCTCGCCTCTTCTCCTTCTTTCCCTCCTTCCGCCTCCCTCTTGCTGTCAAGCACGCCCGCCTCGCCCGCCTCTGCTTGTCACGCAAACGGCGCCCTCGCCGCCCTCTCTGCTGTCAGCGTCGCCCGCCTCGCCTCCTCTTCTCTCAAGCGTCGCCTCCCTCGTCGCCTTCTGCTCTTCCATCTTCTCCGCCCTCTCCTCCTCTGCTCCCCGCTTTCTCCTCCTCGGCAAAGGGAAATCTCCTCCTCTTCTCTCCCCGTCTTCCTCCTCTCCTCCTCTCTCTCCCTCTTCTGCCATGCTCTCTCCTCCATGATGTCTCACTCCGCAAACAGATCTTCCCTCTCCCTCTTTCTCCGTGCACTGCCGGATGAAAAAGGGAAACTAAAGAAATGCTCTGACCTCTCAATGAATCGTTCTCTCCCTCTTCTCCTCCAACGACGATTCCGTCTCCTCCACCCTCTGCTCTCAAAAAGCCGCGCCGCCTCGCCGCCTCTGCTCTCAAAGCGTCGCCGCCTCGCCGCCTCTGCTGTCAAGCGTCGCCAGCGGTTCTCCACTTTTGTCCCGCTCGTCTGCCTTCAGTCGTCGCCTCATCGTGTGCCTCCAGGACTGCGACCCGGTGGCTCTTTCTGGAGTCCCTAGCTCCGTCTCGGACTCCTTGGGGGGGGGCTCTTGTCACGCTCGCTGGCCACCACGCCAGCGTTCACCTGCGCACGTCACCATCACACGCCCCTGTTTCCTTCCGCATTTTTCTTCATCACCCCCGCACTCTATTTAACCCGCACTCACTTCAATCACCGTCACTGCGGATTATTTGATGTTTTATGCACCCAACGCTTCCCTACCAGTCCGTGCCTCTACACACCGTCCCTCGTCTCGCGTTCCTACGCACTCCGTCCGTCCGTCCGTATTCCTCACATTCCCAGGTTTGTCACGTTTCGTTTCATGCCCGTTTTCGGCTCCGGCCTCGTTTCTGTTATCCACCCGTTTTCATTCCCCGCCTGTTCAGTTCGCTGTGTTTGTTTTCTGTTGATTAATAAATCTCCCCTTTACTTTTGAACCTGCGTTCGTCTCCTGCTTCCCCTCCGGCTCACGCCGTTACACACCCACAGTCCGGTGGTAGTTGTAGGTGCCGGATCTCAGGTGTGAATGGACCTCATGACCAAATCCCATAAATGCTTGATTGGGCTCATATCAGGTGAACATGCAGGCCACAACATTTGATTGTACTCTCCAGCATGCTCCTCAAACCAATTCTGCACGAGTACCCAATTGCACGGTGCATTATCCTACTGGCATATCACTTCATTGTAGGGGTACATGAAATCCATGAACTGCTGCAAATGGTCACCAAGCAGTGAAACCTAGCAGGCACCAGTCAATGCTGTGTTAAAACGGACCAGTGGAACAAACTCACAACGGGGACAACATGGCTTCATGGGGTCTGCCCCCAATATTCAACAGAGGACAAAGAACACTGCACTGACCTGTGGAATATGTGTGTGGGGACTCCTGCATTGAATGTGGATGTGATTTCTGACTTTTGTCTGTTCACATGGACAGATTGTTCACATTTCTAATCAGACACCAACAGTCATGATCATTAAGCACCATGGGTGCACTGTGGATGGGACATGGGACACTGTGGATCTAGGAATGTTAAATGCACACGCAACTTCGGGAATGGGATGTCGTATTCGTCTGGCACCCATTATCATACCTCCTTTGAACTCCAATAGTTCAGGTAGGCTTACCATGAGTAGTGTTCAGCCTCACTCAAGATATCACCTTACTTATACAGTCGTGTGAAAAAGTGTTGGCGCCCTTCCTAATTTCCTATTTTTTTTGCATGTTTGTCAAACGTAAGTGTTTTGGAACATCAAACCAATTTAAATATTAGTCAATGACAACACAAGTAAACACAAAATGCAGTTTTTAAATGAAGGTGTTTATTACTAAGGGAGAAAAAAATCTAAACCTACATGGCCCTGTGTGAAAAAGTGATTGCCCCCTAAACCTAATAACTGGTTGGGCCACCCTTAGCAGCAACAACTGCAACCCAGCATTTGCGATAACTTGCAATGAGTCTTGTACAGCACTGTGGAGGAGTTTTAGCCACTCACTTTGCAGAATTTTTGTAATTCAGCCACATTGGAGGGCATGAATGGACTTTTTAAGGTCATGCCACAGCATCTCAATAGGATTCAGGTCAGGACTTTGACTAGGCCACTCCAAAGGCTTCATTTTGTTTTTCTTCAGCCATTCAGAGCTGGACTTGCTGGTGTGTTTTGTCCTGATGCAGAACCCAAGCTCATTTCAGATTGAGGTCATAAACAGATTACGTACATTCTCCTTCAGCAGAATTCATAGTTCCATTTATCACAGCAAAACAGCCCCAGATGATCACACTACCACCACCATATTTTTCTGTTGGTATAATGTTCTTTTTTTTAAATGCTCTGTTACTTTTACGCCAGATGTAATGGGACACACACCTTCCAAAGAGTTCAACTTTTGTCTCGTCAGTCGACCTAAGCACCCTAAGCACATAAGTTGTTCTACTAAAGAATGGTTAAAGAAGAATAAAGTTAATGTTCTGGATTGGCCAAGTCAAAGTCCTGACCTTAATCCAATCGAAATGTTGTGGAAGGACCTGAAGCAAGCAGTTAATGTGAGGAAACCCACCAACATCCCAGAGCTGAAGCTGTTCTGTACGGAGCTAAAATTCCTCCAAGCCTGGTCAACAGTTACAGGAAACATTAGTTGCAGTTATTGCTGCACAGGGGGGGTCACACCAGATACTGAAAGCTAAGGTTTACATATTTTTGCCACTCACTAATATGTAATACTGGATAATTTTCCTTAATAAATAAATGACCAAGTATAATATTTTTTGTCTCATTTGTGTAACTGGGTTCTCTTTATCTACTTTTAGGACTTGTGTGAAAATCTGATGATGTTTTAGGTCATATTTAAAATTGAACAAGACTATTCCAATAGATGGAGAGACTAAATATAAAACTCAATGTAACAAAACAACTTTTAGTTCCTACAAATCCTAAGCATCCTCTGAATCCCATGGGGATCCCAAATTCATGATTCAGAAATAGCAGCAGGTGCCATAGACCATTCTAAACACAGACCATCCACAGGTAAAAGACGTTTAGTTCCCTCTTGTGGAATGTCCTATAGATCTTGCTGTAATCAGTGTTACAGATCTTCACAGGGCTCGCTCTCTCTCTCTCTCTCTCTCTCTCTCTCTCTCTCAAAGACAGTGTTAAATGGAAACAATGATGAAACCCCTTGCTCCCAAAACTCAATACTACCTTCTGTTCCAAGTTTCCCTGCTCCAATTAACCTGGGTAATCACCAATCCACAAACCCAATGAGCTAAGTCAATTGTACTGAATAGTGACCGTTGAGTGTATACACATATTTCAGTACCATTTTGAGAAAACAGTCACAAAATAACAGCCTGGATTATAAATTTATATTTAGTCATTTAGCAAACACCCTTATCCAGAGTGATTTACAACTGATACAATCTTAAAGGCCAGGCAATTGTGGGTTAAGAGTCTTGCTCAAGGATCCATCAGTGGCAGCTTGGCAGAGGTGGGATTTCAGGCCTGAACCTTCTGGTTCGTAGTACCATTAGGCCATGGCAGTCTCCATATACATTAATAAGATTACTACATAAGTAAATAAAACCTCTGGAATAGCCCTGAGAGGAAAAATTACCAAAATGATGACTGACATTGGAAAAACTTGTATTCTTAAACATCTTCAACTTTGCAAAATATCAACACAGCTAGTGGTAGAGGGCAGTTTCAGTCATACATTCATTGTCATACCCACTTAATCCAAGACAAGGTGCCAATACATTGCAGGAACATACACACACGCACACGCACACACACACACACACACACACACACACACACACACACACACACACATGAAGACACTTTAAATACACCAGCTGACCTAATGCATGGATATCCCGTTATGACTCTGTCTGGAGGAAAACTGGAACATTTATGAGGATGGTATAATGGATCTGATACTGTTGTTTGACGGAAGCCAAAAATGCATTGACAGACAGTATTACGAACAACACGGAAGATCAGCCACATGAAACAGAGACACAACGAGTGAATGTGAACTTGTGTCTTTGGAGTACCCATTAAAAACCCATGTGGGTATGAGGAGAACATGTAGGTGGAGTAGATGGAGTATATATATATATATATATATATATATATATATATACGTATATATATACATATATACTGCAAAGTTGATTAAAAAACCTTTTCAGAATGTATTAGTACTTCCTCCATTTGCTGTATTGGTAGCCTGCACTCGAGCTGGCATGGTCTCCACAGCTGTTCAAAATCTGATGATCCATGTTATCCCAGCATGATTTCACAATTTTCCAAAGAACATCTTGTGATGATATTCAATGTTCAGCTTTCTCTGTCTTCAAGTCCCCCGTAAATGCTCAGCGTGGCTTAGGTCAGGAGACTATAAAGTTGTTATGCTGATGATATGATTTACAATAAAAAACACCAAATAAAATTTGAAAAACATACCAAATAGAAGCATTTTCTGTAGTCTCACACATTTGGCCCCTATATATAAGTGCTATATAAGTTATAAGCTGGAAAAATCAACTAAAGTACCACACCCACGACAGATATACTGAAAAATATGTAGAAAGAGAGCAGGAAGAAAGAAAGGTTTATAGCTCTGGACTTCCTCCTGCTATAAAAGTGCTTGTGGTTTGAAAGTTGAGTTATCCTTCAGCTTTCTGTTCCTTCTCTATGCAGTGATACTTGGCCATTCACGTTTTATAATATATTTAAACACGACATTTATCCAAGAGGTTTATTTTTCTCTTCAGATGCAGAAAAAGTCAAACATACTGTAGGTGTGCCAGACAGTCCACTGCCACGCAGATGTTCTGTAGTGCTGAAAGAGATTCCATCCAGGACCCATAAGCACAGACAGCTATTTCTGTTCCATATGATTACTACCATAAGCATTTTTAAACAAAGGAAATATTTTACATCCAATAGCTTGCGCATAACATTTCAGACCATGGTGTGCATCGTTTACATATCATTCAACATTGTTAATGCAATGTTTCTACATAATCTTTACATGTTGTAGTATACTGCAATACAGTACACTATACAAACAAAAGTTTGTGGACACCTTGTTATTCTAGAGCTCTGCTATTTCAACAACACTCACTGGTAGTTCATTCATAATATATGGCATACATTTCTAGATTCTCCACAGACAAACAGTGTCAGTAGAATGGGTTGTACTAATACCCCAGTGACTCTCAATATGACACATTTACAGGTTTCCTCTTACAAGAACTCAGATCATCAACTTACTGCCCTCCTGTCCTTAAACTGTGATTGAGAACTTATCTGGCTTGCACAGAACCTTGACCTCAACTATATCAGACACCCTGAAAATGCACTGGAATGCCAAATATGAGCCAGGACTTATTGTCTAACATCAGAACCCGACCTTACAGCCATGTTTCAAAATATACTGGAAAGCCCTTTTAGAAGAACAAAGTTCATACTAATACCCATGTTTTGAATGTAATTTTTTTGCCTATATAGTGCATGTTAATAAAAAGCCCCTTATGGTTAGGCAGTTCTTGCTTTGGCACCTCTTTTAAGGAACCATCATATCACAATTTACAGTAGCAGTATTGAATAATTCGTAACCAATGTTGTGAATGATTTAACCATTGAACCTACAGATAATTACCTGAAAAAAAATGAACCTCAAAGCTACAGTTATTGCATTCATCTAATATTTCATACACTGTAAAGAAATTTCAGCATAACCAAGTAGCCTGGTGCAATGTTACGGTTATTAGATATATGATAAGAATTACTGACTAGGGGTGGGTTTGGTTAAGGACTTCATGATATGATATGCATCACGATACATTGCGATACGATCTATATTGCTATATATTGCAATATTCCTTATAGTTCACTAAAAATATAAAAACATCTGAAATACAAGTTACGGTGTATGATCTGAGTCGTCTTATGACATCGCATCACATTGACAAATCAGCGGACACACTGAGACAGAGAGAGAAAATGAACCAAACAGAACAAAACTAACTTTGCTTTCCACTAGAGCTGAAGCTGGTGATTTTTAAAATAGGGAAAACGCATTTGTTCACATATGATTTCTTCCTTTTGCTGGTAAGCCATTGGCGGTACTCTTCCTATATCCTTCTATTGGAGCTGCGGTTAATTCTTTCCTAATACAATGCCTTTTACATATGGCAGCACAATGGCCCAAGTGAATCGCTTTTATTCAAGTGATTAATGTATATTCTCTATTTTATCCTACTCTTTGTTATATCATATTATATTTATGAGACTATATAGGATTATATATTTTACATATTATATTTTCTTTCAATATGTGCTCTGTTTTACTTTTTATATTTAACTACAGTTTATTTAAACTAGTACTATACTAGTTTTACTCTTTATGTATTTTTAGGACTTGTGTGAAAATCTGATGATGTTTTAGGTCATATTTATGCAGAAATGTAGAAAATTCTAAAGGTTTCCCAACTTTCAAGCACCACTGTATGATAGCTGCAGTCCTGGCAGCGTCCATGTTTCCCACACCTATGCGTACAGATGGAGATTCACAGAAGATAGTGGCATTGTGGGGTCTAAATCTCTAACTAGACATCGCCTTGATGCCAGCAAACCATTTTGAAGATGTGCTACCAAAAAAAGGCTTTTTTAAAACCTAACCACTAACATAACTGTCTGGTGTTTGCTCGATGCTATTGAAACTTTGACTGGAACTTCTCTGGTCAGATGAGACAAAAATACAGCGTTCTGACAACAAACACTCCAGATGGGTTTGGCATAAACAGAAGGATGAGTAATAATATACAAATAGCCACTTTTAAGTATGGTGGATGATATGTGATGTGGTTGAGCTGTTATTCCTCAAAAGGACCTGTCAACCTTGTTAGGACATGTAGCATCATGAGTACTGCAAAGAGCTGGCAAATGTTAAATGTAAATCTACCAACAATCCTGGAACTGGCTGTATTCTTCAATTTGTTCATGTTAAAATTATAATTATAATAGTCTTAAACCTTTAGATTATAACCTGATTACTATCTAAGCTTTCATTTTTAGTTTGATCGTAAATTGACAACATATGCTAACAATAACATTCTAAGAAAATATAGCTACCTGTTTGTAATATACTGTAAGATACATTACATGCACAGTATGATCAATGCATATGATGGCGAAGTATGCGTGGTCTGTATATTAATGTGAAAATACAAAAAAAAGTATTCAAATGAAAATAACTTTGTCCAGCTGTTCGATAATATGACGGAATCATTTAGAGATTAGTAATGCGGTGGCCGTATTTAAAACTCAGAAGAGGGTTCCCTCTGGCGGACAAGTGGTGCTATGACAGTGCTAAACATCACAAAATCCTAGGCAAGAGTGCCGGTGTTACCCTGTATTCTGTGACCACAGGGGGCGCATTATCTCCGTTTTGGTTCTTTAGTTTTACCGCGACGCGCTTTGTTTTCTCGTTTTGAAACGTTCGGCAGGTCTAAGGTTGAGAAATGCGTTTATGTGCATCTTATGGTGTCTGTTTACTACATAAAATAAACTCTACATGAATGTTCATTGAGATTATTCTACATACTTAAAGGTCATATAATAAAATAATGACAATCGTCTTTAATGTAAATAGCAGCACCTTTCACACAGCAGCAGTTCAAAGTAAGGACATAAAATGGCGCCCATACAATAAATAAAAGAATAAAAGGCAAAACCAAATTAAGAGCTTTTCAAAACAAACAAGGGGTAATAACATTATCTTATAAGGTACTTGAAATTTTAAAAAAGGCAATGGGAATACTTGTTCATCAAATTAGATGGTAAAAAAACGAGTTTTTAAACACAGGTAGCCAAGTATGATTGAAGTATGGTGTTATTTGATGCCTCTTCAGGCCTTCGTGAAATATGAGCAGTCCTTCCTGTTACATGCGTCATCAGTCAAAAGAGCTATCAGTTATGACAGCTACAAACAGAATGTGTTACACCATTGCATCTACACCAAAAAAGACTTACATATTGCCATGTAGGTCACCGATTCTGACAACCTCCATCAGGAAAAGTGACTCCACTGTCTCTCAGCATTAAACAGTACAGGTTTAACCAAATCTTTTCTGCATTAATTACTAGAATGTATAGCCTTGTTTTGGGGGTCATCAAATCCAATGCATCTCAACTAAAAGTCGTGAGACATTAATTTAAAATTTACTTCTAAATTCACTTGCCGTAAATCTTGCCGTAAGTCTCCAGCCGAAAAGATGATGACCAAAACGGAATATTAAACAAGAATATATATAAGTTTAAAGAAAACAATAAAATCACAACCCTGGTTTGGGATTGGACGATAATCCAATCCCAATGGTTTGAGATATTAGGAGATAATCTAAACTTGTAAACTTGCTTTGAGACAAGGCTCCATTGTAAAAACCGCTATATAAATAAATCTGACTTGACTTGACAACCAACAAGAATAAACTTAAATTAATTTGAAACAGTATTTAACATTTTTTCCTAATCATCTTTAAAACTATTTACATCTGCTTTTGATCTGAATTATTTGTATCAGTTGCATGTATCAGTTTTATCATCATACCCGGGCCACTTAATGCCGATGTGCATACTTCACATTTTATTCGAACTTTGACTCCATGACTTTAGTTTCACTCTTAGATTTATCATCTACGCCGCCCAAGGAGGTTGGGTCCCTTCTTGAGTCTTGGTCCTCCCTAGGTTTCTTCCTATAACACTCAGGGAGTTTTTCCTTGCCACTGTCGCCCTAGACTTGCTCAATTTGGAATTGGACGTAGTTATTAGGAGATAATCTAAACTTGTAAAGTTGCTTTGAGACAATGCTCCATTGTAAAAAGCGCTATATAAATAAATCTGACTTGACTTGACTTGGCATGCCAGGCAACTGTAGGACGTCTTTGTGTCAGGATTCCCGACACAAGTTATGTGGTACCACAGTTTGCATTCACCACACTGGACCTTTAATCAAGTGCATATGTATCTTTATTAGTGTTCAGAGTGAATGTAAAATTATAGTATTTGTCATGTACAGTTCTATGTCCTAATACAAAGAACTGTACATAGATATATCTTGGGTATATCAGGATCACAATAAAAGATTTGCTAAACTACAAGAGTCTTACCCAGAGAGTGGTACAGTCTCATCTTCTCCGTGTTTTATGTTGCAAGTTTTTCTCTCCACAGAGGTGACAGAGTTCTTTGAGATCATCTGATTAAAGTCAACATTAATTCCATATTATTACATGTCATCATACACAAGGCTTACGTCAATCATCTAAAAATAAGTTATGTACAGTGGTGCTTGAAAGTTTGTGAACTTTTTAGAATTTTCTATATTTCTGCATAAATATGACCTTAAAAAATCGGTCACTCTGCTCTAATGGCATTTGCTTTTAAAAAACCCATATCAGGTCACCACTAGTAAGCATCACCTTGAAAAAGTACTTAAAGCATTAAAAGTGCAAGTACTCAATGAAGGCAAAAAATACATATTATGTTATATTATAGTACATTATTATAGAAGCAGGATTTTAACATTGTAGTGTAGCACTTTTGAACTATTTTGTATTTAAATATCGATATTTTTTTTTAAGGAAGAAAAAACACATTTTAAATGGAGTTTAAACTACAATCTACACTCCTGTACAGTGTTTTGACTCTATTTGTCTGCTGAATTATCAAGTTAATGTGATGTATTAAGACGTATTTAAGCGTTCACACAATTTTGGTTAGGGATTAAAGTTAACAGGACACGAACTTTAATCTGCTCGGAAGGATGGTGCTTCCATGGGCAAACATGTGTGATGTATTACCTCCTTTAGCAGCCAATTTGTGTCCACATTTCTTACAAATTGGATATCTGTCCGCAAGCACAACCCCACGTTCCTTTTGGGGTATCCAAAGTAATTCCAAGCTGCTAATTTTAGTTTTTTAGGGGGATGGAGATTGGAAAAATCTCTCTGCCTTGTGTTTGAGTGTGGCGCCATTTGCCGAGTCGTAAGGGGGGGCCGAGGAGAAAAGGAAATGTGCATGTGCGATTCTCCGTTTGCTTGCGTTTCCCCACAAAAGCGTTATTAAGCAAATGGATACAGTAGGGGGTGGGCAATATGGCAATATTTTATCATATCGTGATAAATTTTGTTATCGCGATATACAATATGCTTTTTTGAGCACATCAATATTCTCATGTTCTTAAAATGTATTTTATGTCAGTGCTTAAAGAACCCTGACCAGATGCTTGTTGAGTGTAATCAGTGCTGTTTAACTGCATGAAGTGTAGCACATCTTGAATACAAATCACTAAGTATGGAATAATATTTGAATAGTAGTTTTTAACAATCTGTCACTACTGATGCACTTTGTCTGAGATCACACGTATCGTGATAATAATGTGTAACGTGAAAATGTCTTTAAGTATTGTCATATAATACTTCTACTATATCGCCCACCCATAGGACACAATACGATAACCGTCCATTTTCATACCACGAGGTACGGTGAACCCAGTTGCTGCTGCAACCCAGGGCGCAACAAAATACTAACCGTAATACTGGCTGGAGTTGGAAAATATGGTAACGCTTCACGATTTTGCGTGTCATCCTTGCGCAGGGGCCATGCTAATCTTCTCTGTATCGTTCCAATTTTAGTATATGTGCTGCCGTAGCAAGCACAAGCTAAGACACCATGAAGTGTCGTATATATAGGGCAGCTGATAAAAACGTGTCCCGTTCATGGTTAGGAAATATAAATGGTCGCACCTATAGTTGTTCAGTAATAATGAACTTACAATGACACCAAATATGAGTTCAATAGCATTCAGAAGTTATTATTTTGCCTATTTTTTTTAAAAACGCTTTGTCGTTATCCATTTTCCATTTATCTTTCTTACAGTGCTGCGGTACAATCTAGCAGTATACAAATGAGAGAAGCTCTGATTGGCTTCATGAGTCACACATTCCTTACATCCCTGCCCACTCAGCAGTGATCAAGCCCCTCCCAGTAAGTGGAGCTTCATCAGAAGGCGGCTAGAAGGTGTCGTTTCTTCTTAGAGGCCAAACGTGCGCGCATGTGTGTGTGTGTGTGTGTGTGTGTGTGTGTGTTTGTGTGTGCGTGTGCGCGTGTGCATGTCCGTGACTTTTGTTTTTTTTTTCTTTTCCCTTTGTTTAGTCTTTTCTACGATACTGTATTTTTTTGTCTGTTTGATTTTTTTCTTATTTATTATTTGTGATATGTATAAAACTGTCTTTTCAATGCTTTGGCAATATTGTACCCACTGTTACAGTCATGCCAATAAAGCTCATTGAATTGAATTGAATTGAATTGAGAGAGACAGAGAAAGAGAGATTTCGCGAGCAGCATTGTGTGTGCAATAAGCCCTTACTGGGAGGAGCTTCATCACCGCTGAGGGGGCGGGGATGTAAGGAATTTGTGACTTACGGAGCCAACTGAAGCGTCTCTAATTTGAATATTCCCACAATGCACTGTAGCTGTATAAAAACAGACAAAAAGAAAGCAGTAATATCGAAAGAAAACATAATTGAAATGTAGATATTTTTGTAGTTCAGGTTAGTTAATAATCACTGTACAACTACACATGAAATTATCACCTTTAAATTATTTTGTAACCTACCATGAACAGGACACATTTCTGACAGCTGCCCTATTTATATCAACAAAGTTCACCCTCAGTTCGTGCTTGCTACGGCAGCACATATACTAAAATTGGAACGATACAGAGAAGATTAGCATGGCCCCTGCGCAAGGATGACACGCAAAATCGTGAAGCGTTACCATATTTTGCAACCAAAGTATTTATTATTTCTGTTTCATTGTGTCCCACACCTACGAAATTGGTCATAGATGATTTTTCATCATATCCATTATTAGATCTCTTTATACTTACAAACTACTCATGGGGTATGTTTGTAGCTATATACTTAATTTTAATGTTTTTTTAAGCTTTTACTTATGCATCATTTTCTACCTAAATATACACTATGCACATTTATAAATTCCTAACATAATTATTCCATATTACTATATCACAATTACATGCACCTTTATCCAGAGGGACTTACCATTTTACAAGGTACAGTCCAAACAGTTGTGGGGTAAGGGATTTGTTCAAGTGAGAAACTAGTGACATTTTTTCAGTTCCAATCCAATTAAAGTGCCAATTCAACTGCTGATACAGATTCTGACACAGGAGGGTTTTTTTACTTCAATAATGTGATTATTATTGTTGGTTATGTGTTTAATATTACAAAATGCTGTCTTGCTTTAGTTAAACCAACAGCTAATACTATTTGCTCAGTCAGTTGCAGACTGAAGTTGCCTCATGCTCATGGTAAGATGTGGAATGGAATATGGATCGCTAAGCCCGGTCCGCCCAATATCCGATGAGTGAATGACGTCAATATCGGACCCAATACTGGACTGGACCCATCTCTATTCAAAACAGTGCTGCTCACCTACTTCACTTGGTAGTAGGGCTGTGATATTATGGCTGTGACAGCTTATTTAGTATGAATAGCACTGCTTAAATGACAGTTAAAAGAGAAGTGAATTGTAAACTCTACAATAACAAATAATAACAACTTTTGCTTATTTCACTTTGAATAACAGATTAATTTTTACCACTCACAAGCTGATCGCATTCAGGGGCTGCACTCTTTCGAGGCTGCAATTTCAAGACTGATAGCAGCGCACCTAAGCTGTCCCATTTTGAAGGTTCTTTCTTATGCGGCCAACAAATGCGGCCTTCTTTTCCCTGAAAACGAAGGAGACATCTGATGTATCCTTCAGGACCTAACATATTCCGAGATGTGTTGTGCGTGAGGGGAACTTAGGGACATTGGAACAGTTGTCTGAGGAATATACATTATTTAAATATAAGGATTTTTAAACTCAAACAGCTAAATGTTAAAAAGCAAAAGCGCAACGTTTTTATGTTTTGTTTTTTTTAGGAGCAAGGAGCAAACGGAGGCCTTTATTTACCGTGGGGGGTTACTCCTCCAGTAATTGAAAAACCAAAAACAACATTAAAACTAAACTCAAAATTTCTGGCTCTATTTTTATAAAGCTTATTGCTGTTTTGTGATATAGTGCAGGTGGGAATAGTGCTGAATAGTGATGTCAGGAACAGTGGTTATGTGATGCAAACAAGAAATCAAAGGCCAAATAGACTGTCTTTTGGTTCAGCCTTCGCAGGGGTCCATGCAGCCTTCCAAGGACACACCTTCATAGACGGCGTAGACCGGGTCCTTCGAAAGATGCAGCCCCTGAAATGGGATTCAGCCAAAGCTAGACTACTCCCACGTTGCTTTGTGAAAAATTGGGTGACATACGGTCTCCCTTATCGTTCTCTGCCCTTTCTTTGTTTTCTTTTTTCTGTTTCTAGTAAGCAAACTTTTCTTTTAAATGCAAGATGATGACTCTCTCTTAACTGCACCCCATATGGGGCTCCTGCCTAGAGTAAGTTTTCAGTATGAATCTTGAACCTTTTTTGTTAAATTTAAAAGTACTGTGGTACCAATTTGGTAGAAGTGGGGCACAACAAACTGTCCACCCTAAGAAAAATATGGTAACGCTTCACGATTTTGCGTGTCATCCTTGCGCAGGGGCCATGCTAATCTTCTCTGTATCGTTCCAATTTTAGTATATGTGCTGCCGTAGCAAGCACGAAACAAGTGTCTGCAAAGTCTCGTATAAATAGGGCGGCTGGTAGAAATGTGTCCTGTTCATGGTGAGTCAATAAAAGTTGCATCAGTGGTTGCATATTAATTGTGAAGTATGCAACAAACAAACATTAAGGTCTGAAATTATTTGCCTCATTATTTATCGTTTTCCTTGTTTTCCTTTTCGGCCTTCTTACACTGAACTGCATTCTGGGAGTAGACAAACTAGAGGCGCACTGATTGGCTCCATGAGTCACTAGTTCCCTAAATCCCTGCCCCCTCAGCGGTGTTCAAGCTCCTCCTAGTCAGTTCCTACCACACACTCAGGACAGCTCACACACGCTCATAGTAACTCGAATGATGATATTTTAGCTACGACTGAGAAGGTCGTTTTTTGTCAAAATTGAGTTATAAATTTATTCTTATTCTGTGTCAAATCCTTAAAATTATGTGAGGTGTTTTAAGTTTTATGCATTTTGGACTCCCATGGAAAAAATGTACTGTGAATTTTCATAGTAAAACTGTGAATTGCTTGACAGTTTTAATGTGAATTTTCACAGTTTGACCATGAAGTTCACAGTTCTACTATCAGTTTTTGATGGTAATTGGGCCACTTCATGGTTCTACTGTAAAGTTTCATAGTACAACCGTAAACTTGGTTGACTATGAACTGACCATGAATTATTTCACAGTTCTACTATGAATTTTGGTTGTAATTTGGCCACTTCATAGTTCTACTGTCAAATTTAATAGTACATTTTTCCCTGGCCTCTGTGGTTCTATCTGTGGAGTCACTCACCTGTCACCAATCTGCAACTCAAATCCACATAAGCGGATTCCTTCTTCTTTGCCATGTCACCCCATTCTGCTCCATGACTTTTTGTGGGTAAAAATAGCAATTTTCTAGTTTTACAAATTTCAAGTCCATGTTTTTTTTGTTGTTGTTGATGTTGATGTTTTGTTTAGTTTTTCGTAACTGACTATCTGTTTACTTAAAGGTTGCTTGCTGAACTCACTGCAGATGGACAATTAATGTTGGTATTTGTTGTGTTATTAATTAAATGGTTACATTTAAGTTTGTAGCTGAGAATTAACGCACAGTATCAAGGCAGCTATCATTGGTATAAAAGGCACAGCAATTAAGGTACAGGACTATTGTCCAATATGTTATGGGTTCAAGTTCCAGAACTGTCAAGCTTCCACGGTTGGGCCCTTGAACAAGGCTCTCCATATTAGTATACAGTACATAATTTAAAATGTATTCTTGTAGTCAGGGCAGCATGGAAATATATTATATTGGGCCCCACCTCCCCACTGCCCCAGACCACACAACACAAGTTTGTACAACACTGTGAAAATGAACTGCCCTGCTGGATGAAAACAGCATAGGCCAACTACTCACCAGCAAAACCAGAACATGTTATGTTTTGGATACTATTATGCTGGACAAATAGCACTGGCATCCTGGAGGTGACCAACTAAACCAGCACAAGGCCAGCATTAGACCAGCAAAAACCAACACAGACCCGCATAAAAGGCATGATGGTCTGTGCTCTTGTTTTGCAGCAGGGTATGGAAATGTAATTACAATGTTTTCGTTCATTCATTCATATTTCATCTGCTTAATTCTGATCAGGGTCACAGGTAGGCTGGAATCACGTTACCCCTCCATATGGCTCCCCTCCCATCCATTTGTAAACTGAAGGTGGGCCTCGAGAGGTTAGAATTTCTGGACTTTTACAAACAAGTTATGAAAACACTTTCGGAAATGTTACTTGCGGCTGCTCGTTTAAATCACTCGTCCACTCTTTGTGTTCGTATTGATCGACTCCATTAATTTCCTTTATTTTCTTACGATAATGCTACTATGCTTCCTATTTAGTGTCTCCCGATAATGAATCTTGCATCTAATTTTTGCCTGCTCCATTCGTGTTAATTATTATTATTTTGTCATGGTCTCCTGTGTTTACCTCGGCTGCTTGATGTCCTAAAGTATGGTCACTGCTACCCAGAGTGCAATGGGGCCGTGACGTTGTTGCCCATTCTTTATAGTAAGGTTACAGTCTCGAGACTTTCTTGTTAAATTGAATAGAAAAGCACTCTGGTACCAATTTGGTAGAAGTGGGGCACAAGAAAATGTAAACCATAAGGCTTTGGAAGCAAAATATGGTAACGCTTCACGATTTTGCGTGTCATCCTTGCGCAGGGGCCATGCTAATCTTCTCTGTATCGTTCCAATTTTAGTATATGTGCTGCCGTAGCAAGCACAAGCTAAGACACCATGAAGTGTCGTATATATAGGGCAGCTGATAAAAACGTGTCCCGTTCATGGTTAGGAAATATAAATGGTCGCACCTATAGTTGTTCAGTAATAATGAATTTACAATGACACCAAATATGAGTTCAATAGCATTCAGAAGTAATTATTTTGCCTTTTTTTTAAATTACGCTTTGTCATTTTCCCGTTATCCATTTTCTATTTATCTTTCTTACAGTGCTGCGGTACAATCTAGCAGTATACAAATGAGAGAAGCTCTGATTGGCTTCATGAGTCACACATTCCTTACATCCCTGCCCACTCAGCAGTGATCAAGCCCCTCCCAGTAAGTGGAGCTTCATCAGAAGGCGGCTAGAAGGTGTCGTTTCTTCTTAGAGGCCAAACGTGCGCGCATGTGTGTGTGTGTGTGTGTGTGTGTGTGTGTGTGTGTGTGTGTGCGCGCGTGTGCGTGTGCGTGACTTTTTTTTTTTTTCCTTTTCCCTTTGTTTAGTCTTTTCTACGATACTGTATCTTTTTGTATGTTTGATTCTTTTCTTATTTATTATTTGTGATATGTATAAAACTATGTTTTTTCAATGATTTGGCAATATTGTACCCACTGTGACAGTCATGCCAATAAAGCTCATTGAATTGAATTGAATTGAATTGAGAGAGACAGAGAAAGAGAGATTTCGCGAGCAGCATTGTGTGTGCAATAAGCCCTTACTGGGAGGAGCTTCATCACCGCTGAGGGGGCGGGGATGTAAGGAATTTGTGACTTACGGAGCCAACTGAAGCGTCTCTAATTTGAATATTCCCACAATGCACTGTAGCTGTATAAAAACAGACAAAAAGAAAGCAGTAATATCGAAAGAGAACATAATTGAAATGTAGATATTTTTGTAGTTCAGGTTAGTTAATAATCACTGTACAACTACACATGAAATTATCACCTTTAATTTATTTTGTAACCTACCATGAACAGGACACATTTCTGATAGCTGCCCTATTTATGTCAACAAAGTTCACCTTCAGTTCGTGCTTGCTACGGCAGCACATATACTAAAATTGGAACGATACAGAGAAGATTAGCATGGCCCCTGCGCAAGGATGACACGCAAAATCGTGAAGCGTTACCATATTTTGCAACCAAAGTATTTATTATTTCTGTTTCATTGTGTCCCACACCTACGAAATTGGTCATAGATGATTTTTCATCATATCCATTATGAGATCTCTTTTATACATTACAAACTACTCATGAGGGTATGTTGTTAGCTATATACTTAATTTTATATGTTTTTTTAGCTTTATACTTATGCATAATTTTCTACCTAATATACACACTTATGCACATTTTATAAATGTCTTAACAAATTATTCCATATTACTATATTCACAATATACATGCACCTTTATCCAGAGGGACTTACCATTTTACAAGGTACAGTCCAAACAGTTGTGGGGTAAGGGATTTGTTCAAGTGAGAAACTAGTGACATTTTTTCAGTTCCAATCCAATTAAAGTGCCAATTCAACTGCTGATACAGATTCTGACACAGGAGGGTTTTTTTACTTCAATAATGTGATTATTATTGTTGGTTATGTGTTTAATATTACAAAATGCTGTCTTGCTTTAGTTAAACCAACAGCTAATACTATTTGCTCAGTCAGTTGCAGACTGAAGTTGCCTCATGCTCATGGTAAGATGTGGAATGGAATATGGATCGCTAAGCCCGGTCCGCCCAATATCCGATGAGTGAATGACGTCAATATCGGACCCAATACTGGACTGGACCCATCTCTATTCAAAACAGTGCTGCTCACCTACTTCACTTGGTAGTAGGGCTGTGATATTATGGCTGTGACAGCTTATTTAGTATGAATAGCACTGCTTAAATGACAGTTAAAAGAGAAGTGAATTGTAAACTCTAACAATAACAAATAATAACAAGCTTTTGCTTATTTCACTTTGAATAACAGATTAATTTTTTTTAAACACTCACAAGCTGAATCGCATTTCAGGGCTGCATCCTTTCGGAGGCTTGCAATTTCAAGACTGTAGCAGCGCACCTAAGCTGTCCCATTTGAAGGCTCTTTCTTATGCGGCCAACCAAATGCGGCCTTCTTTTCCCTGAAAACGAAGGAGACATCTGATGTATCCTTCAGGACCTAACATATTCCGAGATGTGTTGTGCGTGAGGGGAACTTAGGGACATTGGAACAGTTGTCTGAGGAATATACATTATTTAAATATAAGGATTTTTAAACTCAAACAGCTAAATGTTAAAAAGCAAAAGCGCAACGTTTTTATGTTTTGTTTTTTTTAGGAGCAAGGAGCAAACGGAGGCCTTTATTTACCGTGGGGGGTTACTCCTCCAGTAATTGAAAAACCAAAAACAACATTAAAACTAAACTCAAAATTTCTGGCTCTATTTTTATAAAGCTTATTGCTGTTTTGTGATATAGTGCAGGTGGGAATAGTGCTGAATAGTGATGTCAGGAACAGTGGTTATGTGATGCAAACAAGAAATCAAAGGCCAAATAGACTGTCTTTTGGTTCAGCCTTCGCAGGGGTCCATGCAGCCTTCCAAGGACACACCTTCATAGACGGCGTAGACCGGGTCCTTCGAAAGATGCAGCCCCTGAAATGGGATTCAGCCAAAGCTAGACTACTCCCACGTTGCTTTGTGAAAAATTGGGTGACATACGGTCTCCCTTATCGTTCTCTGCCCTTTCTTTGTTTTCTTTTTTCTGTTTCTAGTAAGCAAACTTTTCTTTTAAATGCAAGATGATGACTCTCTCTTAACTGCACCCCATATGGGGCTCCTGCCTAGAGTAAGTTTTCAGTATGAATCTTGAACCTTTTTTGTTAAATTTAAAAGTACTGTGGTACCAATTTGGTAGAAGTGGGGCACAACAAACTGTCCACCCTAAGAAAAATATGGTAACGCTTCACGATTTTGCGTGTCATCCTTGCGCAGGGGCCATGCTAATCTTCTCTGTATCGTTCCAATTTTAGTATATGTGCTGCCGTAGCAAGCACGAAACAAGTGTCTGCAAAGTCTCGTATAAATAGGGCGGCTGGTAGAAATGTGTCCTGTTCATGGTGAGTCAATCAATAAAAGTTGCATCAGTGGTTGCATATTAATTGTGAAGTAATGCAACAAACAAACATATAAAGGTCTGAAATTATTTTGCCTTCATTATTTATCGTTTTCCTTGTTTTCCTTTTCGGCCTTCTTACACTGAACTGCATTCTGGGAGTAGACAAACTAGAGGCGCACTGATTGGCTCCATGAGTCACTAGTTCCCTACATCCCTGCCCCCTCAGCGGTGTTCAAGCTCCTCCCAGTCAGTTCCTACCACACACTCAGGACAGCTCACACACGCGCATAGTAACTCATTGGATGATATTGTAGCTACGACTGAGAAGGTCATTCTCAACTTACTATCCTGCTACCGAAATTAGTTTTATAATAGTTTTTAATTGTTTACTGTAAAAATTAAATTTTTGTTAAACCCTTAGAATGTGCTCTGGGTCCTAATGCTATTAGTCTGGATGCCACGGTATCTGTAATATAGAGCACCGAAAAAAATGCCGAGGCTACTGACACACATCGTCCCCTTCCTCGTGGATTTAGAAGATTTCTGAGATTTTTGTCAAAATTGAGTTATAAATTTATTCTTATTCTGTGACAAATCCTTAAAATTATGTGAGGTGTTTTAAGTTTTATGCATTTTGGACTCCCATGGAAAAAATGTACTGTGGATTTTCATAGTAAAACTGTGAATTGCTTGACAGTTTTAATGTGAATTTTCACAGTTTCACGATGAAGTTCACAGTTCTACTATCAGTTTTTGATGGTAATTTGGCCACTTCATGGTTCTAGTGTCAAATTTAACAGTACATTTTTCTCTGGGCTCTGTGGTTCTATCTGTGGAGTCACTCACCTGTCACCAATCGGCAACTCAAATCCACATAAGCGGATTCCTTCTTCTTTGCCATGTCGCCCCATTCTGCTCCATGACTGCGGGTATTCATGGAGCGGAGAAGAAAAGCTTGGTGAAGTCTACTGTTTTAGATAATGTTTAGATAATGGTAATTAAAAAAAAGGTAGTAGAAAATGTGTACTTTTGTTTATTTAAAAAAATCATTTATCTCTTTTGGTATTTCAAATCAAAGTCACAGTTTTTGTGGGTAAAAATAGCAATTTTACAGTTTTACAAATTTCAGGTCCATGTTTTTTGTTGTTGTTGTTGCTGCTGATGTTCTGTTTTGTTTTTCGGAACTATCTATTTACTTAAAGGTTGCTGTGCTGAACTCACTGCAGATGGACAATAAATGTTGGTATTTGTTGTGTTAATAATGAAATGGTTACATTTAAGTTTGTAGCTGAGAGTTAACGCACAGTATCAAGGCAGCTATTATTTGTATGAAAGGCACAGCAGTTAAAGTACTGGACTATTGTCCAGTATGTTATGGGTTCAAGTTCCAGAACTGTCAACCTTCCACAGTTGAGCCCTTGACCAAGGCTCCCCATATTAGTATACAGTACATAATTTAAAATGTATTCTTGTAGTCAGGGCAGCATGGAAAGATATTATATTGGGCCCCACCTCCCCACTGCCCCAGACCACACAACACAAGTTTGTACAACACTGTGAAAATGAACTGCCCTGCTTGACAAAAACAGCATAGGCCAACTACTCACCAGCAAAACCAGCATATGTTATGTTTTGGATACTATTATGCTGAAAAAAAAGCACTGGCATCCTGGAGGTGACCAACTAAACCAGCACAAAGCCAGCGTTAGATCAGCAAAAACCAACACAGACCCGCATAAAAGGCATGATGCTCTGTGCTCTTGTTTTGCAGCAGGGTATGGAAATGTAATTACAATGTTTAAGTTCATCCATTCATATTTTATCTGCTTAATTCTGATCAGGGTCACAGGTAAGCTGGTGCCTAGCTGGTAGCACAGAACACAAGGCAGGAACAACAGTACAAGTACAGCAGATGCAATCACATATACACACACTCTAAGACACTTTAGAATACACCAATTAACCTCGCACGCATGTCTTCGGAATGTGGGTGGAAACCAGAGCACCCAGAGTAAACACAAGCGGACATGAAAAGGACATGCAAACTACACACAGATCGAGGTCTGGATCAAACCAGGGAAAAAGGAGCTGTGAGGCGACTGTGCCTACCACTCCACCACCATGCCACCCAAATTTTTATTTTTTTTGTAAAGACTTTTAAATAATAATAATAATAATCATCATAATAATAATAATCATAATAATCATAATAATAATAATAAAACAAATTCCCACTCAGCCCCTTCAACATTGACAATTAACAGGTTGTTAAAAACTAGTGATGGGATGATCGACATTTTTTCAGTTCAGATCCGATGCCTGTGCTGATTCATCTACCGATACAGATTCCGATACAAGAGGGGTTTTTTAGTTTAATATTGTGATTATTATTGTTGGTTATGTGTTTAATGTTATAACATGCTGTCTTGCTTTTCTGCATGTCAGGACTAAAAAATCTCCACACAAACGGCACTGTAGTTAAGTAAAGTCACATTTATTTATATAGTGATTTTTACAATGGAGCATTGTCTCAAAGCAACTTTACAATTTTATACTATCTTCTAATATCTACGGCCCATTCCAAATTGAGCAAGCCTAGGGCGACAGTGGCAAGGAAAACCTCCTTAAGCATTATGAGGAAGAAACCTTGGGAGGACCAAGACTCAAAAAAAGACCCATCCTCCTTTGGTGGAAACCAACAGCAAATACTATAGCTCATTCAGTTTCAGACTGAAGTTGGCACGTGCTCATGGTAAGATGTGGAATGGAATATGTATCGCTAAGCGAATTAGCCCTGTCCGCCCGATATCCGATGAGTAAATGACGTCAGTATAGGATGGGATCTGACTTTTCTTTTAAATGCAACATGATGATTCTTTTCCAATTGACAGAGCACAGCATACAACTACAATTCACACCTGGTTCAAAAGGTGGCCTAAACCATGTAAAACAAATGGGGGGTAGGGGGGACAAATTGGGCAGTGCAGTAACTCTGCATGTTTCCTCTTTGCCAAACAAGATAAATAAAAGAAAACATTTTAAAGTTGTAAATAAAATATTCCATGAATTATGAAAGGTAACAGTTTAAGTTATGAAAACACGTTTGGAAATGTTACTTGCGGCTGCTCTTCTATGGATGGACTCCATTAATTTGCTTTATTTTCTCATGATAATGCTACTATGCTTCCTATTTAGTGTCTCCCGATAATGAATCTTGCATCTAATATTTGCGCGGTCCATTCGTGTTAATTATTAATATTATTATTTTGTCATGGTCTCCTGTGTTTACCTCGGCTGCTTGATGTCCTAAAGTATGGTGACTGCTACCCAGAGTGCAATGGACCGTGACGTTGTTGCCCATTCTCTATAGTAAGGTTACAGTCTCGAGACTTTCTTGTTAAATTGAATAGAAAAGCACTCTGGTACCAATTTGGTAGAAGTGGGGCACAACAAAATGCTTTGGAAACAAAATATGGTAACGCTTCACGATTTTGCGTGTCATCCTTGCGCAGGGGCCATGCTAATCTTCTCTGTATCGTTCCAATTTTAGTATATGTGCTGCCGTAGCAAGCACGAACCAAGGGTGTACAAAGTCTCGTATAAATAGGGCGGCTAGTAGAAATGTGACCTGTTCATGGTGAGTCCAAAAAGTTGCATCTGTGGTTGCATATTAATCATGAACCAATGCCACAAACAAACATATAAAGGTCTGAAATTATTTTGCCTTCATTATTTATCGTTTTCCTTGTTTTCCTTTTCGGCCTTCTTACACTGAACTGCATTCTGGGAGTAGACAAACTAGAGGCGCACTGATTGGCTCCATAAGTCACTAGTTCCCTAAATCCCTGCCCCCTCAGCGGTGTTCAAGCTCCTCCCAGTCAGTTCCTACCACACACTCAGGACAGCTCACACACGCGCATAGTAACTCATTGGATGATATTGTAGCTACGACTGAGAAGGTCATTCTCAACTTACTATCCTGTTACCAAAATTAGTTTTATAATACTTTTTATGTGTTTACTGTGAAAATACAGTTTTTACTGTTATGCTGGACAAATAGCACTGGCATCCTGGGGGTGACCAACTAAACCAGCACAAGGCCAGCGTTAGACCAGCAAAAACCAACACAGACCCGCATAAAAGGCATGATGGTCTGTGCTCTTGTTTTGCAGCAGGGTATGGAAATGTAATTAGTTTACGTTCATTCATTCATATTTTATCTGCTTAATTCTGATCAGGGTCACAGGTAAGCTGGTGCCTAGCTGGTAGCACAGAACACAAGGCAGGAACAACCCTAGGTACAGCACATGCAATCACATATACACACATTCACACTCTAAGGCACTTTAGAAAACACCAGTTAACCTCGCACACATGTCTTCGGAATGTGGGTGGAAACCAGAGCACCCAGAGTAAACCCAAATGGACATGAGAAGGACATGCAAAGTAGACACAGTCCGAGGTCTGGATCAAACCAGGGACACCGGAGCTGTGTGGCGACTGTGCTTACCACTCCACCAGCATGCCACCCAAAATAATTATTTTTGGTAAAGAGTTTCATTGTAAAGACTTTTAAATAATAATAATAATAATAATAATAATAACAACAACAGAAATAATAATAATAATAATAATAATAATAATAATAATAACAAAATAATAATAATAATAATAATAATAATAATAACAATAATAATAATAAAAGAAATTCCCACTCAGCCCCTTCAATATTGACAATTAACAGGTTGTTAAAAACTAGTGATGGGATGATCCACATTTTTCAGTTCAGATCCGATGCCTGTGCTGATTCATCTACCGATAAAGATTCCGATATAAGAGGGGTTTTTTAGTTTAATATTGTGATTATTATTGTTGGTTATGTGTTTAATGTTACAACATGCTGTCTTGCTTTTCTGCATGTCAGGACTAAAAAATCTCCACACAAACGGCACTGTAGTTAAGTAAAGTCACATTTATTTATATAGCGATTTTTACAATGGAGCATTGTCTCAAAGCAACTTTACAATTTTATACTATCTTCTAATATCTACGGCCCATTCCAAATTGAGCAAGCCTAGGGCGACAGTGGCAAGGAAAAACTCCTTAAGCATTATGAGAAAGAAACCTTGGGAGGACAAAGACTCAAAAAGGGACCTATCCTTCTTGGGTGGAAACCAACAGCTAATACTATAGCTGAATCCCATTTCAGGGGTTGCATCTTTGGAAAGCTGCATTTGAAGACCGGTTACGTCATAGCTTAGGCTGTCCTATTTCGAAGGCTCCTTCAAATGCGGTCGACAAATGCAGCTTTCTTTTCCCTGAAAACGAAGGATACAGCTGATGTATCCTTTGCGGCCTAAAATATCCCAAGGTGCATTGGGCATGAGGGGAACTACGAGAGGAATATACGTTATTTAAATGTAAGGATTTAAAAAGTCGAATAGGTAAATGATGAAAAGCAAAAGCGCAACATTTTTTGTTTTGTTTTGGGAGCAAGGAGCAAACGGAGACCTTTATTAAACTGCTTGGGGAAAAATTAATGCCAGCGCCTGCAGTGAAGCTTCTCCTCCAATAACTGAAAAAACAAAAACAGCATATAAACTAAAATCAAAATGTCTGACTCCATTGTTATAACGCTTATTGCTGTTTTGTGATAGGGTGCAGGCGGGTGGTTCTGTGACGCAAACAGGAAATCCAATGCAGAGTACACTGTCTCATTTCAGTTCGGCCTTTGTCACGGTCGACCCAGCTTTCCAAGGACACAGCTTCATAGACCACGTAGACCGCGTCCTTCGAAGGATGCAGCCCCTGAAATGGGATTCAACCTATAGCTCATTCGGTTGCAGACTGAAGTTGGCACATGCTCATGGTAAGATGTGGAATGGAATATGTATCGCTAAGTGGATCAGCCCTGTCCGCCCGATATCCGATGAGTGAATGACGTCAGTATAGGATGGGATCTGACTTTTATTTTAAATGCAACATGATGATTCCTTTCCAATTGACAGAGCACAGCACACAACTACAATTCACACCTGGTTCAAAAGGTGGCCTAAACCATGTAAAACAAATGTGGGGTAGGGGGGACAAATTGGGCAGTGCAGAAGCTCTGGATGTTTCCTCTTTGCCAAACAAGATAAATAAAAGAAAACATTTTAAAGTTGTAAATAAAATATTCCATGAATTATGAAAGGTAACAATCTAATATTAATTAATAAAAATGCCTCTGTCTGTCAGTCACAGTCTCTTAGAATCACCTTACCCCTCCATATGGCTCCCCTCCCATCCGTTTGTAAACTGAAGGTGGGGCTTGAGAGATTCTAATTTCTGGACTCTTACAAAGAAGTTATGAAAACACGTTTGGAAATGTTACTTGCGGCTTCTCATTTAAATCACCCGTCCACTCTTTGTGTTCGTTTGGATCGACTCCATTAATTTCCTTTATTTTCTCAGGATAATGCTACTATGCTTCCTATTTAGTATCTCCCGATAATGAATCATGCATCTAATACTGCCTGGTCCATTTATGGTGGTGGTTGTTGTTGTTGTTATTATTATTATTATTATTATTATTATTTTGTCATGGTTTCCTGTGTTTACTTGATGTCCTCAAGTATGGTGACTGCTACCCAGAGTGCAATGGGCCGTGACGTTATTGCCCATTCTCTATAGTAAGGTTACCAGACTTTCTTGTTAAATTGAATAGAAAAGCACTCTGGTACCAATTTGGTAGAAGTGGGGCACAACAAAATGTAAACCATAAGGCATTGGAAGTAGGGTTGCCAACCGTCCCGTATTGTCCGGGACATCACGATTTATGGGCAATTTTGATTTGCTCCAGTCCCGTATTCCAGTCACATCCTCATTGGCCAATAACGCGCCAAAACTGGTACAAACTCCTGGTTGCAGTAGCTACGTCAGTGACAGAGCAGCGTGTATGCTGTGAGATGAGTCTTTTCCCTGGAAAAAATGTACTGTGAAATTTCATAGTAAAACTGTGAATTTCTTGACAGTTTTAATGTGAACTTTCAAAGTTTGACCATGAAGTTCACAGTTCTTCTATGAATTGTTGATGCTATTTTGGCCACTTCATGGTTCTACTGTCAAATTTCATAGTACAACTATAAACTTGGTGGACTATGAACTGATCATGAATTATTTCACAGTTGTACTATGAATTTTGGTGGTAATTTGGCCACTTCATGGTTCTACTGTCAAATTTCACAGTACATTTTTTCTTGGGCGCTGTCAAAATGAGCAGTGAACCTGTAAATAAAAAAGACTTTGTAACTATAAAAAAGAGTGGGAAGCCAAAAGGCCAACCGCAATAAAGTTGGTTGCAATTCGGAGCTTTTTTCGTCTTGCATTCCGTGATAAAGTCACTTTACACTGTGATTAATTCTACATTTGGCTCGTCCTGATTTGTGAATTCAGGTGATGTCATCTAAAGTGAAATCATTCGGCAGTACATTTTAGAGCTTTATTTTCAAATACTTATAACTTTTAAAGCTGACCACTTAGATGACTGACACCTGCAGTAAAGTGACCAGGCTGATTTGAGAAACTTTTCAGTCTTAATTCTGTCTGTACGTGGCTCATATAAACCGTGAGGAAGGAAACTGATAACACGCGAAATAATTAAGCCTTTAATTTAACTCGCCATAAAACCGTCCAAGCAGGTCATATAACTTCAGAAACTGATCATATAGAGAATCAGCACAGGTTAAAGTTACCCTCCATCAGTTCTGGAAACTATCACAGAAATAATTTTGTCTAATAGGCAATTATTTACGTACTGTGTATTATGTGTAGGCATTTTCTGATTTGTGAAAGCTTTCACAGATATAACTTTGTCTAATAAATTGTTGTAATGATATTATTTATTACTTTTAGCCATAATCTGATTTCACATATATAAATTTGTCTAATAAATATTTATTATGAAGTTACTTATTTTTTAAAAATATTTAATCTGATTTATGAAAGCTTTCACAGATAAAATTTAGTATAAAAAGAATTTATTTATATAATATTTATTACTTTTAGGCATTTTCAGATTTGTGAAAGCTTTGACAGATACAATTTTGTATAAAACACATTTGTTTATATAATTTTTATGACTTTTAGGCATTTTCAGATTTATGAAAGCTTTCACAGCTATAATTTTGAATAATGCATGTATATTTACATAATATTTATGACTTTTAGGCATTTTCAGAATTGTGAAAGCTTTCACAATTCATTTTCTGAAAATGCCTAAAATTAATAAATAAATATATATATATATAAATTGGGGGTTGAAGAAGTTGGCAACCCTATTAGGAAGCAAAATATGGTAACGCTTCACGATTTTGCGTGTCATCCTTGCGCAGGGGCCATGCTAATCTTCTCTGTATCGTTCCAATTTTAGTATATGTGCTGCCGTAGCAAGCAGGAAATAAGGGTCTACAAAGTTTCCAATAAATAGGGCAGCTGGTAGAAATGTGACCTGTTCATGGTGAGTCCAAAAAGTTGCATCAGTGGTTGCATATTAATTCTGAACTGATGCAACAAACAGACATACAAAGGTTTGAAATTATTTTGCCGTCATTATTTATCGTTTTCCTTGTTTTCCTTTTCGGCCTTCTTACACTGAACTGCATTCTGGGAGTAGACAAACTAGAGGCGCACTGATTGGCTCCATAAGTCACTAGTTCCCTACATCCCTGCCCCCTCAGCGGTGTTCAAGCTCCTCCCAGTCAGTTCCTACCACACACTCAGGACAGCTCACACACGCGCATAGTAACTCATTGGATGATATTGTAGCTACGACTGAGAAGGTCATTCTCGACTTACTATCCTGCTACCGAAATTAGTTTTATAATAGTTTTTATTTGTTTACTGTAAAAATTAAATTTTTGTTAAACCCTTAGAATGTGCTCTGGGTCCTAATGCTATTAGTTTGGATGCCACGGTATCTGTAATATAGAGCACCGAAACCATAAAGAGGCTACTGACACACATCGTCCCCTTCCTCGTGGAATTACAAGGTCCTTTCTGAGATTTTTGTCAAAATTGAGTTATAAATTTATTCTTATTCTGTGACAAATCCTTAAAATTATGTGAAGTTTTATGCATGTTGGGCTCCCGTGGAAAAAATGTACTGTGAATTTTCATAGTAAAACTGCGAATTGCTTGACAGTTTTAATGTGAATTTTCACAGTTTCATCATGAAGTTCACAGTTCTACTATCAATTTTTGATGGTAATTGGGCCATTTCATGGTTCTACTGTCAAATTTCACAGTACATTTTTCTCTGGGCTCTGTGGTTCTATCTGTGGAGTCACTCACCTGTCACCAATCGGCAACTCAAATCCACATAAGCGGATTCCTTCTTCTTTGCCATGTCGCCCCATTCTGCTCCATGACTGCGGGTATTCATGGAGCGGAGAAGAAAAGCTTGGTGAAGTCTACTGTTTTAGATAATGTTTAGATAATGGTAATTAAAAAAAAGGTAGTAGAAAATGTGTACTTTTATTTATTTAAATAAATCATTTATCTCTTTTGGTTTTTCAAATCAAAGTCACATTTTTTGTGGGGAAAAATAGCAATTTTCCAGTTTTACAAATTTCAAGTCCATGTTTTTTTGTTGTTGTTGATGTTTTGTTTTGTTTTTCGGAACTATCTATTTACTTAAAGGTTGCCGTGCTGAACTTATTGCAGATGGACAATAAATGTTGGTATTTGTTGTGTTATTAATTAAATGGTTACAGTTAAGTTTGTAGCTGAGAATTAACGCACAGTATCAAGGCAGCTATTATTGGTATGAAAGGCACAGCAGTTAAGGTACGGAACTATTGTCCAATATGTTATGGGTTCAAGTTCCAGAACTGTCAAGCTTCTACGGTTGGGCCCTTGAACAAGGCTCTCCATATTAGTATACAGTACATAATTTAAAATGTATTCTTGTAGTCAGCGCAGCATGAAAAGATATTATATTGGGCCCCACCCAGGAAAAAATGTACTGTGAAATTTCATAGTAAAACTATGAATTTCTTGACAGTTTTAATGTGAACTTTCAAAGTTTGATCATGAAGTTCACAGTTCTTCTATGAATCGTTGATGGTAATTTGGCCAATTCTACTGTCAAATTTCATAGTACAACTATAAACTTAGTGGACTATGAAATGATCATGAATTATTTCACAAATGTACTATGATATTTGGTGGTAATTTGGCCACTTCATGGTTCTACTGTCAAATTTCACAGTACATTTTTTCCTGGGCACCTCCTCACTGCCCCAGACCACACAACACAAGTTTGTACAACACTGTGAAAATGAACTGCCCTGCTTGACAAAAACAGCATAGGCCAACTACTCACCAGCAAAACCAGAATATGTTATGTTTTGGATACTTTTATGCTGGACAAAAAGCACTGGCATCCTGGGGGTGACCAACTAAACCAGCACAAGGCCAGCGTTAGACCAGCAAAAACCAACACAGACCCGCATAAAAGGCACGATGGTCTGTGCTCTTGTTTTGCAGCAGGGTATGGAAATGTAATTACAATGTTTAAGTTCATCCATTCATATTTTATCTGCTTAATTCTGATCAGGGTCACAGGTAAGCTGGTGCCTAGCTGGTAGCAAAGGACACAAGGCAGGAACAACCCTAGGTACAGCACATGCAATCACATATACTCACACTCACACTCTAAGGCATTTTAGAAAACACCAATTAACCTAACATGCATGTCTTCGGAATGTGGGTGGAAACCAGAGCACCCAGAGTAAACCCAAGTGAACATGTAAAGGACATGCAAACTACACACAGATCGAGGTCTGGATCAAACCAGGGACACCGGAGCTGTGTGGCGACTGTGCTTACCACTCCACCAGCATGCCACCCAAAATTATTATTTTTGGTAAAGAGTTTCATTGTAAAGACTTTTAAATAATAATAATAATAATAATAATAATAATAATAATAATAATAATAATAAAACAATTTCCCACTCAACCCCTTCCATATTGACAATTAAAAGGTTATGAAAAACTAGTGATGGTATGATCCACATTTTTTTTTACATTGTCTCAAAGCAACTTTACAATTTTATATTATCTTCTAACATCTACAGCCCATCCCAAATTGAGCAAGCCTAGGGCGACAGTGGCAAGGAAAAACTCCTTAAGCATTATAAGGAAGAAACCTTGGGAGGACCAAGACTCAAAAAGGGACCCATCCTCCTTTGGTGGAAACCAACAGCAAATACTATAGCTCATTTGTAGACTGAAGTTGGCATGTGCTCATGGTAAGATGTGGAATGGAATATGTATCGCTAAGCGGATTAGCCCTGTCCGCCCGATATCCGATGAGTGAATGACATCAATATAGGATGGGATCTGACTTTTATTTTAAATGCAACATGATGATTCCTTTCCAATTGACAGAGCACAGCACACAACTACAATTCACACCTGGTTCAAAAGGTGGCCTAAACCATGTAAAACAAATGTGGGGTAGGGGGGACAAATTGGGCAGTGCAGAAGCTCTGGATGTTTCCTCTTTGCCAAACAAGATAAATAAAAGAAAACATTTTAAAGTTGTAAATAAAATATTCCATGAATTATGAAAGGTAACAATTTAATATTAATTAATAAAAATGCCTCTGTCTGTCGGTCACAGTCTCTTAGAATCACCTTACCCCTCCATATGGCTCCCCTCCCATCTGTTTGTAAACTGAAGGTGGGCCTCGAGAGATTCTAATTTCTGGACTCTTACAAAGAAGTTATAAAAACACATTTGGAAATGTTACTTGCGGCTTCTGGTTTAAATCACCCGTCCACTCTTTGTGTTCGTTTGGATCGACTCCATTAATTTCCTTTATTTTCTCAGGATAATGCTACTATGCTTCCTATTTAGTATCTCCCGATAATGAATCATGCATCTAATATTTACCCAGTCCATTTATGGTAATTATTATTATTTTGTCATGGTCTCCTGTGTTTATCTCGGCTGCTTGATGTCCTAAAGTATGGTCACTGCTACCCAGAGTGCAATGGGCCGTGACGTTGTTGCCCATTTCCTATAGTATGGTTACAGTCTCGAGACATTCTTGTTAAATTGAATAGAAAAGCACTCTGGTACCAATTTGGTAGAAGTGGGGCACAAGAAAAGGTGAACCATAAGGCTTTGGAAGCAAAATATGGTAACGCTTCACGATTTTGCGTGTCATCCTTGCGCAGGGGCCATGCTAATCTTCTCTGTATCGTTCCAATTTTAGTATATGTGCTGCCGTAGCAAGCACGAAATAAGGGTCTACAAAGTCTCGTATAAATAGGGCGGCTGGTAGAAATGTGTCCTGTTCATGGTGAGTCCAAAAAGTTGCACCTGTGGTTGCATATTAATTATGAACTAATGCAACAAACAGACATATAAAGGTCTGAAATTATTTTGCCTTCATTATTTATCGTTTTCCTTGTTTTCCTTTTCGGCCTTCTTACACTGAACTGCATTCTGGGAGTAGACAAACTAGAGGCGCACTGATTGGCTCCATGAGTCACTAGTTCCCTACATCCCTGCCCCCTCAGCGGTGTTCAAGCTCCTCCTAGTCAGTTCCTACCACACACTCAGGACAGCTCACACACGCGCATAGTAACTCATTGGATGATATTGTAGCTACGACTGAGAAGGTCATTCTCAACTTACTATCCTGCTACCGAAATTAGTTTTATAATAGTTTTTATTTGTTTACTGTAAAAATACAGTTTTTGTTAAACCCTTAGAATGTGGTTACATTTTATGTATTTGCTAATTCTTTGTTGAAAACTAGTGATGCACCGATTCCGATTTTCTTGTCTAAGAATTATGCATGACATAATACAGAAACAATTTTTACAGAAAGATAGCTGGAGCTGTTGACTTGTTCTTGACACTATGTGGCTTTTATTTGTAACTATGAAATACTGCAAATGTACTTAAATTGTACTTTATTACCAGCTTTCATAAGAGTCTTTTACACTACACATCATGCCGAGATCCAAAGAAAGTCAGGAACAACTGAGAAATCTATCAGTCTGGAAAGGGTTATAAAGCCATTTCTAAAGTTTCGGGACTCCAGCGAACCACAGTGAGAGCCATTATCCACACACGGTGAAGACATGAAACATGTCAGGAGTGGCCGGCCAACCAAAATTACCCCAAGAGCGCAGCAACGACTCATCCAAGAGGTCACAAAAGACCCTACAACAACAGCCAAAGAACTGCAGGCTTCACTTGCCTCAGTTAAGGTCAGTGTTCATGCCTCCACCATCAGAAAGAGACTTAGCCCTGCATGGCAGAGTTCCAAGACGAAAACCACTGCTGAGCAGAAAGAATATTAAAGCTCGTCTCAGTTTTTCCAGAACACATCTTGATGATCCCAAAGACTTTTGGGAAAACATTCTGTGGACTGACAAGACAAAAGTTGAACTCTTTGGAAGGCGTGTGTCCCATTACATCTGGTGTAAAAGTAACAGCATTTCAGAAAACGAACATTGTACCAACAGTAAAATATGGTGGTGGTAGTGTGATGGTCTGGGGCTGTTTTGCTGTTTCAGGACCTGAAATATCACAGGAATACTTGCTGTGATAAATGGAACTATGAAGTCTCCTGAAGGAAAAATATCTGGCCATCTGTTTGTGACCTCAAGCTGAAACGAGCTTGGGTTCTGCATCAGAACAATGATCCAAACCACACCAACAAGTCCACCTCTGAATGGCTGAAGAAAAACAAAATGAAGATTTTGGAGTGGCCTAGTCAAAGTCCTGACCTGAATCCTATTGAGATACTGTGGCATGATCTTAAAAAGGCCGTTCATGCTCGAAAAACCTCCAATGTGGCTGAATTACAACAATTCTGCCAAGATGAGTGTCTAAAATTCGTCCACAACGCTGTAAAGACTCATTGCAAGTTATCGCAAAAGCTTTGTTGCAGTTGTTGCTGCTAACTGTGGCCCAACCAGTTATTAGGTTTAGGGGGAAATCACTTTTTCACACAGGGCCATGTAGGTTTGGATTTTTTCTCCCTTAATAATAAGTACCTTCATTTACAAACTGCATTTTGTGTTTACTTGTGTTGTCTTTGACTAATATTTAAATTGGTTCGATGTTCCAAAACACTTAAGTGTGACAAGCATGCAAAAAAATAGGATATCAGGAAGGGGGCAAACACTTTTTCACACCACTGTATATATTAGACCAATATGGTAGATGTGTCTTACTCTTAGCCCTAAGAATCTTTATGAACACTGTCCCTGGTCATTCAGTACATTCAAGCACATCGTTAACTTCAATGTATTGACGCATAACATTACTGAATTTAAACTTGACCAAATGAAAGAACCCCAGATCATAACACTGCCTCCAGAGGCGTGTATGATGGGTGCAGTGCTCTATGCGCTTCCTTTTTTAAGGCCTTCTCATATGGAGTCCGTTTTTGACACACGTAAATTACGCACGTCAATTTTTGAAAAACAACACGCGTATATCAACGCCGTCCTTCACACCTAGTGCGAAACTGACGGACTGCAAAGCTGCGTTAAATTTTTAAAAGGAGATTGTTCTAATTTCCGCGTTGGTCGGATGCGTTAAGTCAGGCTGACCAATCAGAGCTTGGTTGTCAGGCAGAACAGCTCATCCTGCGCGTAGCAGAGCGCAAGAGTTTATAGGACAAGCAAAAGTAACAAGTGGTTTTATTCTGAACTTGACTCATCCAATCCTAAAATAAATATAATACCCAAAGTTCTTAACTTTAACCGCATCCCTTATGCCTGTTCTAATCCTAATCCTGAACCTAAATTCTGTTTTACTAAGCCTAAAGCTTGTTATGGCTACAGTTCTCCTGTTTGTCCACCAGATGGAGACGGGTAAACGTCTTAAACATTTTAAACAGCACGTGTTTAGTTTTCGTTCGTTTCATAGGGAAGTTTCGACCTGTCTCACGAATTAAGATGTGAATTGGAGGTCAGTAACTGAATGAACATCCACTATACCTTTTCACGTGGTTAAATATATTATGCTTCTGCTATTTGGGGTCAGCTGTAACAGGATAACTATTAATAACTAACTAACAATAACTACTGAGCCTGGGTTCAGACCTTGGGTAGACCTTGCAAAGTGAAGATTGGGTGGTGCATTTACATCACGCTGCAATGGACTGGGGGTACCTCTGACCGCTCCTAATGACATCTGGGTTGGGCTTCAGACCCAACCTCTGTCAAGCTGCCACTGTTGGGTCACTGGGGATGGCCCTTAACCCACAATTGCTTGGATTGTAAGACTGTATCAATTGTAAGTCACTCAGGATAAGGGAGTCTGCTAAATGACGTACATGTACATATAAGTTAGGAAAAAATCAAAGATAACTGAGGTTACATAAAAAAATATGGCCAATAGTTTTATTAATAAAAAATAAACTATTTACAACAGAAAGCACCAGACTTATAGTCAACACTCACATGTAGTTATAACTCTAAACAATAATTGATTTGGAGTTTGATATTAGGGAAGCAGAACATGGATGTTGCCAAAGAATAAAGCAAAACACATTTTATAGTACCTATTATTGTTTTAAATCACACTAGTCTAACTTATTAGCATAATAATAATAATAACAATAATAATAATACAACTACTTACCATACTAGTCCAAACTACACAAAAATGCAAGGGATGGGGCACTCTAACCTAGGGTCTAACCTAAGATCTAGGTATGCAGTAGGTGCACATTTTCATTTCAGTGACTTCACAATAGAGGCTGACTGTGAAGATCACAGTATCACATTACAACTGGAAATGAAGAGCCATCAAACGAGGTATGTTGCTCTAGAATAAGACTAGTTCATGTGCAATATCAGTGTTGCTTTATGAGGCTGATTAAATGATAATAGTGTATTTTTATAGGTCGTTATCTTGTAGGATATTGCAGTCAATAAAAAAGATAATCAGAATATGCATGGGGCTACATTAGGTTTTTTGGCCTTTAATCTGTGAGGTTTCAGAATTAGAACTGTTTTCAAGACTGTGCTCAAGCTGCAAGTAAATAAATAATAAATCATCCCGTGGCCACATACATACAATTATAAATGCAAGTGCAGTGATATCACAATGAAATCAGACCTAAAACAAAACAAAGCCTACATACAGTATAAGTTTATTATTCATCATCATTAGGACTGACTGTAACAAAAATTCAATCACCTTGCTAGGTGCATGCTATATTTTTTTTGTTTTTTGAAAACACCAAATGTCTCATTTCCACCAAATGTAAATTTTCCAGAATGTGTATGTTGCTTTCCCCTGCTGAACAAATCCCCACTCTGTCATATGTTGGAATGTTTTTACCAGCATGAAGGCGGTTTAAAAACATGTAATGGCTTCTGAAGTAACCCGCAACACACTTTATAGCTGTTCATTTGTGTTAAGTTAAACACTATCTGTAGCAGGTTTCCACAGTCCGGAGAGAACTTTGCAGAGCATGTTGAGAACAGAGATGGTTGCATTCTAATTCCTTCCAACTAATAATAATAATAATAATGATACAGCTATGCACTATTTAACAATCATCCGATCAATGTCCATTCACTTTAACGACCAAAGTCTTAAAAGTATAATAAATTATAAAAGAATATAAAAATCTCCAATCGCTTTTAACTCCAGACATTGTGGCAGTAAACAGCTGGTCACCTCAACAGCCAATCAACGCTACAGATTCATGAGCAGAGGCGGGAGTTAGAGTTTAAGACCGAAAGTCCTTCATTCATGTGTGTGTGTGTGTGTGTGTGTGTGTGTGTGTGTGTAACTACCTTACCGGTCATATGCTGACTTGCTTGTTAGCTCACGTTTGGACTAGACACTGTTCTAACTTGGTTGATGTGTTTAGAGACTTTTTCTGCAAGTTATCGTGTTTGTGTGTATGACTTTCAGCTACTTATTTTGTAACAAGCTGTAAACCGAGTATGTGAGTGTATGTGACTGTCCTATTGTAAGTAGTACTCCTTTGTTTTTCAGTACATAAAACAATTTTAGAGGCATAGTTTTGCCTCTAGTAAGGCAAAGGTTTGTCTGCATAGTTAGTCACAGGTGTAAAGTTCCAGCAGACACCCACTGCAGCTGCACTCTGGGTATTGTTTAAGTTCATGTTTGAGCCTTGTTTTTCCTGCTAATGGAGGATCTGAGGTCTAGCCCGGAAAATACAGGGCGCAGGTGTAAGCATGCTCTGAACCTGCTTACCTCCCGCAGACCCAGGCAATCATGCCTGTAAGTAAAGCCCATCCAGGCAAGAAGGCACTGGGACTCAACGTGGTGCTAGCATGTTAGCATATTAGAATACAGCATATTAGACCATATCTCCAGTAACAGTACTTTAAGTGTAAATTATAAATGTGTTCCTTGGGAGAGATTTATTTACCTTGTTTACAACTCACAATATTGGAAATATGACTGGAGGTTTATAATCGCAGTCTAATTAATAGAATTTGGCATTGCTCTGGTAAATTCATTTTCCTCCAATCTCCTAAAAGTATGACAGATGGTCAACTGGTATATAAATGAGCGTGTGAATGTGAGATGCCCGGCGATGCTCAACCCTCTTCCTCTCACACCGAGTCTTCATAAGGTAAGCTCCAGATCATCTGACACCCTGGTTATGATAAATAAGTGGACTAATGATGAATTAATGACACTGCATGTTCCTACCAGACCTAGTAACAGCCTATTTTGTAACTGAGCATAACATAAACTCTACATGGACTATGGGTTGTGTGACACTTTATCCAGACAGGTATCAGGTCTATAAATGCTATCTCAAATGTAGCCTACGGGGAAAAGTCTCTGAACAAACAGACACAATTTTGAAATATAGCCTAGTTCTCTATCTGATCTATATGGTTTAGCACAACAACAGTGTTGTTTTTCTCATGTTTATGCTCCACTTTTTCCTGGTCATGGTCACGGGGGTATGGCTCCTTTCCTAGAGAACACGGGATACCTGTCCATCACAGGGTGAACAGTGGTTGCTGTTGCAGCAACTATAACCCTATATGATCCATTGACCGGCCTCCTCGTCCTCAGGTTCAGCCATTGATTCTTGTGTGATGCCTTAGCTGGGCAGAAGGGATCCTGGGACATAAACCCTAGCACATCAGACTGCTGCACCACCCGAGCACCCACAAAACAAGGCTATATCATGCATTTTTAATTACTTGTTTACCTCAAATTTGTACATCTGTGGTAAAGACAAGCATAAAATCTGCTATAAAATAAAAAAGCCTTTAACCAAAATGAATGGAAAAGGCCATTGTGGGAGCATGTATGTTGTTTGGACAACAGACAGTTGCTTATATTGCCTAATTAACAAGGTAAAAAGGATGAGATTTTTATTTATTTCCAGTATTACAGTACTGTGCGAAAGTCTTAGGTAACCATTAGATAGATATACAATTATTTTAGCAATGGTATAATGAACATATATAATTATTTCTCAGTCTTTGTTAGAATACAACCAATCTGAAAAAAACAGCTTCTATAGGCTACAGTAGGAAGTATATTCATTAACCAAAAAAACAAAAAACAAAACAAAAAAAAAGAAAACGCACCAAGATAGAAATGTCATATTGCTGCAAAACTCTGCATGCAATTATGTCTCAGACAGATAATGTAAATGATTACAGGTGTGGTCTGATTTGAAAATGGGTCTTGCCACAAAAGAGTGTAAAAGTGCTAGCCATGCTGCCCTATAAAAAGCTTATCAGAGGCTACTTTTGGGTAGTCTGCCTCTTGGTGAGAAATCATTGACTGCTAGACATGCTTCCATGACACACAAAGACATTTGGCCCAGTTGACAGACTTTGAGAGGGGGAGCATCATTGGACTGAGAGAAACAAGATGGTTGTTTCAATGAATTGCCCAGCATCTAGGTGTCACACATTTGACAAGGGAGGGGCAAGAGAAATAGACGTACATACAAGTCTGCAAGGTTTATTTACAGTGGACACAGTGAAACAGTGAATACAAAACAAGCTAACTCTAAGAAACAGTGATATATGACAATGCTATACTAACAGGAACACGTACTAACAAAGACAACAACCAGCAACAATGCTAACGATACACAGCCAACAAACAAGACAATACCACAAGGACCTAAACAAACTAACATTAAGCTAACATGCTAATACAAACCGAAAAGCTAAACAATGAGACAAAACTAACCATATAACACCAAAAAACAGATACAAGAACCACTACCCAGACAAGGAGAAAGACAAACCCGACAGGGAGACTGGAGCACAAAGAAGAGCCGACATAAACCAGGGAAGTGAAAAAGCCAGACAAGAGAATTGAACAGAAAGGGAAATATTTATAGAAAAAGTGCAACAGGTGGGAACAGCTCCACCAGCTTGTGGGAAGAGAGAAGGAAATGAGGGAGTTATGTCAGAGTGATGCAGCTCTTCAGCTTGCATCATTGTGACACTAGACCATTCTGATCTAGCATTTAGGAGGTTTTGGGAGCAGTGGTTCCATGAAGACATGCACACATGGCAAACAGGCTCTGGATGGCCCAGACAGACCACCAGTAGAGAGTATCGTTTGATCAGCCAACAAGCACAAGCAGCTTCCATAGTTTCATCGTCCACCATCCAGACACAGGTGGCAACTTCGCTTACACAACACTGCCTCTGCCCGGACCATTTCCAGACGCTTGGCAGTTTTTGTCACGTTGCCCATTACGTGTCCTGACATTGACAACCAGACACTGTCACCTTCGTTTGCAGTGGTATCATGATCAAGGGAAGCAGCCAAAAAAGGAAGGGGGACAGGGTAAAAAGGCTAAAATACACTAACGCTCACAAACATTATACTAAAGATCAGTTTAAAAAAAGTATTATGGAGTCAAGTCAAATTTATTTATATAGCGCTTTTTACAACACAGCATTGTCTCAAAGCAGCTTTTCAAATACATTAGCTCAAAGCCCTAGTTGAGCAAGCCTGAGGCGACAGTGGCAAGGAAAAACTCCCCAAACCTTACAGGGAAGAAACCTTGGGAGGAGCAAGACTCAAATAGGGACCCATACTCCTTGGGCAGCCTGAATGTTAAATACAATAATTAAAGAATATATGTAAAGATAATAGCCTTTTTAAATTTAGAATAGAATAATATATAGGCTAAGATGATTTGAACTAATAAAAATAGAGAATAAAATCTATAGCATATACAGTTATGATTGAATGAGTTTGATCAGGTAGTCCAAGTGGAATAGTCACTGGAGTCTCTGATGGGTACTGAGTAATGGTATGAGGACTGGAACAGAGAGAGTCACCACAGGATTACAGTACAGTCAGCAGATGAGTAGGAAAGGCAGTGCTGTCAACTGCAGCACTGGATCTAAGGGCTTCATTCTCAGGCCGATGGGGGCAGTGAAGAGAGGCAGTGTTGTCCATGCAGCAATGAAGCCGTGGGATACATCCTCAGGACACAAAACCCAGACCAGGGTTTTGCGTCCGCGCCATCTCGGAAATAGAGAAACACAAATATGCGTTAAAAGCATGATATGAAGTAAACATTCATTGTAAAACGTCAAATATTTTAAGGCTACTCAAAGGCCTGAGTAAATAAGTGTGTTTTTAATCTGGACTTGAAGATCAAGAGCGAGTTTGAATCACAAACAGTGACAGGGAGGCTATTCCAAAGGTGAGGGGCCATGTATGACAAATCCACATTTGAAATTTTTAGGTGGAGTTGTTGACAACATGTTAGATATGGTCATTATACCATTGCTAAAACAACAAATCTAATGGTGGCCTAAGACTTCTGTTCAGTAATGTATTTCAGAAGCATAGTTTCAATAATAGTCTCAAAACTGGAAATTATTTAAAAAGGCATCAGCCTCTCTATACTGTATAAGTAGGCTGGGTCTGGGCATGTGTAAAAGGAAACAAAAAAAAAGAAAGAAAGGAAAAAGATGTTGAAAAATGAACTGATTTTATCAACCTTACCCCACTCTAGACAAACCTGAAAGGCAGGATTAGTCATCAGAGTATCAATTTAAACAGTTAATGTCAATTTTTTCCTAGATGATTTAGTATAGCAGTATGCAGGCAGTCAAGAAAATGGCTTAAGTCAGGACTTTCCTAGCCCAAAGTGGAGTCATGGAAAAGACATGAAGTAAAATATCACGCACAGAAATGCTTTAGAGAGAATATAAATAAGTCACATCTTGAAAAGACCCAATATTGTGGGATATGAGTCTAAGAACAAAGAGATGGCTTAGAAGAAAAAGACCCAGATATGGAATTAAGTGGCCTTTTGCATACACACAAAGACAATACTGAAACAAGAGAGATTAACATCTAATAATGGAACGACAAGCTAACAAATGCACTCTAAAAGCAGGAGTTCTAAAGCACATGTCTAAAGTGTGTTAGCAGCCTGGAACACTCTTATCATACATACAGTTTTATGCAAAAGTTTGAGGAGCCTTGTCAAATTATTTCAAATGTTGTTAGTTAGTTTTTAAACAACATCTGCCCAGTGTTCCCAGACCTACCACAGCAATTATCAAGACCATTTGTTTATTACTGATGAATAAATGTAAAAACACTGCAAGTTTTAAAAAATGCAGTTAAATGGTCATCACCACCAGTGAGTGCAACTTAACAGCAGGTGATAGTATAACTGAGACCAGGATTATATGAGAGCTAGGGAAATACTTCTGCATTCACATAAATGTCACAGAGAGTACGTTATGTTGTCTCTGCCTGTTACACTTCCTCCTGACTTCTATCTGATCTGTACATGCATTGTGTGTGGTAGGAGGCTTTTCGTACAAATGCCAAGGTTTATCTTAACTGTAAATTATGGGGACATGCCCTTAAACAGAGAGGCAAAGTTATTTGTTTGATATTTGAAAATTCAGGAGATTTTATTTATTTTTTTGAAATTCAGGAGATACTCTATATAACTAATAGTATGTGGACACCCATATTTAACATCCATAGTTATTAAGTGAAATTATGGAGTTTGACACCCTGTGCTGCTAGCCTTTCCATTTCTGAGAAGGTTTGCTATAGAAGGATTTGGAACATGACTGGGAGCTCAGAATGTAATGATATACAATAAGCCCTGGCTCACAGTTGATATTCTAATTTCAATGTAAAGGTGTCTGACATGTTATCCACCAAAGTTGGCAAATCATTTCTTTATGGACTTGGGCTGGGCAGGAAGTTGATTAACTGACTTGTTGGGGAGGTGGAAACCTATGAATGTGTCATATTGAGAGGTTGGACAACCCATTCTACTGCCACTGTTTGTCTATGAAGATTATATGTGTGCAATTCATTTTATGAACCTGTTAACAGTGAGTGTGGCTGAAAAAACAGACATGGATAGGGGTGTGTACACAATATTGGCTATACAGTGTATTGTAGTATTTTGTTACAAGTTAAACATAAGACTTGGTCAAATTTGAAAATAGGCCTTTTAAGCTTTATGGTTAAGCACACGAACATTGTTATATATTATTTGTTTATCTGAAATTTGTGCATTTTCATCGAAAAGGGCGTACCATTTTGGAAAAAAAAAAGCGACAAGAATAAATATTGACCAAAGCCAAATGCCACAAGGAGAAGCCCTTACGATGTTTGGCTCATAGACAATTGCTCATATGGTCTAATGACATGCTAAATGGATGAAAGGGAGAGAAGAGAATAGCATGGCATTATGTTCTCCTATTTCAGTTGGATTTCCCACACAGGTGTTTGCCCAGTCTCTTGTTATATCAAAACTAGACTACATCAATTCTGTCCTGGCTGGTCTTCCCATGTGTACATTCAGACCACTGCAGCTGATTCAGAATGGTTTTCTGGTTTTCAGTTTACCCAAAGTTTTCTCATGTCCCCGCACTGTGGTGAGGTGACCAAGTCTACAGCAGGTTATGGTCGCTGAACTGCTGGCTGTCCAAGTGGTGCTCTGAAAACAACGTGGGCTATATACACAACTGGACAGCCTTTGAGGGTAAGCCTGGCCTTTTAGGATGGGACGGTGTCCATCCCGAGGGGGGGTAAGGGCCGCACGGGAGGCCTTTTAAGATTGGACGGTGTCCATCCCCCCCCGGGAGGGGGGGGGGGTTTGCTGCTCTCATCCCTGCAACATTGCCCAGTGGAGTCTTTGGCCCGATTGATGTAGGGAGAATGTGGGCGGGTTACGGTATCCAGAGCGTGGGTGTGACAGGGGGGGGGGGGGGGGGGGGAGGGGGGTGGGCAAAAGGCAGCATACAAACCAGCTTACCAACTGTCCTGCTGGTAGCCATGCACCGTCCCCAGAACCCATTTATTGAAACTTTGTCTGTTACCTGGGGAGATGAGCGGGCGCGGGGGGGGGGGCGGGGGCAAAAAGACGCAATCTGTCCTAAACGAACGCCTCTCGGAAAAAAGTCCTTGTTTTAGCAACCTCATTAGTTCAAAGAACCCGAGATTGCTTCGACAGACAGCAGCAATAACAACCTAGACTAACGCTAGATTACTAATTAAGACTCAAACTGCTTAGCATTCAAACAAAGCAGCAGTGATTGTAATGAAAATAATCACTGAATAACGCTTACACGCTCTCTGTCTGTCCTTCACTGAAAACCATGGGATCTAAGACCTGATATGTAAGGCTATTCAGCTCACCTTCCTGTATACAGTCCTGCTATCACCCTCCTCAGGTCCTAATGGTCGGGGGGGAGGCCCTAGTCCACAATTTTTGACAAGATGAGCTCGGTGGGGTTACAACTAAAATCCCATTACAAGGGCTAATGGGTCGTTTTGAAATACTGATTCTTATGTGACTGATCCATATTATGGAAGGTCAAAACCACACACACTCTTTTCAGCATAATCACATTTACCGGTCCTCTCTGGTCCCTATTCAGAATTTCTTCAGGATTTGCTAATCGGCGGAGGGGTTTCATGTGTCTGCTTACTACTGTCAACAGATAAGAAAAAAAACGCAACCATTACTTGTAGGTGTATTGGCGTCCGGTGATTCACTTGTTTGACAGCGTGGGTGATGTGGTCAGGATCCACGTTTGACAATTGGCGGGTTCGGTAAGTCACAAATCTAGAATCCTGGGCGTATCACTAGCAGAATGCTGATGGGGACGGGGGAACTGCACTTGTAGCCTGTAATCATACTTTGAGGTCTAATATTAAACATGTTTGGTAAACAATATAGATACAACCTTTGTACATGGGGGGGTTTTCTCTGGGGCGCCGCAGTATGATGATGTCGATTTCAGAATCACATCTTTTAGTATTTGAGCTATCTCTAATAATAAAATCCTTCTGCCTCGTTATCACACCAAGTCCGCACTATCACATATGCTACTGCTCACTGTGTTGTATTAAAACCTATGATGACTTGGCAGAATGGGAGGGGGAATAGGCGGGACCGGTACGGAGAACGCGAGAAGATCAATGCGATCTGCAGTGGGGGTGGTGGGGTGTGGACACCGTGACCAATAGAATTGTTTCGTTCGCGCGTGTGGTACGGCCGTACGACGAAAGGAATGTGCGGATAGTTTACGATTGCTCCTGTCTAAAGGTTCAAACGCATAAGGGAAAAAAGGCTAGCACATGGTATAATGACCCACATCCCTACCGTCAAGCAAAGAACAACGGCATCTAGATCGCAGTGGAGACCTAGTATTGGGAGGTGTTTAGATTGCTTGGAGGGACAGCATGGCAGAATATAAGCATGCCCTTACTAAGCCTAAGCCTGCATATTCTCCGTCAAGGTGCAGGTGATCAGAGAAAAATCCAGAAAGAATCCAGGATGTTCATCTTTAATACAGTCTCCAAAGTAACACAATCCCATACATAAATTGATTCTCCGCACATTCTGTTGTAATGTTTAACGAGTAATGGTTTCATGAAACTTTTCTTCTATGATAAGCTAGAAAACATTAGGCATCAACTCGATGCTCATCACATCACCCACTATTCAGTCAACCTTCCAGATGCAGCACTACGTGATGACATCTGTTTAATGAGCTGTACATCATATTTAGAATCTTTTACCCCAACACTAATACTGAACTATCCGCACTGATCATCTCGTCTAAAGTCATCAACTGTTTATTAGATCCTAATTCCTACAAGTTTTACTCAAACAAGTAATACCTACTATTATAAGCCAGTGTTTAGTTATTTTAAATTCCATCCTTACCTTTGGTTATTTGCCACAAATTCCTTTAAGTTCCCTGGCTGCCGTTATCAAACCACTGTTAAAAAGCCAATTCTTGACCCTTGTGTGGATATCTAATTATAGACCAATTTTCAAATCTCAACCCGTTTCTTTCTGTCCGCAAAATCTTATAAAACTGTCGGTCTATCAGCAGCTCTGCAGTTTCCAAGGGGCGGCTCAAAGAATGAAATTTATGACACTTTCATCTGGCTTCATGCCAGGAGTCAAGGTACTAGAAACAGTAGTCGTGGGTGAGTTAGGGTAGCTAAATGACTTGTTTAATGTTCCTCAGATAAGGGATGTGTTAGGGTGTTCTTTGCTGTTTCGGTCAATTGTTCTGTTAGATTAAGTGCAGCATTTGACAAACTTATGATCAACGGTGTTATGTACTAACATACTAGAAAATACTGGTAGGATAAGAAGGATTAGACTTCTTCTTGGATTAAATCCACTGTAACCGACCAGTACCGAGTTTGTTTCTATAAATAATCTAAGGTCTAAGCTCTCAAAGGAAGTAGGGCGTGCCTCGGGTCATGCTATGGCCTGCTTTTATTCTCTCTGGTACATGCCTGCCACTAGGCTCAGTTATTCGGTAAAATGGCATTAGTTTTTACCACTGCTATGCAGATGTGCACACAGCTGTACATAATCGGGCCCAAACCTATGACAGAGCCTACAAGTCAACAAATTGAGGACTGTTGTAAAGGAAATAAAGATTGGATGTTATTTAATAATTTTTCCTCTTACTTAACGCGGGATAAAACTGAGGTTGTATTAGAGGACCCAAGGCTGTGCAGAGACAAGGTTTGGCTAATCTTACTAAATAACCTAGAGGCTGTCCAGTATTGCCCTCAGTCCATCGGTAAAAAACATTGACGCGCACATTAGCAGCATCCACTCGAATTGCTTTCTTTCAATTATGTAATATCGCTAACCGTTAGAAATAATCCTCTCTTTTACAAACGTATGTTCAGAGAGAAACTTGTTCATGTGTTTATCCCTCAAGGTTGGATTACTGTAACGCCTTACTTACTGGATGCTCTAGTAAATCAATAAATAAACTTCAGTTAGTTCAGAATGCAGCCGCCAACTAACTCGAACTAGAAAATTTGATCATATCACTCCTGTTCTATCATCACTGCACTGGTTACCAGTCAAATTCTGCATTGATTACAACATACTTCTTATAACGTATAAAGCTCTACATGGCCTGGCCCCACATTATCTGAGTGAACTCTTAGAGTTTTACAATCCAACTTGTCTACTTCGTTCGCAGGGTGCAGGACTTCTTTTACTTCAGAGGCTTTACAAAGGCTTTCTCATACATGGCCCCCCAACTACAGAATAAACTTCCCACTTTCGTTCGAGACTCAGACACTCTCCAAAATTTTAAGTCTAGGCTAAAGACATACTTATTTACGCAGGCTTTTGACTAGATTTAGACCGGGATGCATGGCTTGGGTCACTGGAGCCGGAGTCTGGATTCATGTCTGGCCTGCCTGGCTTATCCGTTAGCCGGGAGTGTCGAGTGGCCGGTCTGGCTGAACTGGGCTTCGGTCCTCGTGATCTTGACGCATGCATCCTTGCCTTAGGCTAAGGGCAGAGCTGGGGGTTCATAGTCAAAGAGTCTTATGGTGATCAGAGACGTTGGGTTGCTGTCTTCTGCATCCCGTGGGGTTGCCAATGTCTCATGTTATCCCTCTTGGCTGTGTTACCTACCAGTTCTCCTCTTTCTAGCTATGCTGCTATAGCTAATGCTGCCGGGATCTCATGCTACACATGGCATCAGTGATTGTTAATAGGCACTGTGCTCTTAATCAATAACTAATTACATTTTCTGTTTTCTCTCCGAGCTGTGTTCCGGTACCAGTTCCTGCCCCACACATGATGTTCATCCGCTGCTGCTTCACTCACGCTGCTTCCGTCTTCAGCTCCAGCCCCATCATACCCAGGCCACTTAATGCTGATGTGCATACTTCTCATTTTATTCGAACTATAACTCCATGACTTTAGGTTCGTTCTTAGATTTATCATCTACGCCGCCCAAGGAGGTTGGGTCCCTTTTTGAGTCTTGGTCCTCCCAAGGTTTCTTCCTATAACACTCAGGGAGTTTTTCCTTTCCACTGTCGCCCTAGGCTTGCTCAATTTGGGATTGGACGTAGTTATTAGGAGATAATCTAAACGTGTAAAGTTGCTTTGAGACAATGCTCCATTGTAAAAAGCGCTATATAAATAAATATGACTTGACATGCTGTGTTGCCTTCACTGGCTCCTTGCAGATTTAAACACTCCTTGCAGATTTAAACACATTCACCTACACAGAGGAAAAAAACACACACCAAGGAGGGTTTATTGGGATAGAATTAAACTTTATATGTGTGAATGTAATTATAATGTACTGTATGTAAGTGATTACAAGTGATTATTGGGGAATACTGTACAACTGAATGGAGGATATAGTTACCCTGTTGGGCCACATCTAGCGTGGACACAAGATGAGATATGGTTGGGCATGGAGTCATACAGGTTATGTATTTGCCCACACATGATTCAGCTGTTGCAACTCGTAGGATGCCAATGCTGGCATCCCAGTAGGTCCCATAAATGCTCGATCGGTGATAAATCTGGCAACTGGGCAGGCCAAGGAAGTGTTGCAATCTGGCAGAGATATTCCTGGGAAACCCCAAGCAAGTGTGTGGCTGCACAATGATCTGCACATATCACTGATCTGATAGTAATCCTCTTATCACTACAAGAGGTGACTGACTGTGGTAGGAGATGGCTCCCCAGATCATCACACCAGCAGTTGGTTCAGGGTATTGCTCCACAGCAAAGGTAGGATTGAAGCACTTATCATGTGGCCTCCTTACTCAAACACAGTAACAATAAATTTCCTTCTGCTAAGCACGTGGAAATGGTCTGGGCAGAGACAGTAGGGTGTGTAGTGAAGGGCCCATCTGTGTCTGAATGGCGGACAACGAACCTGTGAGAGCTGCCTGTGCTTGTTTGCTGATCAAACAATCCTCTCTGTTGGTGGTCTGTCTGAGCTGTCCAGAGCCTGTTCATGGTGTGTATGCCCTCATAGAATCACTGCTCCCAACACCTTCTAGGCCAGAACAGCTAGGTCAGACCGGTCATCTTGCTTCTCTCAGTCCAATGGTGTGCCCTCTCTCAAAGTCTGTCAACTGGGCAAAAATGTCTTTGATTGCCTCATAGAGGCATGTCTAGTAGTACCCCAAAACAGCCTCTGAAAGCCTTTTTATAGGGCAGCGGGGGAAGCACTTTTATGCCCTATTGTGGCAAGATCAATCAATAACATATCTCCCTGAGACTGCATACCGGGTTTTCAGCAACCGACATTTCTATCTGGGTGCATTATGTTTTGTCAATGAGTGTACCTTCTCAAAATCCATGATGTGCATGTAAAATGGATTAGAATACTCCCATGACCTTTGACAAAGTTGTGCAAGGAAATAGAACTGGTCCACTGTTCCATGGCCTGGGTGCAACTCACATTGTACCTTATGTATCCTAGGTTAATCTATAAGATGGAGCCTCCTCTCCAGCACCCTGGCACAGGCTTTTCCTAGGAGTGAAATTCCTTTATAATTGGAATGCAGCCTCCAATGGCCTGTCCATGCAACACTGAAGAGATTAACATATCTCTTCAGTGTTGCATGGAAGTAGGGAGTGGTTCCTTTGAACTGGCAAACTGGGGTGGTGGTACTCCGGGGTGGTGTTACACACTAGCCCAACCTTGTCCACTGTCTTCAACATTTCCTGCCTGATCTCATTCACCCCTCCTGATCTCACCTCTTTAGACTGTGGAAATTGCAAGAAATACATGGTCACATCTTTTTTGTAGCATTAACTTGTTTTGGTAGTCAGTTATCTTTATTTTCCTTAGTTAGCTGTCTAAAGACGTGCCTAGCAACATCCTGAGAGGCTTAAAGGGCCATACATATTATACATATTATGCATCTCTATAAATGTTTTACCTGACTTTAATTAAGCCCAACAACTCAATAAAGGAATAAAGCAGTGGACCATGGAAAAGTGATAAACACATGCCCAGTTTTGATTTCACTTCCCCAAATATGATGAATTCAGAAAATAAAAAATAATGGATTATTTAAATATTAAGATAACATCATATTTAAGTACCAGGTTGTACTAACTTCTTTTGATTTAGATGAGCACAACTTGACCAGGGGTGTCAAAACTGTTCCCAGCAGTCACATAACTAATACAACGCGCACCATTTATTTTGAAGATGAATAAAGCACCATTAACAAATTAACTACGTACAGGTATGTGCCCTTTAACACCCACCCAAGGTTTTAAAAAATCTAATAAATTATATAGGAAATAAAAATCTGTCTTGTAATATCCAGATGTGACTCAAGACGGCAAAGACACTGTACAGTGCAGCCTGATGTATGGTTACAGTATACAGTACTGTACTGAACTCTAATTACCTTTTGTTACCTTAAATTATAACAGATTCCTATGTTAAGTGCTTATTTATGTACTGGCAGTAGTTTTAATGCACGCTAGTGCAGTGTGTTTTGCTTCTTCTGCCCTGCTGGTCACCCAAGTCAATCAACGCTGTGGATTCACGAGCAGAGGTTGGATTTAAGAGTTTAAGAGCAGCAGAAGTGAAATTAGAGACTGGTCTAGCTTGGTTGATGTGTTTGAAGACTGTTTAGTATTACTTTTGTTTTGGGTATGACTTTCAGCTACTTATTTGCAACAAGCTGTAAATGGCATTCATAAGTGCACGTGCCTGTTCTATTGTAAGTAGTACTCATTTTTTCCCCCACTACCTGTATATTCTCCCTTACCAGCAACTACATAAACTGATTCACATTCACTCATTGAGTCTGTTTCATCTGGCTGATCTGTGTTGTTTGTAATACTGTCTATCCACTTTTGTCTATCAAGTGTTTTCAGCTATATCTCTGTATTTACATAGCTTTGTGTGCAATTTTCTTGTGAAAATACCCTTTATATTTACATTACAGTACCATATAAAGACTGAGACTATGGTAATGCCTGGTCAGTAAACAATATATAGTTGAAATTAGTTTTTCAATAGGATTACTCTGCAGGAAAATCACAGACCTGGCAACACTAGCCAGTAAAAAGTAAAGTATTGTAACTGTATTCCAAAGAAATGCAATCCATAACAGGTCAAATGTTTAAAATGAGTGACACAAAGGTAACGTTAATGTGCACAAAAATAGCTTTATTTTCGATCAGATTAGAACCTGCATACAAAAACCAATGCACTCATTGATTTTTCCTCTTTACTGGTGATTTCACATCATGTGTTGAAGGAAAAAGCAGCAGATTTTCTTACTTTCACTCCCATGACAACATGGCTCACTCACTCTGACACTACTCTGAATATCCTTCTACAAATATAAATAGATATTGCTTAAAAAGGTCTAAAAGAAAAAAACTGATTTTTTTACAATATAACAACCTGCTTCACAACTCTTCTCTAGTGTATAGATTTTTCTTTTCTAAATCACATGTACAGCTTAGAGGGGGAAGAAACCCCCAACCTGATAGAAGACAATAAAATAGGCAATTTGACAGTTAAATTAACACAAAATAAAAATAATTATAAAAAAATGAAGTAATCTATGGAACACTGAAAAAGGGACACAGGAAAAAAGTTAACTATGAAAACACTGAGACAGAAAAAGTCAGTTTAAGTTTAAAATGTCTGTTTTGCAATGGTAAAGAGACAATATAATAACAACCAGAATGAATTCATTACACTAAGTTTAATTTACAAACTCATTACTGGGACAAGACAAAATAATTTTGGCATTTAAATATTTGGTAAATATGCCTGCCAAAAGATGGTCAAGTACCGAGATGGATATTTGATTGAAACAGCTATTTACAGATCCCTGGAAAAATAAGAGTCTGGTTGCAGAGACCTTTCTTTTGGTCCACAGCAAAAAGACCTGTACCTGTCAAATGAGCACGAACGGAAAACAGCCTGTAACGTAATGAGCAGGCAAAACTGTCAAGCCACTAACTGCATTACCATTATTCTAGCCTGCAATGCAATCGTTCTGAGTAATTACGACAGTGATTGTTTAATGGAATGTAAGAACGTTGTTTAATACGAGAACGTGTTGAACGTTGTCTCAAACGGGTTTACCTCATTCCTGGACAAAATTAATGGCATTACAAACCTCGATTCATTTCAAATCACAGGAACAATTCTCAACAGCAACGCTGCTGCTAAATGGTGCAGACGTGTGCACAGAGTCCAGAGACTCTTTAAATGTTTTGTACTTCCTTATTACGCGCGTCACTTATCTGCGATCATCCCCTTTGCACCCTGTAGTGTGTTCTCAATTAAGGAAGTGTAGAAAAACAATAATACACAAAACAAACCACAATGGCTATTCACTTGGGACAAACAAAGGGCACCAAACACAAAAGGAAAATGTCAGGACTTTGTACAGTGCAGTTTGGCAACAGAGAGCTTCCTCTGAATATATTCAAATGTCCAGTCAGAGTAATCACAGTTTAATTTGAGAGGATTGCAATGTCTCAGGCTGAACAGAAAGACGGAGGCTGGCTGTGCCTCAGAGGCACTATGTGAGTGTAGAGCTCAAAATTGAGTTAGCTTGAGAACGTGTGTGTGTGTGTGTTTGTGTGAGAATGTGTGTTCAGGCGAAGATCTCTGCAGTCGGAGCTTTCTTGTAGATGGGTTTCTTTCCCATGTCATAGCTGCCTTCGTCCTTCTTCTTCATTCGGTAGACGAGGAGGAGGATGAGAAGAACAGCAAAAAGCAAGCCGATGGCGCCTCCAGCAATAACAGCTGCCAAAGCAAAATTCAAACAATTGAAAACATGCATAGACAATTTATAATTTACAAAATCCGTTCACTTAAATGTCTGAAGAATTATAACCGAAAAAAAAAAATCTGTCTTATATAAGTAATTCAGGTCTGAATGACAGAAATCACGTACACGCAAGATACAAAGATAATCACTGTATGGTACAGTACTGTACTAAATGTTTTCATATTGTGTTTTAATTGTGATTCAAAACAAAGCACTGTGTATGTGAATAAGTATCTAACTACTGTCTGACTATGGTAACATTAGGTCAGGATCCATTTTGGTCAACGTCCTGCTTCTCAGAACATTATGTATAGTACCTGTACTGTATTATTAACCTTCTAATTTATTTATTCATATTATATATGGAATAGTGGAACATTCCTGATCCATTCTGGTCTTTGCAGACAGGATTGCATCATGTAATTGCTGCATGTTCTTGCACTCCAGACAGTTTTGTGCCAAAATCCAAGAGATCAGCACTTTCTGAAATATTCAACCCCCACTGCTTGGCATCAACAGCTATGCCACGGTCAAAGTCACTTGGATTTTGTAACCCCATTCAAAGGTTTGATATAAGCATTAACTATCTGCCTGGTCCTGTCTTTATGCACTGTGCTGCTGCCACATGATCGTTTAATTGCATGACTGCACAGAAGTACAAAAGTATAAATATAACAAAACAAAAATATAACAAAACAATATATATAAAAACTGCAACGATTCTGGAGTTGCTGAAAAATCAGTCTTACCTGCTAGCACCTCTGTCTTTTTAAAGATGTTCTGTTCTCCTGCGTGGGACAATTGGACGCTGGGCCCGTGAGCAACCTCATTATGTTTCACTGCAATGATGTCATTTTCATCAGACAAAGGCTTAACTGAAGGCTTCATTTCTGGGATGGAGTTATCTTCCACATCTTTGGGCTGAGAGAAAAAAACAAACAAACAAAAACAAAAAAACCTGATAAATACATGAGCAAGCCAGAATTCCCTATACCATACACAACCACATTTGACTTTGAAGCTAGTATAGGCCTAAAGCTTTGCTTTTCTAAAAATATATATACCTCCATGTATTCATCAATCATTTCCTCATCACCAGAGCCTGACAGTTCATCCAAGTCCTCCTCCTCATCATCATCGTCGTCATCAAACATGTTCTTCTCTGTGGGAAACTCAAAATCGCCAGATGAGACGAGGTCATGGAGCGATTCCGCGGGCTTTAGTGGCATCCATGTTTCTGTCTCTCGTACCTGCACATACACAACACGTTCATTAATGTTTTATGCCTCTGCTGAAAAACATGCAGCCGATTAAGTACATTCTCAGCCATATCCTTGGTTACACCAATACACAAAGTGTTTGGACTGGCTGTTATCTCTCCTATTATTAAGCTTTTACAGGAAATGAACGATACCATGACAACCCTGAACACACTAAATTTCTGGTGTTCCATAAACAATGGTGAAGTAAAGGCCCCAGAACATTTACAAAAGTCTCTGAAAACTGGTTTTGACCTTCTTGACTGAACATTCAACTTGTCTAAACAAAGCAAGCTCACAGTCCTTCAGTTGTCTTTGTAGTTGCAATTGAGAATTACAACAGAAAGCTCTGTACTTATTTTAGTGGACATACTTTTGAGCCCAGTCCTCATAAGCCATTGCTTAATCATTTCCTTTTATCATATAAATAATAGGGATATGTGAAATAATGTGTAATGAAACACTGAACAAATAACTGCCACAGTATCTGGTCTATAGCTCAAGGTTCGGTACAATTTAGTTTAACGCAATCTCACATGACTAACCTGATACATATCAGATAGCTGTAGTTTCAAGCCGAGTAATACCTGTCTGGTTTCTATGTATACAACAATGGGTGGATCAAGGTGGAATGGCAGACTAAGGACACAACCATGCATAATTCCTCTGCTAAAGGACCTGGCCCTTTGTCAAAACCTCTGAACAATCCAAAAAATTCCATGCTTTGCCACCAGGATTTAAACACATGAATGTTAGTGAATGCAGATTTTAAAGTGGGTAGGCGAATGAATAAAATATTGAAAACTGACATCCAATTCATCCAAGGAATGTGACTTATGAACATACTTTACTTGAAATAACCTTTGCTGAAACGCAGCCATATTTTTGCGACACACTCCAGCACGCGGTCTTTAAAACAAACAGACATTTAAACAAAACAAGAGAGGGGGAAAAAAGCCTCCAACAGGCTACAGTGCCAGTTTCAGACAGGTGACCAATTCATTTCTCAGGTTGCAATGACTGTGAGAACTCGAAACATTACGGCTGGTAATGGCCCAAAGAGTGTGTGGGTTTGAGTGGTACATTTAAAGAAGCCCAAGAAGCTGGCTAAAGACGTATTCTGCTGCTCCCTAAAAGTGAGGAAATATAATCTTCACACATTCTATGAAACTGCAAACCTTATCCACACAGGACTACTTAAAACTTTTCTAAAATACTGATCTTCTGTTAACATCAAATGTCTATTAAATTTCTATTTTAATTAAAAACAAATGCTCCATCACATTTATGTCACAGATAAAGGACCACTCGACACTTGTTTTACTGTTATCTTCATGTTTGCCTCCAAACATGTACCTAGGTAAATAATATGTGCAGCTGCAATAAAAAAATTTATTTGTAGTATTAGAAAATAAAGCCAAACATTCTAAATTATTCAGTTTCCAACCAGGAGAGAAAATAACAGAAACAGCGCAAATTCTCTTCTATGTCGCTCTTTCAGCGCTTGCAAAAACAGACAAACACATTACAAGCTTATATCATAGAGAAAACATGAATTGGATTAGAATCTAGTATAAATCCAATAGCAAACTTAAGCCTTGCCGTGTTCGTGTTACAGAAGGGTTTCTACAGTGTAAGTTACTGTAGTGGCTGAAACAAGAGACCACATACATTCCAGGAAATCAGGATCATGCAAATACCACATGAAACTCGAGTCAGCCCTAGGCCCTAATTTGTAAAGAAAGATAAAGCCACTGAAAGGAAGGCAGGAAGGAAAAAAAAATGAAAGTCAAAAAGTACATGTGGAAGCCCCCTCAAAAACTCCCCAGCTTTAAAAAAAAATCATCGCAGAGTCAGAAAACCACAGCAGTTTAAACAATCTTTGTTCTGGGCAGGATGAGAAGACATGACAAAGTGCTGAGAAGTAAGATATATAAACCACACTGGTTTAGGTTTAAATGTAAACAATGCTTGTATGCAGCATCCAACAGACAACTTTTTGGTAAAAGAAAAAAAAAAAAAAAAAAAGACCCAACCATAGTGCTGGTTATACAGGATATATTGCTGAAGTTTGCTCTGTACAGCAAAACCCAATTCTAAGAAGCATAAAAGGACTAAGAAAGTATCATGCTTGGCAAAAGAAGACAATAGGTTACTGGCATAGTGAAATGACACTGAATGTGGTAGTGGGGCACCACCTCAGATTTAGGGGCTGCAAATTAAAAGGATCACATCAGGTCCAGCTCCAGCCTTCATTAAATCATTATGTTCTGTGGTCAAATACAGATTCGCTCATTCAGCAAGCATCCACAGCTTAAGAAGCGGTATGCTCGAAGCTGGACCTCACCAAAGGCTACAAATCCTACCATCTGCCAGCAAAAGACTCAGCATCTGTTCCTTTAAGCTTTGAGAACCCCTTGCAGTCGCAGCAACATTCATATTGACCTAGGTAGCTTTGATATTTACATTGCATAGCTCTGGCAAACGTTCAGGGTGGAGAAAGATAAATAATGAAGCTAAATTGTGAAATACGTTCTCTCAGTCCTTTCTCTTAACATACTTTTTAGATTTTTTTAAGAGTGAGCTCACACGGTTATACATTAAAGAGGCAGATCCAGTCACCGTTGTTAAAGATTCTTAAAAGATTAAATTTATTTTCTTGTTAATTAATCTAACACTGAACATGAGAAGTATACTTATTCTAAGAAGTAAATGAACCATAAAAACAGCAGTTTTACACATATAGTGCTTACGTGTTTAATAAATCTTATGTGGTAATCAGTGATATGTTGATTTACTAGGGTAGATATAAATATGAGGTCTGACTGGTCATATTTTTTTGCCCACACACTGCCATGCAGGAAATAGATAATACACAAATACAATGAGACCAAAAAAAAGTGGAGCTCTGTAGCTCATCACTGGAATTCACAGAATGTAGGCAAGCATGTATCCTGAACCAGGAAGAAGTCCATCAAAGGACTGGGTAGGGGTTGCTACTGCAGTGCCAGGGGATGATTACCTCACTTGGCCTCCCGTTCCTCAGGCACAGTCAATCAGACCTGTGTCATACCTGAATCGTCCAGAATGATGGGACTTGAACTCGGGTCACTGCGATGGTGTGCTATCACCTTACAATGCTGCACTACCTGAGTGCCTAGGCAAAATGTGTGGACCTTCATAAATCAAGTAATGACTATAAAGACATATAAAACTGCCCATATCCACAGTTAGGACAATAATTAAGCATTTTAAAGCAATCAGCACTGCGATAAACATGCCTGGATGTCGACACAAGTCAGTTCTTTTCCCACGCATAGAGGAGGATGGTTAGAAAAGACACCAAAATGAACAAATGGAATGCCCACAGCCATTTATAGTAGGGGATATGGTAGAGAATATTGTGGTGTTGGTAGTCCTTGGATATATGGCAACATGGATCCATGAGGTAACATATGAATATAATATAAAGAATGAATGGTGAGCTGCTGCCCAAATGAAATAAAAAAAAATAAAAATAAAACACACTAAAACTTGGTCGTGGTTGAACCTTTCAGAAGGACAAGTATGCAAAGCCAACACCCAAATCCATTCAAAGCTGTTACAATAGCCACAGAATAAAGCTTACTGCATGAACAGCTCAATCCTTTGACCTCAAGTCCAAAAGAGAGAACCAAGGACTGTGTGTGGATGATAAATGTAACTATGGAATGTATTTTGTGCTATTGTACAAGCGTCCAACCTTTCTAACAGCACGCACACCACAGAACATGAAAAACTATTTCAGAATGAATAATTAGCTTTCAAAGACCTGTTACAGAAACGTGCAAACGCAATGACTAGGTATACAGACAACCTTGTAATATTGATGTTATCTTTAAAAAAAATAGTTACCAACTAATGTTGTGTTAAATAAACATTCTAAGCAAAGCTTTCAGTTAAACAATTGGGAATCATTTAACAAGCATGAGTGAGCTACACGATTTGCTAAACGAGAGATTTATTCATCCATGGCAATAACTTGGGTATGATATCAATCGCACTGTGGCCATCGACTCTACTCAAAACCAGAAGCAAGATTTGAAATTAATTTTGATTGATTTTCTGTATTATTAATATACATATTAGATTACACCACGCTTATGTAAATACACTACATACGTGAAACATGATGCTGACCGGACATTACCATAGCCACATATTAATAATATTAATTAAAATACAACATGACAACATTTAGTAGAGTACTGTATCTTTTACAAAACTTGAAACACTTCGCATATACAAGTTTCTGTCATTCAGACGTGAATAAGACTGATTTAAAACTTGTATTTATTTTGTACTATAATTCTGAACACCTCAGAATTAAAAGCAAACCAATATTGATCGGATGGATGTTAACCAGTGAATATATTCATTCATTCATTCACTTCTTTTCACATCCACTTGACCCTGGACAAGGTCGTGGGGGACAGCCGGTGCCTAGCTGGTGGTACCTGGCGCAGGACAAAGTTTACAAATTGGGTTGAAACAGTTTTATGTCAATTTTATGTTAGTAAATTATGATCGAAATAACTACTGCAACCTCTATTGCTAAACAAATGAACAAACGGTAGTGAATTTCCCCTCATTTGTTTAGTTAGAAACCATTACTGACATGTTACATGATATTACCCATGCTCCAGAATAATGTATGTTTAATCTATCCAGACATTCCACAGAGTGAACATCTACTCTACAATCTTATAATCCAGTGAGATTTGAAGTGTGTATGCATGTTCTAGTCTGACTGCAGAGCCTAAGTTTATTGCACAACATCGCAAACTTTCCATAGTTTAGAAGGATTGTCCTTGTCAATGGGTAAACAAAGGCAAGTCATGAATTAGATTGAGAGAATGATTTGTAGAAAATACTTCCTAATTTAACTAATGGCAATATTTTATAATAAAGATTGCACGATATTGGTGAAACTGCAGTGACTTTATATTAAAGTGTGGCTACGACTACTTTGCAGTGTATTCCCCAGTCTCATAAAACATTACAGAAGCATTATCATGTTGACAAAGGGGGGTTTCATAAATTACTAAAGGCAGTGGTGTCAATAATTAAAACAAACAAAAAAAAAACACAAACACTCAGTGACACCATTTCACTATGAGCTTTTATGCCTTTTGGTGTGCCAATGGCTTTCATTAATTAAGCCACTCATTAAGTTAGATGCTCTTTTGTGCCACAAAGGAAGGGAACAGAGATCATCTATAAAGCCCTAAACAATTGTCAGTGGAAGACAAAACGGAACCCTAGTTAGTAAAGCTTGGAATGTGATTTTATAGAAGGCTATTTGCAAGAACAAACTACAAACAAACAAAAACCAGGGGCCGAATTCACGAAAGTCTCTTAAGAAAGAAAATCTTCTTAATGTGTATTCTTACAAAAAAGGATACGAAAAATTGTTATCCTTCAAATAACTTCCTAAGAACACTTTTTTTTCTTAAATCTTTTCTTAACGACAAATTCTAAGAACAAGTGGTATTCTTGAAAACATTATGTTCCTAAATGTTTTCTTAACCTCACGCTGGTCTTAGGCTGGAAGAGCTGACATGGTTAGCACCTAAATTAAGCAAACTTTAAACAGTTTAGTTATTGGAAATAACGAAATAATTTCAATGCAAAAGTCAGAGTAAAGGTCATCCTTTGAATGCAAAAGATGTCTACATGAGGAAAATATATGGCAAATCTGTTGCCTTGTTGGTTTTCTTCCAGTTGGCTGTCCTCTGAGTGGATTAAACTACACAACAGAAATAACGGTTAACAGAAATTCAAAATGTGTCTTACACCACCATAAATCGTAAGCTGTAAAATGCAATGTACCGGCATAAAGCAATGATTTTCTTAAGAAAATAATTAAGACAGAGCTTCTTAGAGTTTTTTCTCTCGGATAACTGCATTTAAGTCCATCCTTATGAACTGCTTAGTGTTTGTCTTAAGAACTTCACAAGTATTTCTGAAGAAAGCTTTCATGGATCCAGTCCCAGAACCATGGCTATTTGGAATTTACAATGAAACGAGAAAACAATCAACATATGGAGTATTATACAATACTGTAGAGACAATGTTCTCAAAGCTCTACTTATGGCAGCTTTGAAACCCCCACACATCAAAGGCCTTCCCCACAAGTGTTATTGGTGATGATGATGTTTCTGAAAACCCTTATTAGAAAGCACTGCATCAAGCTAGAGCACCACTAGAGCACAGTTGATTTTCAACATGAGATATAGTGAAAGACTTGGACATTTGGGCTTAAGTGGTACAAAATAATGTATTTAGTGTTCCCAGTGCTCTGGTACTGGGAATGCCTGTGGTTTGGTTTATAACAAGCAATAATTATGGGAAAGAAAGCGTATTTGTACAAATTACATATATATACATATATACACACACAGTGTGATATCTTCACATGTAGTGTGTATATTTCAAAAGCAAGTATGGTTAGTTTATACTACAAAAAACACTTCTTAGCCATTTTTAAGCTCTGCAAAGCAGGTTGCTTTAGATTAACACAGTATATAGTCATGATCAAGACCAGTGACATAAAGGAACAAAGCCTAACCGAAGAGAAAAGAAAAAGTGTAGTGTCGAAAGACAAATATTTCCACACTACCATGCAAGCAGCTCACAAATCCCTCTCTTTTTGAGAGCCAACATTCCAATGAGCAAATGGATTTCATAGGCCAGTGGACAGCAATGCAGATAGCACCATAACATCCCATTGAAAGTATATATAAAATGTTCACTGCTTGGCCTTCCATGAGGAATTCAATTTCATTTGCCTATATGGAAACTTATGGCACAAATCATTTCAAAATGAAGAACCCGAAGTGCAGCAAAATGCCCTGCAGTGACCCAAAGAAGACGCACACACACGCTGATTATCTCCACAAAACAGAATGCCATGCTTCTTTCCAAAAAGGGGAGTGGAGACTTGTACTGTTCAACAGAAGTGAAACTGGTTTTCTTTCCTGCCAATGTTTCCACCATCCTTCTCCCAGTTTCTTCAGTGGAATGCTACTACCCAGACATTGTATACCATTACTAGGAACTACAACTACTTTCGCTTTTTCCACACTGCCAATTAACAATCAAACCGTTTACAAATTACACTGGACTTTGTGTCAGAAACGTTAATTTAGTAATTCATGTTTGCAAAGGAAAAGTCAAGACAAGTCATATGTTGAGGTACATAAAACCATCTCAAATTTGCACACCTTTAACATCAGTACTATTACATCAAAACCTTTTAGACCAAACCACAAGTCTGTGCAGAACACACCTCACATTTTTCGCCAGCCTGTTTGCAAACGAGAGGCACAACCACCACAATCATCACCCAGACAAACATTTTGCCTGGGTTTAAGCCTGCCTCTTGTCCAGTCGCTGGAGGAAGGGTGAACAACAAAAGAATCTGGCTATTTAAGCTCATACAAATGTGCACCTTTTCAAAAAGAACGCTGGTCATGGTCATAAGGGGCAAATTCCACTGACCATGCTACAGGAGGAGGAGGAGAAGGGTAAGAAAGAAAGGGAACATGTGATGTTTCTCCACAGCTCTAAGGAATGTAATGGCTTCTGTGGCTGAACGATGATGGGCATTTTAGAGCGTGCTGAAGCTAGAACGGCTACCCACACCTACAACCACATACAATAATAGTTCCAGGTCTCCACAATGACATTGTGCAATATCAATATTGTGATTATTAGCACATGCTTGTTTAAGTAACACTAACCCCAATGTACTAACAAACTTTGATACTCAAAGCAAATATTTGTTGCACAGCGAAGTCACGTGTACAGGTACACTGGATGCAGTCTTGTCCTCTTGTCTTGTAAAAGCCCAACAGCAAACGAGTCAAGCCGGGGAAACACAACATCCAAAGATGGATTTGCTGCGTTTTAACATGAAGCAAAAGGCTCATTTGAGAGGTGGAGCACACACATTTCAAGAGCACGAATGGAAATTTCCCTGCTCTGAAACATTTGCATTTTGCCAGTGTGGGTGTTTGACTGACCACACACACTGGGTGGCATCTGTCTTATTACCATTCCATTTCATTTAGGCCTGCTAGCAGCTCTTCAGCAGCACTGACATCTGCACATGGCCATCCTTTCTTATTCTTGAAATAGTATCACAGCCACAGGACTGTGGCATGCCAAGTGCAGGTGTGTTGGCTGCTGACCGTTGGTTTCAAAAGCCCAAGGAAACGAAAATAAAGGGCAGAGAGGAAAGAGAGACAAAGTAAGAGAGTGTGGTTGATGTTCTTAAGGGGAAAATAGACTTGGAAAAACAGCCATGACTCACATTTAGATCATAAATAATACATAATATTATAAAAAGGGACTATACAGAGATGTTTATATAACAACCAACCTCCATCTTAGGAACGTAACCATGTTCAGGTTTGAGCAGTATACTGGGCATCCAAAAAATGCAAGACATGTTAGACATTGCACAATGGCATGATCGCACATCCATGGATACTCGGGCGACAAAGTCGTTGCTTGTGTTAACTCGCTTATAATGACTAACTAATACGTGAGTTTCATATTAACTTAAGGGACTGGGACACTTAGAGCATGTACAGAAACACTGAAGTAATCCCATGTGTTATTTGCTGACTGAAAACAGGTTTACTGAGCTTGGTAAGCCCTAGACAGAAGATCTTCTCGGGTCTTGTCGTGTATTAAGCCTACTGCTGAAACCAAAGTGTAATTTAAGCACATCAACAAACAATAGACCCATCGCCTGTGTCAGGACTGCGACATCGTTAGCTATAGCTCGCTGGCTAAAACTGTTCCAAAACTATTGTTACCACACCGGGATATCTTTTCAATACATAATAAAACTGAAATCAATTAAACGACCGTTTAAGCGACCAAAAACTGGCAAGTCCGTGAGTTAGTTAAGACTGGTAGCAGCAGTTAGATCTAAACTCCTAGGTTTCACGTCAGGACGAAGTCACTCACCGACTCAGCAAAGGCAGCAGCAAATAAAACCAACACCAGGTATAGTTTCAGCATCTTGAATCCAACAGTCACCACAAAAAATAATCCTTAGTAATAATACGTAAGTAATAAAACAAACTTCAGCTATAACGTTACAGCGAAAACGTCCGTCATCAACCAGCACGCAGTTCTAAAGCCTCAGCTCACATAGAACTCACATTCTATAGTACAGAAAAACTCCGCCCCCTTTAAGAAGGAAGTGCCCAAACTTTCCCAAGGAAGCTCTGTTTACGGGAACCGAAGCATGCGAAGTGAAAAAAAAATCCCGAAAACAAAACCCTACGTTTCGAAAGAAGCGCCAGAGACAACGTATAACGTTGATAAATGTCCAGAACTATCTACGATATAATACAAGCTCAAATTATGTGTCAATATGTGAGCTAATTACGTCGAAGTATTGCTTAAAAGGCACAGACGGTGTATGAATTGCTCCTTCAGTATAAAGTGAACACCGATGTTCTGACGTACAGTAACGTTTAAAATGATCCCAACGTTGTAAACTAACGTGACAGGTTTATGAAACGAGAAAGTTCTGTTGGAAAATTGGAAGATACGTCATCTTCCTCCAACTGCGTCATCAGGCTTGGCTTCACATACGCTGGAAATAACGCACACCATGAGGTCACGTCCAGCCTCGTTTTCTCTTCTCCTTTCTTTCCTGTCCTTTTAAGTCTTTCTGTTTCTTTAGACTGTTTTCTCTTGTCCTTTTTCACCCCAACACTTGATGGATGTTAGTGGAAGGTAACTAGACACTACACAAAACCGCCCATAGGCAGTCAATGTGAGGAACAAAGCTGAAACTACATGAGAACCATTAATAGGAAGAATGTAGAATGCTGGTACCCTCTAACATATACAGATGAGCCAACTGAGTTCCCACTATAAGATATGATGTATAATAATATACACCATAAAATGCTCTCTGAACTCCCATTATCAGAATTCAAGATATAAATTACTGAGTTTAAGAATCCCCTACTACGCTATAAGAGTCACTCACCACTGTTAACGAATGATAATTGGAAAAATGGTAGAATTAGGTAATGTTCCAAATGGATCCTTACCTCTACAAACACCATCTGTTTCCCTTCTGTCTGTGATTAACCTAAGCTTTCATCATTTTTCAGTACTGTACACTGACCGATCACTTTATTACGTACACCTTTTTGTTTCTATACGCTCCATTTGATCAGTTTCACTTCCCATATACAATGGGGCAAAAAATATTTTGTCAGCCAATGATTGTGCAAGTTCTCTTACTTAGAAAGATGAGAGAAGTCTGTAATTTTCACCATAGGTACATTTCAACTATGAGAGACAAAATGAGGAAAAAAGTCCAGGAAATTACATTGTAGGATTTTGAAAGAATTTCATTGTAAATCATGGTGGAAAATAAGTATTTGGTCACCCACAAACAAGGAAGATTTTTGGCTCTCACAGACCTGTAAATTCTTCTTTAATCTGTATAAAAGACACCTGGCCACACCATCAAACAGTCAGACTATAAACTCAGCCATGGCCAAGACCAAAGAGCTGTCAAAGGACACCAGGAAGAAAATTGTAGACCTGCACCAGGCTGGAAAGAGTGAATCTGCAATAGGCAAGCAGGTTGGTGTGAATAAATAAGCTGTGGGAGTGATTATAAGAAAATGGCAGACATACAAGACCATTGATAATCTCCCTTGATCTGGGGCCCAACGCAAGATCTCATTCCATGGGGTCAAAATGATCATGAGAACGGTGAGCAAAAATCCCAGAACTACACTGAGGGACCTGATGAATGACCTGCAGATAGCTGAGACCAAAGTAACAAAGATACCATCAGTAACACACTACGCCGAGAGGGACTCAGATCCTGCAGTGTCAGGCGTCCTCCCTGCTTAAGCCAGTACATGTCCAGCTCCGTCTGAAGTTTGCCAGAGAGCATATGGATGATCCAGAAGAAGATTGGGAGAATATCATGTGGACAGATGAAACCAAAATAGAAGTTTTTGGTAAAAACTCATCTCGTTGTGTTTTTAGGAAGAAGAACACCATACCTACTGTGAAGCATGGGGGTGGAAACATCATGCTTTGGGGCTGTTTTTCTGCAAAGGGGACAGGACGACTGATCCGTGTTTACGGGAAGAATGAAAGGGGCCATGTATCGTGAGATTTTAAGCCAAAACCTCCTCCTTCCATCAGTGAGAGCATTGAAGATGGAACGTGGCTGGGTCTTTCAGCATGACAATGATCCCAAACATACCACTCAGGCAACGAAGGAGTGGTTCCGTAAAAAGCATTTCAAGGTCCTGGAGTGGCCTAGCCAGTCTCCAGACCTCAGCCCAATAGAAAATTTGTGGAGGGAGTTGAAAGTCCGTGTTGCCCAGCGACAGCCCCAAAACGTCACTGCTCTAGAGGAGATCTGCATGGAGGAATGGGCCAAAATACCAGCTACAGTGTGTGCAAACCTGCTGAAGAATTAGAGGAAACGTTTGACCTCTGTCATTGCCAACAAAGGTTATGTTACAAAGTATTGAGTTGAACTTTTGTTATTGACCAAATACTTATTTTAAACCATAATTTACAATTAAATTCTTGAAAAATCCTACAATGTGATTTCCTGGATTTTTTTCTCATTTTGTCTCTCATAGTTGAAGTGTACCACTGATGAAAATGACAGACCTCTTTCATCTTTCTAAGTAGGAGAAACTTGCACAATCAGTGGCTGACTAAATACTTTTTTGCCCCACTGTAGATGCACTTTCTAGTTCCTCCATTAATGACTGTAGTCCATATGTGTCTCTACATTAATTCTACATATGTGTCTCGTTTACTTTGTTCTGTAATTGTCATGGCCACCGCAGGTCTTTAGGTCTTGGATCATTCTCAACACTGCAGTGACGCCGATGTGGTGGTGGTGTGTACTGTGTGTTTTGCTGGTATCAGGCACAGCAGTGCTGTTAGAGTTTTTAAATACTGCCTTCACTCAATGTGCACTCTATTAGACACATCTACCTTATTGCTCCACGTTATAGATGTAAAGTCAGAGACAGTAGCTCATCTGTTGCTGCACAGTTTGTGTTAGTCATCTTCTAATCCTTCATCAGTGCTCACAGGACGCTTCACAGGAAGTTCTCAGCACTGAGTTGTCACACCACCGCCACATCACTGCAGTGCTGAGAATGATCTGCCACACAATTAGTACCTGATCTGTGGTGGTCCTGTGGTGATCTTGACCATTAGAGAACAAAATAAATGGGACTAACAAAGCATGCAAAGAAACAGATGTTGTACAGTCTGTAATTGTAGAACTACAAAGTGCATCTGTAAGGTAAGTGGAACTGATAAGATGGACATTGGGTGTATAAACAAGGAGGTATACCTAATAAAGTGATCAGAAAGTGTAAGGTTATTATTGTTTCATTCACTCAGTTGCATGAATACACATTAGTACACATGATAAACACAACGCTGTTCTAGTTAGACAGGATGGGCAACCAGAAAGTCCCCTGCAACTCTTCATTGAAAGTGTTAGTGGTGGGTTAAATATTACAGGAACAATTTAAAATAAAATAACAGAAACTTCTGCTTCCAAGTATTCATTTTTTGAATAATTGTATGTTTAGATATTGCTGTTTGACTCAGAATTTATAATGGTTATAGCTATCTAGCTGTGAGTTGACAACACAACATCATATACATTCCGTTCAACAGTCGAACACTGGGTTTAAAAAGCTTAGATTACTCAAAAATGAACATTTAGAACCCATTAAGCTACAGTATAGAACCATACAGTATAGCAGTGTCTACAGTAGTATTATAGTGTAGTACTACCTACTTGATTTAGCTGACATGCTATTGCCAAAAACAGTCAGTCTATGCTGACACCAAAAGTCTTTTGTTCATTTTTTTTTCCAAAAAGAAGCCAAGCATTGAAACTGTATATGATATTAGAGAATTTTTGTTGAGCCTTGGGCATAAGTGGCTAATGCAAATAAGAATTTGGCATACATCGTGTGTTTTATAAATTACGGTATTGTTGCTATGTGACGACCATTTACACTTAGTAATTATAGCAGGTGCTCTTATCCAGAGTGACTTTCAAAATATGAAAACAAACGTACCACAACACAAGTACTTGAATCTGGTTTACATTACCTGTTAGACTAGAAACTAATGCTACCCAGAGATTAATACAAGTCATCAGTTTGACACTAAGTGCACATATAATAGCAATAAAAACAAAGAGCTTAAAGATAAAGTTTACAAAAATATATACAAAGCAGAGGAAGTACAACAAAAGTGCAGAGAATAAAAGAAGCATTATCACAGGTATTGTGTGAATAATTGTGTGTCTTCAGACTTCAGCGGAAGGAAGGGAGACACAGAGCCATTGTGACTGCTGTGGGAAGCTCATTCCACCAATGTGAAGCCAGGACACTGAAACATCAAGATCTGGCCTTGAAGGCATGGTTAGTTTTCAGAGGAAGGTGTACCAGTTGCTCTGAAGACCTGGGTTGCCATGCAGGTATGCAGTTGGGAATCAAAGAAATAACATAGAGCAGGATGTTCTGAGGCCTGGAAAACTGGTTTAAATTCGATCCTGGCTGCAACAGGAAGCTAGTGGTTCATTTTTAGTAAAGCTGCTACATGAGAAAACCTAGTAAGGTTGTGTACCAGATGTGCAGCAGTATTGTGAATGCTCTGTAGTGGAGCAATGGAACATGAATGTAAACCAGCAAATATAATATTGCAGTAGTCAAGTCTGGAAGTGAGTGTAGTTTTCTGATGTTGTGCAGAAGAAATGTGGTCAGAAGAATTGAGGTTGTTGTCCAAAACCACTTGTGTGTGTGTTAACTAATGAGCAAACCATACAGTACAGGGGGAACAGGTAAGGCCCAAGAACTGATCCCTGAGGAACTCCTGTAGTAATCCTGTCCATGCTACCTGGTAGGATCCATCTAGTAGGTAGGAGGAAAACCAGACAAGAGTGTGGCCCCCAGTGTTTAAGTTGGCAAGAGCTGAAATGAAAATCTGATGATTTCACAGCATCATATGCAGCAGACTGATTCAGAAGAATGAGCACTTTAGACATTGAGGTTTTCTTGGCTCTATGAAGTGCTTCACTGCATGGAGAGCAGTAGCTGTAGAATGACTTGCCTTGTAGTCAGACTGGTTGGAATCAAGGAGGATTTTTCATGAACAAATGAGGATAGCTGTATGAGAACAGCATGTGCCAGGGTTTTGGATAGGGTAGAAGGAGGGAGCCAGGTATCCAGCTGGACATGTTAGGTGGATTGAGGCTTCTTCAGTACAAATGTTACTCAAGTCATCTTGACCAGAAAAGGAACGAGGCCAGATGTCAGCGATGTGTTAGTTATTGTTGTGGTATACAGCACAAGGTTGCAGACATGTCTGGAGACATGTGGATAGTGTTGGATCAAGTGGGCAGATGAATGGACATCAGCCCCAATTCTTCTTCCTCTGTAATTGTTTTGACTGTTAAGAGAGTCACATTATGTGCATGAGTTATCATAGCTAACAAATCACACAAACAATGTTAGCCAATTCACACTACATAACAACCTGCAGAAATAACTTATCTAGTTAGTTTCATACACTATACAGACAAAAGTATGTCTACACCCCTTGTAATTATTGAGCTCTCCTATTTCAGCAACACTTATAATATTAAACACATTTATAATAAAAAACATACATTTCCAGGTGTTCCGTAGACAAACAGTGGCAGTAGAATGGGTTGTACTGATATTCCAGTGACTCTCAATTTGACACATTTATTGGTTTTCGCTTCCAACAAGTTAGTTTATCAGCTTTCTGCCCTGCTGTCCTTAAAACAAAATCCACAAACAATTGGATTTCCAACTTTGATTGGGAACTTGGCTTGCACAGAACCATGACCTCAACTTTGTCACCCTGAAAACGCACTGTAATGCCAAAAGTGAGCCAGGGATCATTGTCTAACATCAGAAGACAACCTCACAGTCATGTTCCAAAATGTAATGGAAAGCCATCTTAGAAGAACAAAGGCTGTTTTAGTAGCAAAGTTGTGGGGGATACAAATTCATACTAATACCCATGTTTTGGATGTATTTTTTTTGGGTGTCCACAAACTTTTGTCTGTATAGTGTACTTGCACACACTACCCAGAAACATCTCAAAAGCTAGTGCTAGTGGAGGGAGAACAAACAACATATTCAACAAGGCTAAGCAGCTTTCCAAACTGACAGAGCTGAAAGCTTCATTTCGCTTATGTCAGTTTGTGAGACTGTTCTCTGGAAATGTGGTTGCTATAGATACAAGTTTACTTTCAACTCTTCTCAAAACTCCCAAAAAGTCTGCATAGTCTTTTTTTCACTTGTACATCGACAAACACCACAGAAACTGGTGGTGGGATCATTCTCTGATGCTGCACCAGCAACCCCTGTTGGCCCTACGATAGGCTGGCCTTCCATCCAGGGCACTCTTATGCCTGTGCTCTGTGTCCTTTGGGATAAGTGCCCTTATCACGAAATGCCTCTCTGCTGAGTTTGCGAGTGTGTTTTTTCTACAATACAGATTAATAATACAAACAACAATTTCCTGTACAATAATTAACTCATGATTACAAAGAAAAGCTTATTCATCGATTGGCGGTAAGTAAAGGTCATTCAGAACACCATTTTTAAATATTCCACTACCCTATTTGGATAGTGAGCTAGAGGATTATAAACCTTTACACAACAATATGTTGTTACAAATTTATTTATTTTCTGTGTTTTCATTATCAAGTCCAATACAATAAAAAGTATATTGTTTATGCTTCATAATAATGAGTTGTTTAAGACTTATATACAAATGTTTGAATAAATCAAACCATATGCTGAGTGTACCATCACACCTTTATTGGTCATCTGTATTAGCCATCCTTGATGTCTTATCTGGAGTTAATATGTAATGTTATCAGCATGTTATCAGTCAGCTGCTGCAAAAACTGGAAGACGTTACACCAAAAACTCCATGCGATGTTCCTAGTTCAGAATCTTTTAGGCTTACTATGCCTATATGTAATCCATATTTGGTCATTTCTCTATTATAGTACGGCTTCAATATATAACACATGTGCTGCCTTAACTTGACAACATATACTAATGTGAAGAACCCAACTATTTTTTAATTACCTAAAGGTTTATTTAAGTTTTATTTGTATTGTATTTTAATAAAAGGTTAAAATGGAAACTAACACATCTCCCTTAAAAGCTGTGTGAGCTGACTACAAAATGGCAAACAAGTAGGAATTATCTCATAAGAAATTACTGAAATAGGTCAATCCAAATGTTCATTAGCTGTTCAATAACCATCCACTCATTATTTTATTGAATCAAAGAAAACATATAATTACAATGTATGGTGTATTTAAAAATACAATGTAAATGATAGGCTCTTATCAAAGAGCATTTCAGCAAGCTGGACTTATTGAGAAGACAGAAGTTAAACTGTTATGTGAGGTTCGTAATCACTTTCCATGCAACGGTGGGAAAATCCCCAATTATTCAACACTGTGTGCATGTTTCACACCTGTCACATCATGAAACTGACATGACTCCAGGGACTGAACATATGAACTGAGGTGAAACCCCTGTGGCATTTTAGTACAAGGTTATAAAAGACAGAGCAGCAAAACTGTCAGTCCAGAATATTTATTAATGCTACTGCTTCCTGTACAAAACATTCTACTGATGGTTATGTTGTTGTGTTGGTTGAGGATAAAAAGGTTATTTCTCAGTTTTACTTTACTGACATACTTGTTAGATGACAGATCCCACTCTGGAGCATAATAAAAACTTACCATTACATTAGTAGCCTGTGTAATGCTCGGCTCTACATTTGCATTTACAGCATTTGGCAGGTGACTGTACCTGCTTATCAGTGACCTACAGGATTGTTTTGTGTTCTCCTTAGTTGCACACTGATGCTATCACAAACAGCCTACAGCCTAAAAACAAATAAAGTCAAGCCTTGTTATGAATTGGTATAGGGAAAAGCAGAGTACAAGTAACTAGAGACAGAGTGTATTTAGGCACAGCAACAGAGTTCAAGTATTTTTTTTCTTTTTCTGCTTAAGAAGAGAAGGGTCTTTAGACAGTGAGAGTTTTTGACCAGGGGAGATTTCAGTTCATTACCTGGGTGCCAGTACAGAAAAGAGACTTGATTCTTGCATTCATGTGTTGTGGGGGTTGGTTCACTTAAACCATGTCTGAGCCTTGGAGGATATGAGAAGCCGAGTGAGGGTTAACTAGTGCACTAGTGAATTATTCTGGAAAATGGCAAGATCTTGACATGGGAACATGTCTCAGAGAACGTAATGTTCCGGTTTTGCTCTGTTCAGTTCCATAGATAAGCTAACATCCAAGATGAGATGTCCTCCTTAAATGCTGAGATAAATGTCAAGAGTTTAGCATCTGATATTGAGAATGAGGAGATGAGTTGAGTGTAATCAGTATGACAGACTTAGGAGAAGTCAACTTCACAATAAGAGCAGATGGCTGTATCACTGAACCTTGTATCTAGGGATTGGCCCTAGATATTAGAAGATAATAAAGTTGCTTTGAGACAATGCTCCTTTGTAAAAAGTGCTGTATAAATAAATCTGACTTGACTTGACCTTGTGGGATGGACCTTGTGGGAGTTTGAAGGATGCAGAGATGTATCCGTTCCATGATGCCAGATATTAAAACAGTCTCTCCCTAGATGTTGTATTTAATGTTATAGTCTGGCCTAATTCATGTGAGGCATATTTATCTCAGGATTCACAGAGAGAGAGGTCAGATTACCTGCAAAGTTTCCTTTGCTTTGTATTGTATAGGTCTTCTACTGTGGCTTCAAAGCCCTTCAACTTTGAAATATCCTTGAATTAAATCTAACTATATGTTTTAATCTGGTGCAGAAATAACAAATACATAAAGGAAAACAGATATCAAGATTCATGCACATAATTAAACTCAATGACAAACAAAAAGCACTCACCAAGAAGGAGTTGTTGGATTCGAATGAAACTTCATATGTTTGAATGTAATGATGATATATGTAAGTGAATAAAATATTACAGCAAAAGGATACGTTCACTGGGAAAAACTATACAATTGATAGGATGCTCTAGGTACCTTGTTGGATCGCCTCTAGCCTGGATACAAGATGAGATACGGTTGGGCATTGGAGGGATTCACATTCCCGTATGGTATCCTATGGCACATTTGCCCACAGAAGTTGCAGCTGGTCCTGTAGATCCTCATCCATCACACCAGAAGTTGGGGCAGTGTGTCGCTCCACAGCAAAGGTTGGATGAAGTGATTACCACAAGGCCTCCATACTCGAACCCAACTGTTGTTGGATCCCAAACAGATTTGGATTCATCTCTAAAGATGATATGGTTCCAGTCCATAGCAGTCCAGGTTTCTCGTCCATGACACCACTGCAAACAAAGGTGATGGTGGATGGTTGTCAATGGCAGGACACATAATGGGTACTTTGACAACAAATTGCCTCTTGCTAATAGCCTGGAAATGTTCCGGGCAAAGAGAGGGGTGTGTAGTGAAGGTGCCACCTGTGTCTGGATGGTGAACAACGAAACTGTGGGAGCTGCTTGTGCTTGTTGGCAGATCCTCAGGGTCTGCTGTATATAAAAACTGTGATGAATTCATGATGATGTAATGAAGTGTAATGTGTATGCAATGTCTATGTAGACAATGTGCAGAGACTTAGTGCATGTGCCGATAAACTACACCATAATATAATATAATACAACATAATAACTGCTTAAAAATATTATAATAAAAATTATAATGTACTTTTCTACAATAATGCTATCCACACAGAGGTTTAAGCTACCTTTGCCAAGGGCGCTGACACACCCCCATAACATGTCAGAGCCTGGTTTTTGGACTGGTTGCTGATAACAGTACGGACGGTCGTTTTAGTCTTTGGTCCATTTCTTCCAAAAAAATGTCTGAAATACAATACACAATACACATTTTCACTGTGTGATGGTCCATCTCATATGCCTCCAAGCTCAGATAAGTCAAAATTTCTTCTGGACATCGTTAACATAAGGCTTCTTTTTTGCACAGTAAAGTTTAAGTGCCATTTGTGAATGTAACTCAGTATTGAATTGCTTGACAAAGGTTTGCCAAAGTACCGTATTTTTCGGACCATAAAGCGCAATGGGTTATAAGGCGCGATATCAATGATCGGCTGCTAACGGATCTATTTTCATACATAAAGCGCGGTATAAGGCGCATGAAATGAAACAAAACTCTTAAGTTCCGTCGGAAACTCAGTTTGGTCTTCTTTACCTGGTGCAGGGCATCTTCTTGCTTCCTCCACTTCCGTATCATTGATTCGTTAATGTTGAATTCTCTCGCAGCTGCTCTATGTCTGTGTTGTACTGCGTGACTGATAGCGTTGAGTTTGAAATCCGCTTCGAAAATAAATGAATGAATGCACATACCCTAATGCTGAAGCACATACCGTATTACTCAGAGATGCTGCGCACTACGGTGGCCGTAAGCTTCGTAACTTACCAAGACCATGCTAAAACATTTTGACAGATTTATGAGCGCCGTGTACCATCTACAATCGGTTCTAGGTCAGAAAGCACAACCAGAATTAATTCATACATTAGGTGCACCGCATTTTAAGGCGCACTGTCGATTTTTGAGAGAGTTAAAGGATTTTAAGTGGTCCGAAAAATACGGTAATCCCTTTCCCATTTGGTTATATCAGCTATTGATGAATGACGGTTCTTGATGCAGTGCCATCTGAGGGATCAGGGACCACAAGTGTTCAGTTTAAACTGAAATTCTTCCAGATTCCTAAATTGCCCCATCCCAACTTTTATGGAATTGCAGGCCTGAAATGCAAGAATGGATATATATTAACAAATTAAATGTTGACCAGACAAAACTGGGTACATACTGTCTGCAATTAAATAAAAGTCAAAGTAAATGTAAGAAACACTGTGTTTTGTTTTATTGTTTTTATTTTCTGTACTGTCCCAACTTTTTTTGTAGTATAGTATTTAGTAGTGATTAATAGAATTGTACATATAGCATACACTGCTAATGAGCACATATTATAGAGAAGTAGTAACTATCATACTAGAGACCAGCTCATTTAGTTTGCTAAGAAATCAGATCCATGTGTTCTACATTAGAGGGGCCTGCCAGGCCTGTGGACACCGCCCTTCCCCTCATCTCTGCCTTCACTTTCCTCAAGCCAGACTCTTTTGTGTCCTTGCCAAAAAAAAAACAAATTCCACACAGTCCCTGACACACTCTGACAGACATTCCACCTCAAGCATTACAGTGAAAGCTTTTGTGTGCATACTACAATATGTTTGCTTTCCAGTGCCTTTCATTATGATATTGAACAGGCAAGATAGAATATACACTCCTTTTCTGAAATGCTGTTGTTTTCCAGATTTCATAAGTTCTAATTTCAGCTAGGATTTACCCTTTGTGTGGTGCCTCTATTCTAGCATTGCCTTGTTTCTCTTTACAGTGTATGAATATACTGTATCTTATGTGAAAACAACATATCCAAGAAAAACAGCCTTAACCTTCCTTATTGGGTATAGAACATGTGGAGGGATACAACCTAAGAATACACACCCTACCCACATGTTTGGACTGGGTTTTGCTGGTTTAAGCTGACCGTCAGGATGCCATCATTGTATCTAAAGGATTTGTCCTCTGAAAATGTAATTATAACAACAGCTAAGGATATATTGTATTATCAACATAAAAATATATACATTTGCCAATCGCAAGTCTTTATAATGTCATGTTTTGGTTTGGTGAGTAAAGTAACTTATGTGTATATGTCTTGTTTAATCTGTGCTAACTTTTGTAGCTTTCAAACCGTAAAGCCTGACACAGTCCAGTAGGATGTATATTATTATTATTATTATTATTATTATTGAATGTACGACCTCAAATCAAAAAAACTTGGGACAGTATGGAAAAAAAAAAATACATGCAGTGTTCCTTACATTTTCTTTGACTTTTATTTCATTGCAGACAGTATGAAGCCAAGATATTTCAATTTCAACATTTATTCCTTCATTGCATTGTCCCAAAAGAAGTTGTTACAGGCACAATTTAGGGCTAGTAATGATATAAAAACTAAATAATGATGTGATTTCAAACAGGTAATGTCAACAGGTGATAATAATCATGATTTGGTACAAAATCAATATCCAGGAAATTATTGAAATGTTTAGAAACAATGTTCGTCCAAGAAAGACTGGAAGGGATTTACATATGTCAGTCTTAACTTTTTTCTGATTTTAATTGTATTGCATTGCCTTGTTGAAAAATGCATGGATGTCCCTGCAAAAGATGCCGTCTTGAAGGAATTAATGTTGCTCTAAAATCTCGGTGTACTTTTCTGCTGAAAATGATTTTCACCAAGGGCACTGACACAACCCCATACCATGACAGAGCCTGGCTTTTGGACTTGTTGCAGATAACAGTCTGGATGGTCCTTTTTGTCTTTGGTCCGGAGCACACAGCGTCCATTTCTTTCAAAGAACCATGTGAAATACTGATTCATCTGACCACAGTACACGTGTTCACTGTGTGATGGTCTATCCGAGATGCCTCCGAGCCCAGAGAAGTCGACACCACTTTTGGACATGGTTAATCTAAGGCTTCTTTTTTGCACAATAAAGTTTTATGTGTCATTTGTATCTCCATATTGTAGTGCTTGATAAAGGTTTGATAAAGTAATCCCTTGCCAATGGTGGTTCTTGATGCAGTGCTGTCTGACTGAGCAAAGATCACGAGTGTTCGGCTTAATATTGCCCCTTTGCCCTTAACGCACTGAAATACCTCACAATTCCTCGAATCGTTAATGATAGAGGGAGGGAGAAATATGCAAATCCCTTCCAGTCTTTCTGTGGGGTACATTGTATACAGTATAATAATTTTCTCACACATTCAATCATTTTCTCACACATTTGTTGACAAATTGGAGATCCTCTGCCCATATTTGGTGATCAAAGACTTTCCTGGATGCTGCTTTTGTCCCAAATCATGATTGCAATCACCTGTTGGAAATCACATCATTGTTTAGTTTTTTTTATTTATTACTTGCCCTAAATTGCCCCCCTCCCAATTTTTTGGAATGTGTTGCATGCTGTAAATGCAGTAATGGATTATTATTAACAAATTAAATGAAGTTGACCAGACAAAACATGAAATATCTCAGGTTCATACTGTCCACAATGAAATAGAAGTCTAAGAAAATGTAAGAAACACTTTGTGCTTTTTTATATGCATTTTCCATACTGTCCCAACTTTTTCTGATTTGGGGTTGTAAACGGATTAGTATGTGTTTAGAAGTTTAGGCTTCGACTCGTGTTTTCAGTTAATTGACTTGGGTTAATAAATTTGAAGAAGCAAATATGAGACCCTGTTGGCTTTCCACATGGCTGGATACTTTCACAGCTCTGAACTTGACTGAACTGAACTTGACTGAGTGTGTGAGACTAAATTGCCTTGTTCAAGTCTCTTCAAGTCTTGTTTGCGTTCATTGGGTCCCATCAGTCAAAGCGTTCAAACAGAACTTAACATATAAACAAAGTGTCCTTATCACTAATCAAGAGCCTTAGCTTGCACACCCGCTTTCTATTCACTGCAGTACAAGTAACAAGATTGAGGCAGCTGTTATTCAAATGTTATAAAATAACAGTTAATCCGAATGATGTCAAATAAGTGATTTAAACAGAAATAATACCAACAAAACAACAAGCAACTTGCGCCTGGATTGGGGAAAACTGTGCCTAAAACTTACTAATGTAAATAATGCACTAAATGTCTTGTTTGTAAGAATTTTTTGTTTGTTTTTATTATTTCAAAGTCAATATGGCAATAATGTCAAAATTTACTATGCCAGATGTATATTTTTATGTTTTTTTATTTTATTTTACATGAGTTCAGCTCATGAAAAATGGGAGCTACAACAAAAGTGTTGCGTTTATATGTTTGTTCAGTGCAGTTACATTACCTGATGGTTGATTTCCAGTCAACATGACTGAGAAAAATAAAATGTAATGCTTTAAAAATCTGAATTAAAAGTTAATTTGGTGTAAATACATGGAGTGGCCACTTTATTAGAGACACCTGCCCTTTTAGTATTAGAGCTGCTCTGCATGGAAATTTGACAAGTGGGCCCGGAGTGCAAAAAAAAAATCGGGCATTTCCATGTAAATATAAATGAAAATGGGAAAGTCAAGCAATCTGAGCGACTTCAAACGAGGCATGGTCATTGGTGCTAGGCTCGCCGCGGCCAGTATTTAAAAAATATCAATCTTGTACGGTTTTCTCGTGCAACAGTGTTAATAGTATATTGAGAGTGGTGTGATCGAGCAGAAATATCCAACAAAAGGGGATCCTGTGGCTGTAAACAACTTGTTGGTGAAAGAGGACAGAGGTGGTCAAAAATCATTCTGATGAACAGGTCATGCACAGCCAAGCAAATTGCCACTGAATGCAATGCTGATGCTCAAACTAGCATGTCCAAACACACATCTTGTTGTTCCTTAGCACGGATGGTCCATAACAGCAGATGACCAGTTTGAGTGCTAGTGCTGTCTAAGGGAAACAGAAAGGCGAGACTCCAGTGGGCAAAAGAGCACAAAATTGGATCAGAAGAATCCAGATTACACCATGCTGATGGGAGGGTCAGAATTTGGCACAAGCAACATGAATCGAAGAACCCTTCCTTTCAGGTAACAACAATTCAGCCAGGTTGAAGTGGAGTAATGGTGTGGGGAATAATTTCTTGGCAGACTAGATCTTCTGATACCTGTTGAATATCTGATACAGCACCTAGTGGAATCTATGCCACAACAAATTGCTGCAGTTCTGAAGGCCAAAGAGGTCCAACGTTCTACTAGTTGGGGGTATATCCATTGCCAATAACTATGCAATCAAAATTTTTGCATCAAAGGTGAACCAAACTGCGACATCAAACAGCTAGAGTTCATTACGTGACATAAGGAGTAGGTTTTGACAATGTGCTGTTTATTAAAGTGACAGTTAAAAGCAATTGTTATTTGAGTGACTCATTCCAGTGGAACCCTAGTTTATTCCAGTCTACCTCTCCTACTTTTTCTAACCACAATATTGGATGTATTGAAATGCTAACTGATTTCTCTTTGGCAGCTCAATTCTACTTCTGCAAAACTTCTCCAAAATCCACCCTCTACAAGGACTTCAACCTGCAACCGTCGCTTGGTTTTTGGAAGCCTATTTCGTTGTAGAAATTTATGGTATGGTAGCCAACAATGTCTCCTCCTCCATAGAAATTACATTAAAAATATACAATTATTAATGAATCATTCAAATAATAACTTTTTTTCACTTTTAACTATGCTTTATTCTGACCAGGGTTGCTACACTACCTGAGCCCTACTACAACCCCAATTCAGAAAAAGTTGGGATTAAAAATAAAGTGTTTTTTACATTTACTTTGTGGAGACAGTATGAAATCTGGATATTTCTTGTTTTGTCTGGTCACCTTCATTTCAATTGCTAATATACACCCATTCCTGCATTTCAAAAAATGTTAGTACAGTAACGCATTGTAAGGTTGCCATTCCTTCTCACAACACTAAGAAGACATTTTGGCACCAGTGATACCAAGGTACCCCATACCATGACAGATCATTTCTTCCAAAAAAGATGTAATATACTAATTTGTCTGAACACAATAGACATTCAGACTGTGCGATGGTCCATTCCAGATGCCTCTCACCCGACAGAAGTTAAAGCCGCTTCTGGACATGGTTAACATAAGACTTTTTTTTTCCACAGTAACATTCTAAGTGGAATTTATGAATGTAATTAGTTATTGTTTTGTATCTTATATTGTTTCCTTAATGTTGTTGTAGAGCTTGACAAAGGTTTGCCAAAATAATCCCTTGCCTATGTGGTTATATCAACTATTGATGCATGATGATTCTTGATGCAGTGCCGTTTGAGGGATCGGAGATTACAGGTTTTAAGTTTAGGCTTGCACCCTTGCTCATTTTCATAAGCATTTGGTCAATAACAAAAATTTCAACGCAATACTTTGTATCATAACCTTTGTTGGCAATGACAGAGGTCAAACGTTTCCTGTAAGTCTTCACCAGGTTTGCACACACTGTAGCTGGTATTTTGGCCCATTCCTCCATGCAGATCTCCTCTAGAGCAGTGATGTTTTGGGGCAACGTGGACTTTCAACTCCCTCCACAAATTTTCTATGGGGTTGAGGTCTGGAGACTGGCTAGGCTACCCCAGGACCTTGAAATGCTTTTTTATGGAGCCACTCCTTCGTTGCCCGAGCGGTGTGTTTGGGATCATTGTCATGGTGGAAGATCCAGTCACGTTCCATCTTCAATGCTCTCACTGATGGAAGGAGGTTTTGGCTTAAAATCTCACGATACATGGCCCCGTTCATTCTTCCCTTAACACAGATCAGTCGTCCTGTCCCCTTTGCAGAAAAACAGCCCCAAAGCATGATGTTTTCACTCCCATGCTTCACAGTAGGTATGGTGTTCTTGGGATGCAACTCAGCGTTCTTCTTCCTCCAAACACGACGAGTTGAGTTTTTACCAAAAAGTTCTATTTTGGTTTCATCTGACCACATGATATTCTCCCAATCTTCTTCTGGATCATCCATTGCTCTTTGGCAAAGTTCAGACGGGCCTGGACATATACTGGCTTAAGCAGGGGGACACGCCTGGCACTGCAGGATCTGAGTCCCTCTACTGATGGTAGCCTTTGTTACTTTGGTCCCAGCTCTCTGCAGGTCATTCATCAGGTCCCTCCATGTAGTTCTGGGATTTTTGTTCACCGTTCTCATGATCATTTTGACCCCACGGGATGAGATCTTGCGTGGAGCCTCAGATTGAAGGAGATTATCAACGGTCTTGTATGTCTTCCATTTTCTCACATTTGCTCCCACAGTTGATTTATTCACACCAACCTGCTTGCCTATTGCAGATTCACTCTTTCCAGCCTGGTGCAGGTCTACAATTTTCTTCCTGGTGTCCTTCGACAGCTCTTTGGTCTTGGCCATGGTTGAGTTTGGAGTCTGACTGTTTGAGGCTGTGGACAGGTGTCTTTTATACAGATAACGAGGTCAAACAGGTGCCATTAATACAGATAACGAGTGGAAGACAGAAGAGCTTCTTAAAGAAGAAGTTACAGGTCTGAAAGAGCCAAAAATCTTGCTTGTTTGTGGGTGAGCAAATACTTATTTTCCACCATGATTTACAATTAAATTCTTTAAAAATCCTACAATGTGATTTCCTGGATTTTTTTTCTCATTTTGTCTCTCATAGTTGCAGTGTACCTATGATGAAAATTACAGACCTCTCTCATCTTTCTAAGTAGGAGAACTTATACAATCAGTGGCTGATTAAATACTTTTTTGCCCCACTGTATACAGTATTAACAAACAAAATGAAGATGACCAGACAAAACATGAAATATCTTGGGTTCATACCGTCTGCAATGAAATGAAAGTCAAAGAAAACATAAACCACACTGTTTTGGGGTTGTACTACTGTTAATAATAGCAATAATAAACAATGGATTCAATGGATCCTGGTTCAAAAGTTAAATTAGATTCATTTTCATGAAACGTCAGTGATGTCTGATGCGGGAAATTCCTATTGCACAAGAGGTCTACAGTTAAACGTGCCTGGATTTGAATGAGGAACTGATTAAAAGATGGTGTGTCATAATTTCCATAAACAAGAACTACGTGCAATTTTTGACTTTGTCCAGTCTCACAGTGCTTTGAAAACTTTAAAGAAAATCCTCCTCCTCCAACATAGCACATTCACTTTTCTTGCAAATGACTCATAAAATCCTGTTAAGCACCACCTTTGGTAATCTAAGCCTTGTATCACTGGTATCAATTTTGCCTTCCACAAATATACTCGGAGCCTGAAGTTCAGCCATAACTGAAACTGAATGATGTTAGCTACTAATAGCATTAATATGTTCAAACAGTCTGAAATATAGATTTTATTTCATGACTATACTGATCAGGTTTCTTTTATCAGTAACATTGTTTTAAAAAGAACGTTAAAAAGAACATATGACAGTGTGCATTATATAAATACTATAAAAAACTATGCTAAAATGGAGAATGAGTGTGTTTATGTTAGCCTTTATAACCCAGGTATAATGATGTGCTCATATAAACAGCATACTCCGATATCTTAAATAGCTGTATGGCCAGATTTCAAGAAACAAGGGGGAAAAAAGCATTTGGATTTTACCCCAGTAATTGTTTAGAGCATCCACTGTATTCGCATTTACTCTAAAATATTAGTCTACATATTTATTATACTTTATTGTAATTATTACATGACTATAAAACTATAAAACGCCCAAAGAGGATGGGTCCCTTTTTGAGTCTTGGTCCATCCAAGGTTTCTTCCTTATAATGCTTAATATTTATGGAGTGTTTCCTTGCCGCTGTCGTTCTAGATTTGCTCAAATTGGGACAGGCTTTAGATAATAAAAGATAATAGAAAACTGTAAAGCTACTTTGAGACAATGCTCCATTGTAAAAAAGCACTATAGAAATAAATCTGACTTTGACTGTATATATTTTAATCAGATTATTTTTATATATCATTGCATGTTCAGAAATACCATAGAGGGAAGACAGTTCTCATGGCTCTTCCCCAAACACCTCATACTCTATACTAGTGCTGTGCTGTAGAGCAGAGTATGTGAGCCAGGAAACAGCATTGCATTGGATTTAGCATAAAACCAAATGTAGGATGTAGGAGAACTATATGATATTGTATACTCAAAAATTACTTAGAAGGCCTTATAAAATGGATTCTGTACATTTAGTGCATTTATAAATGTATGTTGTTTAATAAGAACACCAAGTGGATTTGTATAAACAAACATTTGGAACGGAGGTCAGAAGTGCTCAGACGTAAGCGCTGAGGAATTTGACTAGAACATCACAGGGGGTAGAGCAGAGCATGCTTTTGTGTGTGTGTGTGTGTGTGTGTGTGTGTGTGTGTGTGTGTGTGTGTGTGTGTGTGTGTGAGAGAGAGAGAGAGAGAGAGAGAGAGAGAGACAGAGAGAGAGAGAGAGAGAGTGAGTCAGTGCGAGGGTGGAGGGGCAGGAAAACAGCAAGCACCAACTGGGACTTTGTGTGCTACAAACGGGACATTACCGCAGAATGATTGGAATTTCCTGCTAGAGGAAGTCTGAGTGCTACCCTGGATGACTCATTTTCATCGAAGGGTTAGTAAATAGAGATATAACACTAACCTGTTTGAGAACAGTAAACACAATTATTAGGCTCCTGAAAGTTAACTTCACTTCATTTTCATACCTGCTTTATTTAGCCCAGATGAAACCCAACCGGCAGCTCAATGCACAACACTGAAACCAACAGTAGACAGGGCGCCAAACCATCGAAGGGCACATGCACATGCACACGCGCACACGCACACACACACACACACACACACACACACACACACACACAGAAATTGGGACACTCTGGAGACACGAATTGATCAAACACATCTTTGGAATGTGAAAGGAACTGGAGTACCCGGAGAAAACCTGGACATCAAACCACCTGAAATTTCATGGATTTCATAATAACATTTGTTAGACTTCTATTGGAGAAGTGAAAGTGTCCTCAGAAACACTGTGTTACCTTTATAATGGCAACAAGTGCTTGTGTGTGAGAGATTGTGTGTGTGTTTCAGGGTGAGGCCTTCATTAATAGCAGATCAGGTTCTTATTATGCTAAATCTCCCACACAAAGGAAAATTGCATTGGCCTTTGCCACGTATTCACATTACTAAACTCTGCTTTTCCCATTAGGGACAACACCTTCCACCTGAATGAAGGGTGCATATATTCCATCATCTCATCTATACACTCACCGGCCACTTCATTAGGTACACCTGTTCAACTGCGCCTTAATGCGAATATCTAATCTGCCAATCACATGGCGGCAACTCAGTGCATTTAGGCATGTAGACATGCTGAAGATGACCTGCTGAAGTTCAAAACATAAAAAGGATTTTAGATTTTAAAGGCATTAATATTTTCAAACAGTCTGAAGCAGATGAACAGTTTCTTTTATCAGTAACATTGGTTTAAAAAAACGTTAAAAGGAACATATGACAGTGTGCATTATATAAATACTATAAAAAACTATGCTAAAATGGAGAATGAGTGTGTTTATGTTAGCCTTTATAACCCATGTATGATGATGTGCTCATATAAACAGCATACTCCGATATCTTAAATAGCTGTATGGCCAGATTTCAAGAAATAAGGGGGATTTTACCCCAGTAAATCAGAGCATGCACTGTATTTGCATTTACTCTAAAATATTAGTCTATATATTTATTATACTTTATTGTGATTATTACATTACTATAAAACTTATTAATTAGATAACTTAGGTTAATTCTTAAATACAGTATAACATCTAAGCCGCCCAAAGAGGATGGGTGCCTTGGTGAGTCTTGGTGCATCCAAGGTTTCTTCCTTATAATGCTTAATATTTAGGGAGTTTTTCCTTTCCGCTGTCGTTCTAGATTTGCTCAAATTGGGACAGGCTTTAGATAATAAAAGATAATAGAAAACTGTAAAACTGCTTTGAAACAATGCTCCATTGCATCAGCATTTTTTTTTTCTATATCAGTGCATGTTCAGAAATACTATAGAGGGAAGACAGTTCTCATGGCTCTTCCCCAAACACGTCATACTCTATACTAGTGCTGTGCTGTAGAGCAGAGTATGTGACTCAGGAAACGTGGCATGGTTGTTGTTTAACGTGGCATGGTTGTTGGTGCCAGACAGGTTGGTCAGAGTATTTCAGAAACTACTGATATACTGGGAAGCCATCTGTAGGGTCACAAAGAATTATCCAAAAAAGGTTGGAGGAGAATGGCCAGACTGGTTTGAGCTTATATAAACGCAAAAGTAACTTGTTACCACTGAGGTGTCCAGAAGAGCTTTTCTGAATTCACAGCGTGTTGAACCTTGAAGCAGATGGTTTACACCAGCAGAAGACCACATGAACTGTCACTCCTGTCAGCTAAGGCAACTGAGGCTACAATTCACACAGGTTCAAGAAAATTGGACAACAGAAAATGCCTGGTCTGATTAGTCTCGATTACTGTTGCAGATAGTTTGTTCAGAATTTATTGTAAGCAACATGAAAGCATGGCTCCTTCCTGCCTTGTATCTTGTTCAGGCTGCTGGTGGTGTAATGGTGTAGTGGATATTTTCTTGGCATAATTTGGGACCCTTAATACCAATTGAGTATCATTTAAACACCACAGCCTACCTGAGTATTGTTGCTGACCATGCTCATGCCTTGTATGACAACAGTGTACCTGTCTTCTATGTGCTTTGTCACAAAGCTCAAATCGTCTCAAACTGGTTTCTTGAACATGATAATGAGTTCACTCTACTCAAAGGACCTCCACAGTCACCAGGTCTCAATCCAAGATAGCACCTTCAGGATTGGATGGAACGGGAGAGTCGCATCATGGATGTGCAACTGTGTGATGCTGTCATATTGGTATGGACCAAAATCTCTGAGCACCTTCCAGCACCTTGTTGAATCTATGCCATGAAGATTTAAGGCAGTTTTGATATTAAAAGGGGGTCCAACCCAGTACTAGCAAGGTGTAGCTAATATAGTGGCCAGTGAGTGTATGTTAGAGTTGAATTTCCCTTGAAATCGCTCTTGTGGGGAAGTATACAAATGCTGTAGCTCACATATTTGAGTTTTGTTGCTGGTGCTTTTCTGATCAGGCATCATTTTCAGACACAATTGGCTATAACTTAGGGATTTGAGGTCAGTCGGGAATGGGCGCCACAATAGGAACTCCTACCTAACCATGTGAAGGTCTGACGTCCCATGCATGGCACACTCAAGCTTGTGCTCTGTGATCGCCAGGGAAAGGCACTGGAGCCCTCAAGATCCTGACCAGAAAAAAGGCAGGTTAAATTCTAAAAAGGAAAATAAAAACCTAAACAAATGTACCTTTAAACCACTGCTGTACCATGAAAGAGAGGCACCACTCCTTGAAATAGTGTGTATAGGCATCTGCCTAAGGCAACACACAGCAGGGTCTGTCATTGTAATTACACTTTAACTGTACTAGCGCATGTAGAGTGAGTGCCGCACCCATAGAAATACCTCTGCCTTCTTATAGACAGCATGTGTAACTGAACCCGAAAGATATCTGCGTATTAAAACTGGACTTCTACAGACACACACACAAAGAATATTCATGAACATGAATTTGGTCTTTTTGGAAGAGTCACTGTGGTTAACTCCCTGCATTGACTGGGCTCAGTTCAGCTGCTGCTAATGGGCTTTGCAATTACACTGATTAGGACTGGAGCCAAGCATGAGTGCCTAGCATTAGCAAAACAGCAAACAGTCATTAGATGAGGGCTGTACTTATCAAAGGGCCATTTACTTTACTTGTTTAGAAGGTCTGTGTTTGAATTAGTGAATCATTCAGTCATGAAAGAGATTCCCTCCATTTTTAAGCAGTGGGTCAGTGTTCAAATCAGTGAATTGTTTTGTCAGTACTGTGCCAAAGTCTTAGGCCACCATTAGATTTGATATACCATTGCTTTAGGAATGGTATAATGAACATATATACTTATTTCTCAGTATCTTTATTAGAATACAATTAGAAAATACAGGAAATGTTTATGCAGTATTTAAAAAACTAAAAAACCTAGAAAAACAGCTTCTCCAATGGCTAGTTAGGGTGACCACCCCTTACACTTGAGCAATAGCAGCATCTGACAGCTTCATAGGGAAGCCAAGTTGACCCTTCTATAGTCTGAAGAAGCTTGATCAGGAATGTTTTTTTTGGAAGGGTAGCAGCCAAGAAACCACATTTCCAGAAGGGGTGAAAAGGCTGAGAAATCTTAATGCACAAAAAGATTGGAATAAAGATCAGTGGAAAAGAATATTATGGTGCGATGAATCCAAGTTTGAATTTTTGGGTCCACTCGTCCACAATATGTTATATACGGTCATTATGCCATTGCAATAACAACAAGTTAATTGTGCCCTAAGACTTTTGCAGAGTACTGTATATTTCTGTGTCCCTGTTTTAAACCTTCGTTAATTGCATAATAGAAATATGTTTTTCAATTCCGATTTTCTAGATAATTCTTGAGCCTTCTGTGTGCAAGCTTGGTCTGTACATTGGACAGTAGTAGGTGTTGGGATGTCTGAAAGGTGAGGTGTCTGAAAAAGAATAATTTTTAAACACACTTTACAGCAGCATGATCAGGCTGCACTGGAGCAAACACTGGAACTGAACCAAATGTTGAAAGAATCAGAATGAGTCACTGAAAGGAAGTCCACAGATACTAAGCCAGATATTACTGCTAATGGCAATGAACACAGAAGCTTTTAAAATGGGATTGCTTCCTGCTCTAACAACTCCTTACTTCCTTCAAATAAACACACCATGCATTGAAGATAGCATAACACAGCAAAAAAGAAAAAGAAAAAGAAAAAGAAAAAAAATCCATCTCCAAAATGACTAAAAATATGACTAACATTCCTATCTCTGTATTTGAACTGTAATGCCAAGGGTAAGTTAAGGCCATACAGACAAACACTGTCTGCTCCCTGCTTAAAACCGGACTGCTAGTTTACTGACATTTGATACAAATCAAGTTTTGGAAAAAGTGCAGAAATATAAATGAAAAAATCTGAGACCTTCTATATCGCATTTTTACAAAGTTTTCTATTACAAGTCATATAATCAGCATAACAATTTAAGTGAAAAGCTGAAGTTTTGAAAAGAGTTTTGGTATGTTGCCCTTATTGCTGTAATAGTGTGGACTTGGGCTGGCATAGAGACACCAAAAGTGCAGAATCTGATGATCCATTTTATCATGTAGAATCTTGTGATGTTACCGAATGCTGGGTTTTCTTTTTCTTCAAGCACCCCCATAAATGGGCTCAATGGACTATTGGTCAGGTGACTGTGAAGGAAAGGCCATGACACTCAGCACTTGTTGCAAAGCTTACGTTTTAGGTTATTATATAAAAATAACAAGCATTTTCATTAGTGGGGTCAGACATTTTGCCCCCAGTGAATCAGGTGAATCACTTTACCTGAGTAGTAGTTGTTAGAAGTTAGTTTAAAATCAAATTGTTTTATTTCGACAGTGGAGTTTGATTATGATATTTCAGAGTTTAGTCATAAAGGCACATACTGAACAATCTGTATTACAGTAAGGGCAGAAAATGCTTTCATTAATGTAGATGGAATTCTGACACATCGCAAAAACAACATGACTGGTTTGTAATGCGTAATATTTTCTGTTCTAGTGAATCGACACCCCAAGCCCCAGCAGGTCAGTAAATGCTAATAACTGAGTACGAGAACCAGGCTGCTTTGTTGAGGATTTGAACTTTTTCCCATGGAGCCATCATATGGATCCATTTACTACCACTCCAGAGCGCCCTTCCCTGCTGCCCTTCAACTGAGGAAACCCACAATCCTAGCAACCAAAGGTCAAAAGTCAAGAAAGTTGAGTGAGTATGTCCAGAGCACAGCAGTCTTATCCACGCTTCTGATGAAGGGGCCCCTGAACGTAGCACCTGGTAAAAAATCAGGTTCAAACAGCAGCTACACCATGTGCCTCCTTGTCCCTTGAATCACTTTCCCTCTTGTTGATAAATATGTAAAACCCCCCCAGCAAACTGGGTACCTGCATAGTGGTGGATGGACCTTTCCTTATCTAAATCAGAATCCTTGGGCTCCAAACATGTTTTATAGTGCAAACAAGGCCATAGAAGAAAGAGACGTGAAGCTATAGAATTCCAGCACACAAAATAAAGGAGGAGGAGGGGTGTGCTGCAGGTGAGTTAGCAAGCCTGAACAAGACCAGCCTGATCACATTACAACAACCAGTTTGTCCGCTTTTCATGAGTGACAACATGCCCCTATCCCCCTTTAACACAATACAGGTTTTTTCCATTCTAGACATGTGGGTGCATTTAGTATTTTGGATGCACTCTTTTTTGTTTCTATAGACATCCTTTTTGAGCTGCCTTTATGTGTATGAGTGAGAAAGAAGGATTAAATTAATAAATGATATGGTAACATAAGAATCAGCATTATAATACATGATCCTTTCCGTCTTTTACAAAGGATCTAAAATGATTTAGCTTTAATACATATATAAATGCTTCCTGCCCGGATTCCTTCCACCACCTGATAACAAAAGCCCTGATTTTTAGGCAAATTGCTCAGCCAAGTGGCTCTTGTTGACTGGCAACATCTAACCCTATTCTTTTGTGTGTTTCCATAGATTTGTTTGGTATGCTTTGATGCTTGATCCCTTTTTTTCAAGAGCCTATACAACCTTACAAGGCGCTCCCACGGCGGTGGAGAGGCTGAGCTAGGCCGCTGAACTGTGTAAAAAGCTTCATTGCGGCTGTTTAAATTACACAGTTCCCTTCAAAGTACCCTGTATGTGAACTAGTGTTCTCCTCTGCTGAATGGGTGCAGTCAAGGGTGACACTGGAACCCAGGCAAGCGGAATTAAAACTACATCTTTAGCTACTTTGCTTAAAAATCAAGTAGCTTATTTCAAGGGGCAGTTGATGTCTACAGATTTGTGACATCATTATCTCTGCTGGTGTTAGCGTAATTATCTGTCAAGGTATTTTTTTTTTATCATATTACTGTTACTATTTCAGCATATAATGTCCAAAACTTTAACTACATCACACCCACGAAACTGGGATACAAGTACACCCAGGGTTACACCTAATGGTGAAGGAATACATAAAAACCCGGATTAAAACTGCTACAAGTAGATCTACAAATGCTGACCTTAAGTAAAAGCCATCGCCTAATTGTGTACACAGGTCCTATTTCACAAATAGGACCTTTAAGTCGTTATTATCATGTACAACAATGGCAAATATCTTTAATATCTTAATATAATATTTCCTGAAATGACACAGTTCTTAATAAACAAAAATATTTGTGAACGATAAAGTTTTAAGCTGGTGTGAAAGAAGCAGTGAATGTGTACGTGCTTCCATCTTGTGGCGGTTTGAGGAACTAAATGACAAATATGTGTACTTTATAACATACACTCACGGATCACTTTATTAGGTATACCTCCTTGTTTATAAACTCATTGTCCGTTTTATCAGTTCCCCTTACCATATAGAAGCACGTTTTAGTCTACACTTACAGACTGGAGTCCATCTGTTTCTCTACACACTTTGTTAGTCCCCTTTACTCTGTTCTGTAATGGTCAGGACCCCCACAGGACCATCACAGATTTGGATGGTGGATCATTCACAGCACTGCAGTGACACTGAAATAGTGGTGAGTGAACCAGATACAGCAGTGCTTCTGGACTGAAAATGAAGGATTAGAGGATGGCTAACACAAACTGTGCAGCAACAGATGAGCTAAAGTCTCTGACTTTACAACCCTTTAGAATTTAGTCGCAAAAATATTTGAACCACTAGGATAAGCAGTTAATTTGAAGGTGAAATTAGAGTCAGGTGTTTTCAATCAATGGGATGACAATCAGGTGTGAGTGGGCACCCTGTTTTATTTAAAGAACAGGGATCTATCAAAGTCTGCTCTTCACAACATACATTTGCGGAAGTGTATCATGGTATGAACAAAGGAGATTTCTGAGGACCTCAGAAAATGAGTTGTTGATGCTCATCAGCCTGGAAAAGGTTACAAAACCATCTCTAAAGAGTTTGGACTCCACCAATCCACAGTCACACAGATTGTGTACAAATGGAGGAAATTCAAGACCATTGATACCCTCACCAGGAGTGGTCGACCAACAAAGATCTTTCCAAGAGCAAGGCATGTAATAGTCGGCGAGGTCACAAAGGTCACAAACTTTTGAGCAACTATATATAACATATTGTCAATGACTGGACCTAAAAATTTCAGACTTAATTTTGTCACTTCATAATACTTTTTTCCACTGATCTTCATTTTAGTCTTTGTGAGCTTCAGCATATCTTAACCTTTTCACACTGTTCCCCTTCAGAAAAAGTGATTTCTTCACTGCTACTCTTCCATAAAGACTATTACTGATCAAGCTTCTTCAGACAGTAGAAGGATCAACTTGGCATCCTGATGGAGCTGCTCAAACGTGAGGGGAGGTCACACTAAATACTTGCCACTGTGGCCTATACAAGTTGTACAAGTTCCTTGTATTTCTGGTAGTATTCTATTAAAGAGACTGAGAACTAATCATAAATGGTCAGTTCTCCTACTTAAAAAGATGAAAAAGGTCTGTAATTTTCATCATAGGTACACTTCAACTATGAGAGAAAAAATAAAAAAAGTAATCCAGGAAATCATTTTTAAAGAATTTAATTGTAAATCAATAATTATTTGGTTACCCACAAACAAGCAAGATTTCTGGCTCTAACAGACCTGTAACTTCTTCCGCTCGTTACTTGTATTAATGGCACCTGTTTGACCTCGTTATCTGTATAAAAGACACCTGTCCAGAGCCTCAAACAGTCAGACTCCAAACTCAACCATGGCCAAGACCAAAGAGCTGTTGAAGGACACCAGGAAGAAAATTGTGTAACCTGCACCAGGTTGGGAAGAGTGAATCTACAAATAGGCAAGGCATTGGGTTGGTGTGAATAAATCAACTGTGGGAGCAAATGTAAGAAAATGGAAGACATCCAAAGACCATGATAATCTCCCTCGATCGGCGGGCCCCACGTAAGATCTCATCCCGTTGGGGTCAAAAAATGTATCATGAAAATGGGTGAGCAAAACTCCCAGAACTTACTACACATGGTTTTAGGGATTCTCCCTGTACCTGAATGGACCGTGCAGAGAGCTGAGACCAAAAAGTAGTAAACAAAGGGCTACCATTTCAGTAACACTCTACGCTGACGTGTCACCCCCCTGCTTAAGCCAGTACATAGACAGGCCCTGTCTGGAACTTTGCCAGAGAGCAATATGCATGATCCAGAAGAGGGATTGGGAGATATCATGTGGTCATGATGAAACCAAATTGAACTTTTTGGTGGTAAAAGCTCAACTCGCCGTGTTTAGAGGAAGAAGAATGCTGAGTTGCACCATACCTACTGTGAAGCATGGGGGTGGAAACATCAAGCTTTGGGGCTGTTTTTCTGCAAAGGGGACAGGACGACTGATCCGTGTTAAGGGAAGAATGAACGGGGCCATGTATCGTGAGATTTTAAGCCAAAACCTCCTTCCATCAGTGAGAGCATTGTAGATGGAACGTGGCTGGGTCTTCCAGCATGACAATGATCCCAAACACACTGCTTGGGCAACAAAGGAGTGTCTCCGTAAAAAGCATTTTAAGGTCCTGGAGTGGCCTAGCCAGTCTCCAGACCTCAACCCCATAGAAAATTTGTGGAGGGAGTAGAAAGTCCGTGTTGCCCCAAAACATCACTGATCTAGAGGAGATCTGCATGGAGGAATGGGCCTAAAATACCAGCTACAGTGTGTGCCAACCTGGTGAAGATTTACAGGAAATCATTGACCCCTGTCATTGCCAACAAAGGTTATGTTACAAAGTATTGAGTTGCACTTTTGTTATTGACCAAATACTTATTTTCCACCATAATTCACAATTAAATTATTTAAAAATCCTACAATGTGATTTCCTGGATATTTTTTCTCATTTTGTCTCTTAGTTGAAGTGTACCTATGATGAAAATTACAGACCTCTCTCATCTTTCTAAGTAGGAGAACTATACCTTTTTGCGCCACTGTATCTAATCTAATGGTGGCTTAATACTTTTGCACAGTACAGCACAGCACAGTAAATAAGAAAGCAAAACTTTTTAACAATGTTTTATTTTATTGAAATTAAATGTCAAAAACAACACAAGGTGATCAGAGCTATGTGGCAATTTTGCATATACCAATTACATCAAACCCTGTAATTCCTGCAACAGAGATTTGGCAATTTTGGATGCAAACTAGGCAACAAATCACAAAAAAAAAAAAGAGAAAAAAAATCTAAATAAGACAGTTGACAAACAAGTCTCTCTCTGAATATTAAATTCTCAATTGATTGACATGAAAATGGGGGAAAAAACTACATGGAACTATTAACAGAAGTCAAAATCATTAAATTACTTTGTATAATTAATGAATAAGCATTCTTTAAGCGACTGATCTTTCAGTACGCAGACAGCTCAATATGCACCCCATGTATTATACACATTCATTTATATTGCGCCACTGTATTACACCTCATGTAGTGTGATTAAGTGTACATCATCTCGGCCATGTGTGACATCTTTTTGGGGATGTAGAGATAATACTCCATGTAGCCAGACAGATCTTCTATAGTGATGTCATCCACGTAGCCGCGTGCCTGTTCGGAACAGGACCGTGGCGAGTTGGAAGTCGACGATGCGTTCCCTGTTCTGGAGTTCTGAGCTGCATCTGGAGAGCTGGGCAACTTGCTTTCACATTCAGATATGACATCACGAAGGCCTGTGAACGAGTAGACCTCCACACCCTGCCAGCCAGCGCACCGGCACTCCCCGTGGCCACACGGGCATGCGCCACTCTCCTGGAGCTGGCACAAGGATTTAAAGTCAGCCGCTGGAGCTTCAGCCTCCTCTGAAGGAACGTTGCCCTTTTCTTTCTCCCTTTCCGAAGCACTGTCGTTGCCCGAGAGTGCCGTGTTGTGTAACGCAGGGGAGACCTTGCTTTCTAAGGCAAGCCTGGATTCATAACCGGCCACACCAAAGACAGGTGCATGAATACTATGGGACAAGAGCTCCTTCTTAGCAGGGACAAGCTGCGAGCCACCAGAGTCCTCCTGTTCTGCAGGGCTTTTGTGTTTGAGTTGAGTCTTGGAGCTACAGTAGGTGAACTTTGGAGGGTGCAGTATGGGAGACTTGGATCTTCTCCGTCTCTGACTCCTTGCTAGGCCCCTGGAGGACTTTCGGGTGCATCTGTAGGTAACAATGAAGCATCATGAATGCCTGCCATTACACTGCACATTGTGCTCATTAGTCAGTGAATAAGATATCCGGCAAAAGAACATTTGTTTTTCAGCTCCTGTTATGCAGGTACTTGAGATGTGGGTGTCACAAGTAATCATATACTTTTATAGCTTATTGTTATAGTGCAATAGAGCATTGTTGCAATGCAGCTTCAGCATATTCTAGGCCTACAGCCCCAACTGTGCAAGCCTGGGAAGAAATTCCCTAAACGAGACGAAGTAAGCTTTGGAAAATTAAGAATCAAAAAGCAAATCAACCTTCTTGGGCAGCTTAGATTGTCTCTGTAAGAAATAAACCAAATGACCTAAATAATACATTTATAATAATGATAATAGTTTAAATACACAGCTATTATTTGCCATATAGTTTAATTGGTTAAAAACATAAATTACTCAACTGGTATTGGAGTCGGACTACTTTGACTCCAACACCAGCATAAATAAACACCCAGATGTTAACTGGTTACCATAGTTTACATCTCTCACATTACATTCACTTTGATTTAAGCTTCTGTCCATTCCGTATGCATGAGCCTCAGAACAGGCTTTAATGAAAGGAATTCACTTTAAAATGCTCTTCAAAATGACAGCACTTGGCAGGAACAACTGTGTTTTACTGTCAACCAGTGAGTTTGTCTAGAAATGCACCAATCCCATTTCCTCTGGGTATCTGCCCATAGCAAGTACTGATCCAGTATCGGTGTTTGTTTTAAAAAAAATATATATTGAAATTCTTTATACCCCACTGTGTCTAATGAGGCTGTAACTAAAGTTTAAAAAAAAAAGGAAATTGCACGACAAGGAAAGAGTACAAAGCCTAATAAACAATAATATGCTTCTATAAAATGCAACAGAAAAACAGTAATTATAATTATTACAATTGTGAGAAAGTTGTCAAGGTATGGACTGTTTGCTACATATTGTTAATCAATGTTATGTTTGCATCTTGGTTGAATATAAAGTACCTTAAACCTTTAGCTTCTGACTAAACCAATCCATACTGTACTTGTGAAACACGCTGCAGTTGATCTTTCACTTGTCCTAAATGCCACTCACTTCTAAAATTAGGGCTTTCTCACAATAATATAATACTATAGTTATAACAACAGGAAAGATTATTTCATTTTTATCCACATTATCTAATTTAACTGCCTTTCACTTTTAGTCTACATGAACTAGATAACAATGCAAAAGTTGACACACCACGGCAGAGAGAGAATGTGGTACATTTTACGCTTGCTAAGTGTTTTGCTTTGTTTAACCACAGCCTGTAATGTAAGCCTTCACAATTATTACATGTATGAGCTTTTTGTTAATAAAAACAGACCGTGAAAAGCAACTAAGAGACCAAATGTGTACCGAATGCCACACCAATTGAAATAAATTGAGTAAGGCATTGGCTTATGAGGCCACAGGATTTGCATACTAATGATGATTATTGGCTAATGAGCCAATTAAACTTTCCAAGAGCCACTCTCTGCAAACTATATACTAATTAGGTCCTGTTTGGACTGCAGCTGTATGACAAGATTGAAAAAGGGTGCGTTATTAAAGCCTCCCTTCTTTGTGTTACATGGGCTAGGGACGGGAATAATGAAGCATTGTGTACGGCTGAAGTCGAACCTTCCGGTACTGTTGATACAAGGCAGGATGGATCCATGCTTTCATGTTGTTTACACCAAATTCTGACCCTACCATCGGAATGTCCCATCAGAAATCAAGACTCACCAGACCATGCAACATTTTTCCAATCTTCTATTGACCAACTGTGAGCCTGTGTGAATTGTAGCCTCCATTATCTGTTCATAGGTGACAGGAGTGGCACCCGTTGTGGTCTTCTGGTAATGTAGCCCAACTGCTTCAAGGTTCAACATGTTGTGCATTCAGAGATGTTCTTCTGCATACCTCGGCTGTAGTGAGTGGTTCTTTGAGTTACTGTTGCCTTTCGGTTAGCTTGAATCAAAATGAGCCGTGTCTGAACCATGCCAAGTCACAGCATTTTCCCCCATTCTGATGCCCTGTTTGAACTTCAGCAGGTCATCCTGACCATGTCTAAAGACTAAATACACCGAGTTTCTAACACTGATTGTTTGATTAGATATTTGAATTAATGAGCAGTTGAACAAGTGTACCTAACAGTGTATCAGTGGCCAGGCAGTAGTTGGATGGGAATAGTGTGGGTGTACATAGCTTATAAATCTGAATTTGCTACAAGATGTTCATCAGTTATAGCAGATCAGTATTTGGACATCACAATTTCCAGGTGTAAGAATGCAGATTCACAGACAGCTTGAGCCAAAGCAGGGCAGACAAGTAAAAGGCACATCTTCTGAAGTTTGGATACTTCTCCTCTAATAATAGCTCTCAAAACTCTCTCATAATCTGTTTTCAACTGTTCTCAGGTGTTTTGCTTTAGTTACATCTTCATGTTAGACACAGTGAGCTACAGTGTTGCTTGAAAGTTTGTGAACCCTTTAGAATTTTCTAGATTTCTGCATAAAAATGACCTAAAACATCATCAGATTTTCACACAAGTCCTAAAAGCAGATACAAAGAACCCAGTCAAACAAATGACACAAAAATATTATACTTGGTTATTTATTTATTGAGGAAAATGATCCAATATTACACATTAGTGAGTGGTAAAAGTATGTGACCCTCTAGGATAAGCAGTTACTTTGAAGGTGAAATGAGAGATTGTTTATTAGAGGTGTTTTCAATCAATGGGATGACAATCAGGTGTGAGTGGGCACCCTGTTTTATTTAAAGAACAAGGATCTATCAAAGTCTGCTCTTCACAACACATGTTTGTGGAAGTGTATCATGGCACGAACAAAGGAGATTTCTGAGGATCTCAGAAAAAGAGTTGTTGATGATCATCAGGCTGGAAAAGGTTACAAAACCATCTCTAAAGAGTTTGGACTCCATCAATCCACAGTCACACAGATTGTGTACAAATGGAGGAAATTCCAGACCTTTGTTACCCTCCCCAGGAGTGGTCGACCAACAAAGATCACTCCAAGAGCAAAAGCGTGTAATAGTTGGTGAGGTCACAAAGGACTGCAGGGTAACTTCTAAGCAACTGAAGGCCTCTCTCTCAGTGGCTGATGTTAATGTTCATGAGTCCACCATCAGAAGAACACTGAACAACAATGGTGTGCATGGCAGGGTTGCAAGGAGAAAGCCACTGCTCTCCAAAAAGAACATTGCTGCTGGTCTGCAGTTTGCTAAAGATCACGTGGACAAGACAGAAGGCTATTGGAAGAATGTTTTGTGGACGGATGAGACCAAAATAAAACTTTTTGGTTTAAAAGAAAAGCGTTATGTTTGAAGAAAAGAAAAGACTGCATTCCAGCATAAGACCCTTATCCCATCTGTGAAGCATGGTGGTGGTAGTATCATGGTTTGGGCCTGTTTTGCTGCATCTGGGTCAGGACGGCTTGCCATCATTGATGGAAAAATGAATTCTGAATTATATCAGAGAATTCTAAAGAAAAATGTCAGGACATCTGTCCATGAACTGAATCTCAAGAGAAGGTGGGTCATGCAGCAAGACAACGACCCTAAGCACACAAGTCATTCTACCAAAGAATGGTTAAAGAAGAATAAAGTTAATGTTTTGGAATGGCCAAGTCAAAGTCCTGACCTTAATCCAATCGAAATGTTGTGGAAGGACCTGAAGTGACGCATCTAATGTGAGGGGGAAGTAAACCCCACAACATCCCAGAGTTGAAGCTGTTCTGTACGGGGAATGGGCTAAAATCATCAGCCGGGGTGCAGGACTGATAAACAGTTACAGGAAGGAAACGTTTCGTTGCGTATTGCTGCACAGGGGGTCACACCAGATACTGAAAGCAAAGGTTCACATTCATACTTTGCCAATCATAATATGAATATTGGGATTCATTTTCATCATAAATAAATGACCAAGTATAATATTTCTGTCTCATTTGTTTCACTGGGTTCTCTTTATCTACGTTTAGGACTTGTGTGAAAATCTGATGATGCTTTAGGTCATATTTATGCAGAAATCTAGAAAATTCTAAAGGGTTCACAAACATTCAAGCACCACTGTATATAGAACTCCATTTTTTTTTTTATGTACTGATATTAGATCTGTACTCCCAGAGTTCAAGTACAGGAACAGAGAAACTGGGATTTAGATATCTCTAAACTAATAAGAACAATTAATTTTTGCATTAACATTCTGCTGGTGACCTTTGAAGCTCTATCAATAGAACTCAGTATACTCAAGTTCAACATTAATGATGTCTTTTGAAAGGACAGTTGCTTACAAAACTGGAAATGCCCATTCCTTTATTATATCTGACAATGCCTGAGGTGTTGGCATAATCAAGATTATGTAACCTCACATGACAGCAGTCATTCTCATGGTAGTGAACAGGTAATATACTAGGAAGCTCTGTTTGCAAGCCAAGGAAAGTGACGCATCTCTTTTACCCGTGCCAGTTCTCTTTGGGTGAAGTAATTTTGGGCTTGGCTCCGGCTCCATCTGCACTGACTCGAGCTCCCGCTCTGGATGTCAAGGCCTCGCAAACATGCACTGCAGCCACAGAACTACAAACACACACAAACACACACACACACGATTGGACCATTATTCTGGCACATTTTAGCTGTTTTCTACAGACTTCGCCTCACCACATTTTCCTGCAAAACAATTGCAAACCACATTATTTTTCTTGAGTTGGTCTGCGCCTTGCTGATGAGACAGCATTCCTGGAGTATAACGTCAACAGCAAAGTTTGGATTGATGTTTACAGCACAATTTTTTATACTTCTCCAAGCCATAACTACAATCCAACAAAATGTTCATGTTTATACACTGCCTGGCCAAAAAAGGTCACCACCTGGATTTAACTAAGCAAATAGTTACAGTTAAAAAAAAAGAGCCTTCCATCCGATAATTACTGCATTGCTGATTATGTTTCAGCTGGCAACAAGTTCTTTAATCCTAACTGATGCAGTGAGCAGCTTCTCATTTGTTAAACAGCCATGTCGAAAGACACATCTTGTGATCGTGGAAAAGATCTGTTTCAGAAGGATCAAATTATGAAAGAGTGGTTCTGGGAGCACGAGAGATCTTTTTCACACATGGATTGGCCACCACAGAGTCCAGACATGAACCCCATTGAGAATCTTTGGGATGTGCTGGAGAAGACTTTGCACAGTGCTCCGAATCTCCCATCGTCAATACAAGATCTTGGGGAAAAAAGAATGCAACTCTGGACAGAAATATGTATGACATTGCAGAAGCTTGTGGAAACGATGCCACAGCGAATGCGTGCTGTAATCAAAGTTAAAGGAGGTTCACCAAATATTAGTGTGTGAGACTGTTTTTTTGACCAGGCACCGTATGATTACTTTAGCTTTGGGACTGTGGTAGCCTAGCGGTTAGGGTACTGGACCACGGACCAAAAGGTCCAGGGTTCAAATCCCACCTCTGCCAAGCTGCCATTGTTGGGTCCTTGAGCAAGGCCCTTAACCCACAATTGCTTGGATTGTAAGATTGTATCAATTGTAAGTTTCTCTGAATAAGGGCGTCTGCTAAATGCTGTAAATGTACTTGAGTATTCCATTCAAAACCTGCACTGTGGCACGTATCCTGATAGATCTGAGACTCTACTTTTTTCCCCATTAGTGAAAGTATTCTGCAGTAAGGTTTACTATTACCATTCTGTGGGCCTTATTACAGGTATGCGCCGTTTAACGTCTGTATTACATTTTGTGAAACAGGATGTTAACCAAAATGGACACTGAGCGGACATTACCATCGTCACACAGTAATTTAGATACTTTGCACATAGTTTTATTTTAAACAATAATATTAACTAACATTTAGCGATAATAAAAATGAAAGGAACTTGTACCATGTTGTTGTCTGCCTTCAAGACTGTGATTCTCATTTCTGTTTTTCTGTAATTCAGACGTGAATTACACGTATACAAGACATTTTTCTTTTCTATTATTTCCTATATAATTCTTGAGACCTCAGATGTTAAAGTGAATGGATGTGATGGGAGGGACGTTAAATGGCGCATACCTGTATTAATGTTACTAATCTACGTAACCCATATCCTACCTTACAACATGCATTAGCTGAAGTACAGTTCTCTATGCAAAGTAAAGAATGAAGCACTTAGCTATGGATGAAGAATAAGGTGCACAGCTGTCGTGGTGGCAAACAGCACAGTAATCTGTGGCTCACTGAATCGGTGATAAAAGTCAGAGCGTGGCGGGTTGTGTCAACATGCAACATCATGACCAGTGTGCAAAGACATGAGCACAGACTACATTATCTAGTACCGTTGGGCTTGGGTGGTGCTGTTCATGATCCGTGTGTGGACCCCGGGACAGTTGCAGATATCCCAGCACAGTGCGACTGAGGCTGAATTGAGCTAACAACAATATTATGTGTGTAAAGTATATTGGCTACGTAGTAAATACCGCTACATTACAATTTCCCTTATAGCTATGTATATAATATGTAATATATGAAGTATACTGTGACTGTGGTAGCCTAGCGGTTAAGGTACTGGACCAGAAGGTCCACGGTTCAAATCCCACCTCTGCCATCGTTGGGTCCTTGAGCAAGGCCCTTAACCCACAATTGCTTGAATTGTAAGACTGTACCAATTGTAAGTTGCTCTGGATAAGGGTGTCTGCTAAATGCTGTAAATGTATACTCAATGATCACTTTTTTAGGTCGTAGTCCTTGTTTCTACACTCTTTGTGCAATTTTTATCAATTCCACTTACCAAGTAGAAGCTCTTTGTAGTTCCACAATTACAGACTGTAGTCCAACTGTTTCTCTACAAGCTTTGTTCATCCCCCTTTACACTGTCCTCTAATGATAAGGACCACCAGTGGACCAGCACAGATCAGATCAGGGTGGTGAATCATTCTCAGCACTGCAGTGACACTGATGTCATCCTGGTGTGTTAGTGTGTGTTGTGCTGGAATGAGTGGATCAGACACAGCAGTGCTGCTGGAGGTTTCAAACACGGTGTTCACTCACTGTGCACTCACATTGCTCCATACTGTAGATGTAAAGTCAGACAGTAGCTCATCTGTTGCTGCATAGTTCGTCTTAGTTATCCTCTAATCCTTCATCAGCACTCACAAGATGCTGGTGGCTGGACTGTTGAAACAGATGTTTAAAAACGCCAATGGTACTGCTGTGTCTGATCCACTCATACCAGCACAGCACACACTGACACACCACCACCACATCAGTGTCAGTGCAGTGCTGAGAATGATCCAGCACCCAAATTGTACCTGATCTGTGGTGATCCTGTGGGGGTCCTGAGCATTACAGAACAGAGTAAAGCGGACTACCAAAGTATGTAGAGAAACAAGATGGACTACAGTCTGGAACTGTAGAACTACAAAGTGCTTCTATCATCAGTGTACATATATTTCATATGGCGTTCAGACAAGATCAAGAGTGCATAACAAGCAATTTCACAAAACATAATAATGTGAACATTAAGTGATGCAGTCCAGTTTATGTCCGATTAATGACTAACCTTTCAGCATCCACACGCAGCTTCTTAAAGGCAGTCTGTAATGTCTCCTCTTCACACTCCTTCTCTTCCGTCTTCACAGTGGCCATGGCGGTGCCTTACAGGGCCTCTGTACTAAGTGCATAAAAAGCATAACCGATCACAGTTCATGTCTGGCAAGTACGAATGCACTCTTACATCATCTCAAATCTCTTTAACAACGCATTAGGAACAATGCATTCAATTATGACTCTAAATTTATGACCAGTCTGTTTAACCAGATCTATCCATAGTTAGACACACATAACTATACTGTAATAGTTACTGTAAGTTTTCGATAATTTCTTTGACTTCTGAGGATGGGTATTAGGAACGTTTCATCATTGGATTTACTGTTTTATATATAAAACTCTAATAAAAGTGCTACAACTATATTAATAACAGTTGTTACTCTGTTGTAGCTAACCAGTTTGTCACTTGGCTAAACAATTAGCTGTTAGTTTCACACGCAGTGTTAGCTTTAACTGCAACACAAACCACAAAATCCACTTTAAATCTAACTATTCTACAGCGACATTTCGGATTTTGTAGAACCACCCAAACACCATATGTAGCATAGCTATAAAAGCTGTCATGGTCACTTAGCATAAATGCTACCATACAGCCAGCTAACGTTAGTTGACTACACTCTTAACGCACATTATTATGCGTATAATTTGAAACCAAATATATTTACAACTACGTGGAAACAAACATGTAAGTAATACTCACGGCTCGTGGACTCCAGGCTTAATGGTTTTTAAAGTCAGACCCTCGAACTGCAGCTTCTACGTTAGCTAAGCTAGCTTTGCTATGCTACCATAAAACACCCTCTAGCAACTAATGCTAGCTAACTACCTTGCTCACAGACTTAGCCGTACCAAACGTGCTCTACTACGGTGGCATAGTAATGTATTCATAGGATAAATAAACGTTTATTTGTACAACATTATTCAGTAAGTAACTCGCTGTACATAAAACGCCTCAGTTCGGGAATGTTCTTGTTTACACTCGAGCTGCGCGCAATGACTCTGCATGAGCGCACAGAACTGTGACGTACAACGCACGCATATTTGTCACAATTGGATTACGTCATTAGCACTACTTGGCCTTTAAAAGGATTTGAAGGGTTGGGTGATGATTCTTGCTATATCGGGGTTTTTCCGTCGCACGTAGTGTCAGCGTTACATACGATTAACTGCATCTTCGAATTTGCTAGTAAATTCTGCGAAATGTACTTAAAGTAAAAAAGTAAAGGTATTTCCTTAAAAAGGCCTTCTTCTTTGAAACAGGGTGTATTTTATTGAGAGCAAGAGGTGCAGATCTTTGACACTGAGGGTAAGGGTTTGTACTACGGCTACATAAATCATCTGCTAAAATCATACAAATTACATTATTGAGCCTCATTGATGAAATTACAAGCCAAGTCAAGTCAGATTTATTTATATAGCGCTTTTTACAATGGAGCATTGTCTCAAATCAACTTTACAATTTTAGATTATCTCCTAATATCTACGTCCAATCCCAAATTGAGCAAGCCTAGGGCGACAGTGGCAAGGAAAAACTCCCTAAGTGTTATGAGGAAGAAACCTTGGGAGGACCAAGACTCAAAAAGGGACCCAACCTCTTTAGGCGGCGTAGACGATAAATCTAAGAATGAAACTAATAAGTCATGGACTCATAGTTCAAATAAAATGTGAAATATGCACGTCAACATTAAGTAGCCCGATACACAGAGTCACTCTAGGATACTGAGTCTAAGCAGGAAATTCGTTGGTGGCACTTCGACCCCAGATAACCGGAGGAGGGTGAGGGTTACTGTCCTCTGGTGAGGCCTGGGTTTTTACACTCAACAAGCACTCTGTTTAATAATATAGCCTGCTATTCAGAGAAACACAAACACACCAAACAAATGCGTTAGACGTTGTTATTTGACTGTGTTGGACTTTTGATTGCATTTAGAGTGTGGTAGTTATTTCTGCCAAAGAATCATTTATGCATAACGCTGCTTCATAAATACATGTATTCTGCTTTAGTTCAAATTCTGTTTCATTCACAAACTGCACTTTGGCTTGGGTCCTAAAATGGTCCAGTAAAGGTCCAGTACGAAAGACTGGTTCAATTAAGTCCAAGCCAATTGATAACTGTTTATACTGATAGTTCTATTCATTTAGGCATAAATCTCAGCATAAACATTTTGGCTAGAAATAGGTGAAAATGCCACTAAACCTTTATGTTTGACTCAGTAGTGCAGGTTTCCTTGTAACTTTTGGGGGACACACTGCTCACCCCACCCAACCTAACGCACTGTGTGAGTAGTGTTTTATGTTAAATGATACATAGGATATGCTATACAAGAATATGCTATACAAGGTATTTAATACGCTTAACGTACCATCAGATTTAGGTCCAACTGTAGATCACTGCCACCAGCAGGAATAAGACCTGACAAGAGGTTTCACCAGTAATGCTGCCGATTTGTTTGTTTGTGATAGACAGGCTTGATTACAGAGGTTAAGAAAGTGATTGCCAGTGCTTTAGATCAGAGCTTTCAGTTGAACCTCTTGATCTCGGACTGTTCTGTTCTGGTAACCGAAGAAACTGCATTTACAGTACATATAAATTGGTGCAAATGCAACAACTGGATCACTATATTTCTGCATAAATGTGACCTAAATCTTAATCCCACTGTCACAAAAGTCCTAAAGTAGATATAGAGCGCCCACTTAAACAAATGAGACAAAAATGTTATACTTATTTATTTATTTATTTACTAAAGAAAATTATCCACTACTAGGCCTATATACTGTATACACGAGAGGAAAATGCATGCGAATCAGCCATCATCAGACCTACTTTACTGGAGCACGTGCCAACAGCGCCGCCCTGTGGAGAATCTTGAGAGTGAAATCCCGTCATGCGGCTAAAATGTTTTCATAAATAAACGTAAAGAAACATCTGAATGTACGCATATTAGCCCACCACTGAATCAGTGTAGACGTGATAAATAACTGAAGACAATATGGTTAGCTCGTGGAATCACTGCTGAACGCAGAAAGCCTCTCTTTCTTTTGCTAAAAGAGTGTTCAGGTGTGTTGCTGTGTAATGTTTTGGGACTAATAACTGCATTTAAGCAAAACTTTACATGTCGTTGCTGATGAGACAGAACCTTTTCAAAATCCTTTTTAGTTTCTTACATAGATCTATATAAATGCACTGTAAAAAGGCTTCTGCATGGCTTTTTTAGATTACGTACTAAACTTGAAAACCTTGAAATTGAGATTTGAAACGATTTACTCTCATCAGCAATGATATATAATATTTTGCTTACAAGTTATTGTGATAAATAATACTAGAAAAACCAGCATATGCCAGCTGGCCACCAGCAAACCAGAGCAGCAAAAACAAGACTACTAATTAGTCTAAGCGGTTTTTCAGCCATGTAAAACGTCTAAAATCACATGGAATAAAGTGATTGTAATTTATCTTTTTACAATATAAATTTAATTTAGTCATTATTTGAATATATGGTTTTAAAAAGACAAGTAATCCAAAATAATGGACAGTAATCAGATTATATTACTTTAATATAGTAAACCATTAGATTTGTTTACAATCACATTTAATAGGTAATCAGTAATTTGTAACAGAATACATTTTTAAAGTAAACCCTGCGCATAACTTATCAAAAGTATATACAGTATTAGACGATTGAAGCACAGGCATTCATTAAACTAACAAAGGCAGCATAAAGACACGTTAAACTTACGTTAGCAAAAAGAAAATTAATGCAATTAATAAATTAACCTCTAGTGTTCACTTGTTTGTCCATTCTTCTCCATGGCAGAGTAAAGTCCACTTTAATGTTAAGTCAATTAATCTATTTAGTGTTTAACAGGCTTATTTTTTATTCACAGTGCCTCTAGAAAAAAACAAAAAGAAGAATTTGGACTCCACGAATCCAAGGTCAGACAGATTGTGTACAAAAGTAGAAATCTCTAGACCGTAATTATCCACCCCATTAATGATATACCAACAAAGATCAACACAAGGATGTGTTACAGTGCCAAAGGTCACAAAGGAATCCAGCATAACCTCTATGTATTTAAAGACCTCTCTGATATTGGCTAATGTTAATGTTCACAGGTCCATCATCAGGAGAACACTGAACAACAACGGTGTGCATGGCAAGGTTGCAAGGACACAGCTACTGCTCTCCAAAATAATATTTCTGCTCATCACATGGCATCTGGACAGATCAGACTTTCTGGTTTTAATGAAAGCATGATGTCTGGAGTAAGAAAAACACAATTCCAGCATGGTGGCTTGGTGGGTAGCACTGTCACATGGGTTTACTCTGGGTCCTCCGGTTTCCTCCCACAGTCCAAAGACATGTGTGTTAGGTTAATTGGTGTCTCTAAAGTGCCCCTGGTGTGTGAGTGTGTGTATGAGTGTGGGAGTGTTTGTATTGTACGATGGATTGCCACCCTGTCTAGGGTTGTTCTTGTCTTGTGCCCTATGCTGCCAGGATCAAGTGGAAAAGAAAGTGAGTGAATGAATGAATTCTAACACAAGAACCTTTGAAACATGGTGGTGGTAGTATCATGTTTTGGGCTTATATTGTTGCATCTAGGCCATGATGGATTGCCATAATTGATGGAACAATGAATTATGAATTATACCAGCAAATTCTAAAGAAAATTGTCAGTTCATCTGTCCATTAACTGAATGTGGATGTGTGAAAGTGAGACAGCGACCCTAAGAACACCAAGTTGTTCTACTAAAGAATGGTTAAAGAAGATTAAAATTCAAGTTTTGGAATTGCTTAGTCAAAGTTCTGACACTAACCCAACTGAAATGATGTGTAAGCAGTATATAGGAGGAAAATGAGCACATACAGTTGTGCTTGAAAATTTATGAACCCTTTAGAATTTCTATATTTCTACATAAAATATGATCTAAAACATCATCAGATTTTCACACAAGTTCTAAAAGTAGATAAACAGAACCCAGTTAAACAAATGCGACACAAATATTATAGTTGGTCATTTATTTATTGAGGAAAATTATCCAATATTACATATTAGTGAGTGGCAAAAGTATGTGAACCTTTGCTTTCAGTATCTGGTGTGACCCCCCTGTGCAGCAATAACTGTAACTAAACGTTTCCTGTAACTGTTGATCAGTCCTGCACACCGGCTTGGAGGAATTTTAGCCCATTCCTCCATACAGAACAGCTTCAGCTCTGTTGGTGGGTTTCCTTACATTAACTGCTCTCTTCAGGTCCTTCCACAACATTTCGATTGGATGAAGGTCAGGATTTTGATTTGGCCATTCCAAAACACTAACTTTATTCTCCTTTAACCATTCTTTGGTAGAACGGCTTGTGTGCTTAGGGTCGTTGTCTTGCTGCATGACCCACCTTCTCTTGAGATTCAGTTTGTGGACAGATGTCCTGACATTTTTCTTTAGAATTCTCTGATATAATTCAGATTTCATTGTTCCATCAATGATGGCAAGCCGTCCTGGCCCAAATGTAGCAAAACAGGCCCAAACCATGATACTACAACCACCATGTTTCACAGATGGGATAAGGTTCTTATGCTGGAATGCAGTGTTTTCCTTTCTCCAAACATAACTCTTTTCTTTTAAGCCAAAAAGTTCTATTTTGGTCTCATCCACCCTTAAAACATTCTGCCTATAGCCTTCTGGCTTGTCCACGTGTTCATAAGCAAACTTCAGACGAGCAGCAATGTTCTTTTCGGAGAGCAGTGGCTTGCTCCTAGCAACCCTGCCATGCACACCACTGTTGTTCAGTGTTCTTCTGATGGTGGACTCGTGAACATTAACATTAGCCAATGTGAGAGAGGCCTTCAGTTGCTTAGAAGTTACTCTGGAGTCCTTTGTGACCCGCCAACTATTACACGCCTTGCTCTTGGAGTGATCTTTGTTGGTCAGCCACTCCTGGGGAGGGTAACAATGGCCTTGAATTTCCTCCATTTGTACACAATCTGTCTGACTGTGGACTGGTGGAGTCCAAACTCTTTAGAGATGGTTGTGGAACCTTTTCCAGCCTGACGAGTATCAACAACTCTTTTTCTGAGATTTTCAGAAATCTCGTTTGTTCGTGCCATGATACACTTCCACAAACATATGTTGTGAAGAGCAGCCTTTGATAGATCCCTGTTCTTTAAATAAAACAGGGTGCCCACTCACACCTGATTGTCATCCCATTGATTGAAAACGCCTGACTCTAATTTCACCTTCAAATTATCTGTTAATCCTAGAGGTTCACATACTTTTACCACTCACTAATATGTAATATTGGATCATTTTCCTCAATAAATAAATGGCCAAGTATAATATTTTTGGCTCATTTGTTTTACTGGGTTCTCTTTATCTATTTTTAATACTTATGTGAATATCTGATGATGTTTTAGGTCATATTTATGCAGAAATATAGAGAATTCTAAAGGGTTCACAAACTTTCAAGCATGACTGTATAATAGCCTGAGTGACTTTGATGAAGGCCAAATTGTTATTGAAAGATGACTGGTTCTGAGCATCTCTGAAGGCTTGTGGATGGTTAACAGTGACCAAGAAAATATTTCCCACACCATTACACCACCATCAGCAGCCTGAACTGTTGATACAAGGCAGGATGGATCCATGCTTTCATGTTGTTTATGCCAAATTCTGACCCTCAAATCCAAATGTTGCAGCTGAGATCGAGACTCATCAGACCAGGTGATGTTTTTCCAATCTTCTATTGTCCAGTTTTGGTGAGCCCTTGGGGGGTCAGTTGCCTGTTCTTATCTGACAGGAGTTGCCTTGCTATCAGCTCAAACTAGTCTGGTCATTTTCCCATGACTTCTGGGATCACCAATGAATTTCACCTAGAGACCTGCTACTCACTGGATATTTTCTCTTTTTCAGACCATTCTCTGTAAACACTAGATATGGCTCTGCATAAAAATTAAAGCAATTTCTGAAATACACAAACCAGCCTGTCAAGCACCAACAATCATGCCATGTTCAAAGTAAATCAATTTTCTTCTCAGTTCTGATGGGAATCATATATGCAGACTTTCTAAATTTTATTTTTAGCACTCTTAAAGAAATTTTATTTGGAGAGCTAGATGTTTTCTTTCTAGTTTTCTTTTTTTTCTTAAATTCAGCACAATTGAGCTGCTGTGTAATCAAGGACTGAATGCCACTATGTACTGTGGTTTGGCCTCCCTTAAATATAAGACTAAGAAGCATCTTAGCAGTGCTCACTGGTCGAGTGGACCCTTACATTAGTTCATATTTTGTTATTACCAAATATACGTTCGGAGCAAACTGGGTTAGACTGGTTTGTTGGATTGAATCATTACCTCAAAGTGTAGTATCAAGTGGCCACCAGCAAATGGCGCCAACGGGCCTGCAACAAGTCAGATAGAGCTGCACAAAGGATGTGTCAGAAGAGCCGCTACATGCTCTATGTGTTGAAAAGGTCCTCTGTTCAGTTCAGTAGCCAAGGATTATGTTCCATTCCAACCGCAGACATTCCTGATGTTATTAAATTTAAGTCTTATACACATGACATTGATATGAAAGAACAAGGCATGGTGTGTGAATAACCAAGGTTTTTAAACTCATATGGTTCCACCAAATGTGGAACTGCTGGTGCTGAACTGTTTGTTAGCTCTTGAGTGTTGTGTAAAGAGCTGATGAGTGAAAAATAGTTTGGTTTCTGTTGTTCCTATATATTATGTGAAACATACACATGGTAAAATTTGTTCTTGAATAAACAGAATCTTCCTGAGTTTGCCATTTACTTGATTTATCAGTCCAAACCTCATGGTGTAGGCCAACAGACTTGTGGGCTATGCTTTAGGCCTATTCATACTACAATTACATTAATAACTACAGTGGGGCAAAAAAGTATTTAGTCAGTCACTGATTGTGCAAGTTCTCCGACTTGGAAAGATGAGAGAGGTCTGTAATTTTCATCATAGGTACACTTCAACTATGAGAGACAAAATGTAGGATTTTTAAATAATTTAATTGTAAATTATGGTGGAAATAAGGTATTTGGTCAATAAATTGGGTTCAACTCAATACTTTGTAACAACCTTTGTTGACAATCACAGAGGTCAGACATTTCCTGTAAGTCTTCAGCAGGTTTGCACACACTGTAGCTGGTATTTTGGCCCATTCCTCCATGCAGATCTCCTCTACAGCAGTGATGTTTTGGGGCAACATAGACTTTCAACTCCCTCCACAAATTTTCTATGGGGCAGAGGTCTGGAGACTGGCTAGGCCACTCCAGGAACTTGACGAGTTGAGTTTTTACCAAAAAGTACTATTTTAGGTTTCATCTGACCACATGATATTCTCCCAATCCTCTTATGGATCCATCCATATGCTCTCTGGCAAACTTCAGACAGACATGTACTGGCTTAAGCAGGGGGGCATGCCTAGCATTGAAGGATCTGAGTCCCTCTTGGTGTAGTGTGTTACTGATGGTAGCCTTTGTTACTTTGGTCCCAGCTCTCTGCAGGTCATTCATCAGGTCCCTCCGTGTACTTCTGGGATTTTTGCTCACCGTTCTCATGATCATTTTGACCCCACGGGATGAGATCTTGCGTGGGGCCCCAGATCGAGGGAGATTATCAATGGTCTTGTATGTCTTTCACTTCCTTACAATTGCTGCCACAATTGATTTATTCACACCAACCTGCTATTGTAGATTCACGCTTCCCAGCCTGGTGCAGGTCTACAATTGTCTTCCTGGTGTCCTTCAACAGCTCTTCTGGTCTTGGCCATGGTTGAGTTTGGAGTCTGACTGTTTGAGGCTGAGGACAGGTGTCTTTTATACAGATAACGAGGTCAAACAGGTGCCATTAATAAAGGTAATGAGTGGAGGACAGAAGAGTTACAGGTCTGTGAGAGCCAGAAATCTTGCTTGTTTGTGGGTGACCAAATACTTATTTTCCACCATGATTTACAATTAAATTCTTTAAAAATCCTACAATGTGATTTTCACATTTTGTCTCTCATAGTTGAAGTGTACCTATGATGAAAATTACAGACCTCTCTCATCTTTTTAAGTCGGAGAACTTGCACAATCAGTGACTGACTAAATACTTTTTTGCCCCACTGTATATATTACAAATACCTTACAAATGCCCATACCTGTATATTAGAAATCAGTGGTATGAGCTATGTAGCTTGCTCTTTATAAAGCTTTCAAAGCTATACACAAGACCTGTGCCTACAGGAACCACAGTTACAGAGCAATTTTCACAGTTTCCATTAAAATGATCATATTTCAGCTTACTCATGGGAAAGTGACAGAGGGCATTTATTCAATTCTCTCTTTTTAATTCAAAAGGAATATCGAGAGACATTTATGTGTATTTTAAACTATTATGTTAATACATTTTTGTTGTCTCATCATTCTTTTCTAACATTTCTCTTCTGGATCTTTAATTGAAGATCTGCTGTTGGATTTCCATTCAGTTTCTTCAGTCTGCTGTTTTCAAGTGTAAAATTAAGGCCAGATTCATTTTATTAGCCACACATTTTCAGCCATGCAGTCATGGGCATTGTAATCAGCACTGATTAAAGAAACACTTTGAGAAAGAGCATTTTTAAAACCTGAAGTTGTTTGGCTACACATGGTTTTGTCTTTGAATCATGTTTTAACATCTTAAGAATGTTTAAGTAATTTGACTGGAGAAGTATGTTGAGAATTAAACCATACAAAATGCAAATGACTGATACTTTCAGCACATAGAGGATTACATTGTGCTAGAAGCCACGCTGTAATAGTTAGGAAATGGTTCTCAGAAGGTGATATGTGGATAAATACACCGACCTAGTTTACAATTTATTGTAACATCTCTTCATACAGCAAAACATATCATTTTGTTTTAAACTTGTAGGATATTTGGTAAGCAAAGCTTTTTAAAAATCCAGAATTCACCTAACTCTAATCATGTCAAAATACAATATGCATGTACAAACCATTCTGTTGAATTGGTTCAAAGTGATAGTTTTTAAACATTTGAAATTTTAATGATTGCTTGATCTTTGTTCATGTGTATATTGTTACAATATCTCAGATTAACAGATGTAGTAAAAGAGTGGTGCCAAAACATTACCAAATGCTCAAACCTGAGTTTCATTAGTGATCATTTTAGCTAATTTTGGGCATAACTCAAAAACGTACACACATGAAATCACAATTTTTTTCATTGAAACACTAAAAGGCTTACTTAATTGCAGACGCTCTGTGTTAGTTAGCTAGCTATAATTTTAATGTTACATGGTGATTTTGAGACTTCAGGATGTCAGGATAGTGGCCACTGGGACTAGCCCGGTAACTACATCATCCTACAGGGTTCCCTCTGACCCTTATCTTTTTTCAGAGCAGGCTGCTTAATAACAGTTATAATTATTTAAACCTCTTCCTGTTCTGTTCCTTGTCTGTTCTTGTTTCTACTTAATGTACTGTTGTCACTCCTGTTTTGTTTGGTTTGCTCTGGATTTTGTTTCATGCATTTGTCCTTGTCTTGTGTGTTTTCCTTGCTAACTATTAGATGTTGCTCTTGGTTTGTAGTGTTCAATAGTTTGTAGTGTAGTTTGCTGTTAGCATTTGTATTGTATTATAACTCTATCTGTTAGTGTTAGCATTGTTTGTTATCATCTGTGTTTGTAATTTGTTTGAGTTACGTATGGGAGGGAGGGGGTTTATTTCAGAACACAAGTTTAATGAACTCCGAGTTCAAACCTGAGCTCTGGGTTTACTAACTCTGAGCTGTCAAACTCAGTGTTTTCAGTTTCAGAACAGGTGATAATTAGTTCAATCAACTCGGAGTTAATTTAACTCTGAGTTATGGACTCAATATTCTACTTCTCCCCAGTGGAGTCAGAAATTCTAATGGATGCCCATACTGAATATGAACATATATTTGGCAAAAAATTGCTGACCGAGTCAATGTGTGACTAACAAGGAAAAAAACTTTTGTTCCGAGTGTTCCACTTATTTGGCAATTTTATTTTATGTGTGTGTGTGTGTATGTGTGCATACTACATATATATTCAGGTGCAACTCGACAGGCACAAAATGCCAGCCTTGCTTGCCTCTCACTAATATGTAATATTGGATCATTTTCCTCAATAAATAAATGACCAACTATAATGTTTTTGTCTCATTTGTTTAACTGGGTTCTCTTTATGTACTTTTCGGAGTTGTGTGAAAATCTGATGATGTTTTAGGTCATATTTATGCAGAAATATAGAAAATTCTAAATGGTTCACAAACTTTCAAGCAACCTTATGTATAGATGTAGCCATGTGTGTGTCGCTGAGATGGCTACTGATGCTGAGAGCGACATTAAATTAACCAAATAAACAAACAAACATTACTGTACTATGGAGTCAATGAGCTTTTGAATTACTGTCTTTGTGTATCTATGTGTATTTGGGGACCTGATCTCAGACTTTCAGACAGACTGTTTTGTTACAATCAGCATGCAGATACGCGTTTGTTGAGCCAAGCGTCAACCATTATGTGTCCAGCGGAGCAGCAGCAGACAAATCGGTCAGCTCAATATGTATGTTGTGTATCTTCTGTAATTGAAAAAGTAGTATTGGTTATGCAGTGTCTGAGTGATTTGTTGTACATATATTTGTTACCAGCAGTGAGCGGACCTAGTTTGTCGAGTCAAGCATTATGCATCCAGTGGCACAGCAGCAGATAACTCCACTCAGGTATTATTTCTGCTCTTTCAAAAGAATGTTTTTAACTCAGTTTATATTTACAAAGGCTAAACAAATGTTTACTAAACCAAAGTAAGAAAGTGACATACCTTAAATTCGTAATCAAGCTTTCCTGGGAAATAAAAGAATAATTTAAAGATCATAAACACTGTACACACACCACCTAAAAACACATGTTGGAAATAAGTCACATCGTTGCAAACCCTGTTTAAGCCAACATAAAATAAGTACAAAATCTATTAAATATTTGTGGAAACGGGAACGAATATGCCTTTCATCTTGATGTACTTGATGAAAGAATTATTATCCTACTATTTAAACTAATGTTGCTCTCATTTACTTTGCCACTGATAATCTCTCATCTTGGTCTCACCCCATCAGCATCTTTCCAATCCACCATATATGGAGATAAAATGCTAAACTCTTGACTTGAGTTGCAGCAAATTGCTGCTCTCAGTATTTTGGTTTGGCAGCGGATTTTTGACCACCTTGTATTTGTGGAGGCCTGGAGGTAGGGATGATGACTGGTGGATAACTCAGAGAATGGAAATGATTTGTTGACAGTTTTAAAGTCTTATATATACTATATGGACAAAAGTATTGAGACACACATTACACCCACAGGAGTTTTTATGACATCCCATTCTAAATTCATAAACATTAATATGGGTCCCCCTGCACAATGCAGTCAAGCAGGTAACGTTCTCCTGGAATTTGGCAAACACAAACTTGTCCATCTGACTGCCAGATGGAGAAGTGTGATTCGTCACTCCACGGCAAATGTTTCAACTGCTCCAGAGTCCAGTGGTGGTGTGTTTCACGCCACTCCATCCGACACTTGATATTGTTCTTGGGTGATGGTTTGCATGCAGCCACTCAGCCATGGAAACTCATGCCATGAAGCTCCTGACACAGTTTTGTGCTGATGTTAATGCTAGAGGAGGTTTGGAACTCTACAGTTACTGAGTCAGCAGAATGTTGACAACTTGTACCCACTATGCGTCTCAACACTCGGCGACCCCGCTGTGTAACTTTTCGTAGTCTGACACTGTGACTGAGTTGCTGTGGTTTCTAAACTCTTCCATTTTTCAGTAATACCACTCACAGTTGATCATGGAATATCTAGGGGGGAGAAATGCATTGTTGCAACGGTGGCATCGTATTACAGTACCACGCTCAAATTCAGTGAGCTATTTACAATGACCCAGTCTTTCATAAATGTTTTAAAGCCAAACTGCATGGCTAGGAGCTTGATTTTATACTGTGGCAATGGGACCGAATGAAACACCAGAATTCAATGATTAAGAGGTGTGTCTCAATACTTTTGTCCAAATATAACACACACACACATACATTGTAGTAGTAATTGAATTACATCACACCAGGCTATGTTTCTTGTCTTTAACTGTCCAGTATTGGTGACGCTTTGGTTCAAGATGGCAGACACTGGCACACTTTAGCAAGGAAGTAAGGAAGGCAGCAAAATTAATGTAATAAAATAAAAAATAATATGCATAAATATAATACTAAATGTATAAATAAATGAAACTAATAGGACAAAGGACAGTAGATAAGACAAAAACAATCAAATTAAAATATCTAATAGTTCAACTTGCTAGTGTGAACAAATGTTTTTAACTTTGATTTGAAAATGGTAAATTTACAAGGCATTTTTTTAAATCTAGAGCTAGCCTGGTCCCTGCAACCACAAATGCAAGGTCACCCTTAAGCTTCAACCGAGACTGTGAGACAGCCAGATGTAACTGATCTGAAGTCTTCAGAGACCTAGTAGCCAAATTTGGAGAGAGCAGGTCCACAATGTAAGAAGGGGCTAGGCCATTTAGAGCTTAAAATACACAAAAGTACCTTATATTGGACCCTGTACTGACCAGGGAGCCAGTTAAGAGAGGCTAAAACTGGAGTCATGTAATCCTTTTACTTAGTGCCAGTAAGCAACAGTCTAGCTGTGGCATTTTGAGTCAGTTAAGTAGCAGAGGCATTGTAGACTGCTTATTGTACTGCTGCACACATACAATGGTGTGAAAAAGTGTTTGCCCCCTTCCTGACTTCCTATTTTTTTGCATTTTTGTCACACTTAAGTGTTTCGGAACATTAAAACAATTTAAATATTAGCCAAAAACAACACAAGTAAACGCAAAATGCAGTTTTTAAATTAAGGTGTTTATTATTAAGGGAGAAAAAAAAATCCAAACCTACATGGCCCTGTGTGAAAAACTGATTGCCCCCCTTATAAAAACATAACTTAACTATGGTTTATCACACCTGAGTTCACTGTCTAGCTGCACCCAGGCCTGATTATTGACACACCTGTTCTCAATCAGGACACCACTTAAATAGGACCTGCCTGACAAAGTGAAGTAAACCAAAAGATCCTTAAAGGCTACACATCATGCCGAGATCCAAACAAATTCATGAACAATTGAGAAAGTAAGTAATTGATATCTATCAGTCTGGAAAGGGTTATAAAGCCATTTCTAAAGCTTTGGGACTCCAGTGAACCACACTGAAAACCATTATCCACAAATGGAGAAGACATGGAACAGTGGTGAACCTTCCCAGGAGTGGCCGGCCAACCAAAATTCCTCCAAGAGTGCAGCAATGACTCATCCAAGAGGTCACAAAAGACCCCACAACAATATCCACAGAACTGCAGGCCTCACTTGCCTCAGTTAAGGTGTTAGAAAGTTAATTGTTCATGCCTCCACCATAAAAAAGAGACTGGGCAAAAATGGTCTGCATGGCAGAGTTCCAAGACGAAAAACGACTGCTGATCAACAAGAACATACAAAAAGCTCGTCTCAATTTTTCCTGAACACATCATGATGATCCCAAAGACGTTTGGGAAAACATTCTGTGGACTGACGAGATAAAAGTTGAACTCTTTGGAAGGTGTGTGTCCCATTACATGTGGTATAAAAATAACACAGCATTTCAGAAAAAGAACATTATACCCACAGTAAAATATGGTGGTGGTAGTGTGATGGTCTGGGGCTGTTGTGCTGCTTCAGGATCTGGAAGACTTGCTGTGATAAATGGAACTATGAATTCTGATGTCTACCAAAAAATCCTGAGGGAGAATGTCTGGCCATCTGTTCGTGACCTCAGTCTGAAACGAACTTGGGTTCTGCAGCAGGACAATGATCCAAAACACACTAGCAAGTCCACCTCTGAATGGCTGATGAATAACAAAATTAAGCCTTTGGAGTGGCCTAGTCAAAGTCCTGACGTGATTCCTATTGACATACTGTGGCATGACCTTAAAAAGGCTGTTCATGCTCAAAAACCCTCCAATGTGGCTGAAATACAACAATTCTGCAAAGATGAGTGGCCAAAATTCCTCCACAACTCTGTACAAGACTCATTGCAAGTTATATCAAATGCTTAGCTGCAGTTGTTGCTGCTAAGGGTGACACAAACAGTTATTAGGTTTTAGGGCAATTACTTTTTCACACAGGGCCATGTAGGTTTGGATTTTTTTCTCCCTTAAAAAATAAACACCTTAAAAACTGCATTTTGTGTTTACTTGTGTTGTCTTTGACTAATATTTAAATTGGTTCGATGTTCCAAAACACTTAAGTGTGACAAAAAATGCAAAAAAAATTGGAAACCAGGAAGGGGGCAAACACTTTTTCACACCACTGTAATATAGAGGGGCACAGCTGTTCACCTTTGCTTGCCAAGCACAGTATGGGACAGTATGGAAAATACTGTATAGTTTGTTTTTTTATACTATAGGTTTTGACATGTACTTTTTAGGGGTCATGCTTGGGCCGCTGGAGGTCAGTGTTGACCCCTCACGGCAGCATGAGCCCCCCAGGCGCCACACCCTCGCTTCCGTGCCATGGCCGAGATGAGTGGCCTTGATGAGCCAGCACGCATGCACTTGTTTAAACTGGTTCTTTAATGAGGGGGTGGACACTGAACTATTTTTCCACTCACCCTCCTCTTCCCTTGTCGATTTGTTCGACCTAGCCATACTGGCGTAAGCCCACATTAAACAGTGGGCTAGGAAGAGGGCTAGGAAGAGGAGCCATTAACACCGTCCTGTATTTGCAGCATCTCCAAGGGACTAAGGCCGGTCCGTGAGGGAGTTCCATGAGCGGGCTGTAGCCACCGGTTTTAATGACCGGGCACTCATGGACCTTTTTGAGCTTGGCCTTAACGAGAAGGTGTGGAACGAGCTGTTCTTTCTGCCGGACCTGGCGTCCCTTGTGAATCTGTACAATTTAGTCATGCTTCTATGGCAGGCCGGTTCAATTTCCAGCTCGCCACCTTCCTCGTGTCCAGCTCATACTAGCCCAGTATTTAAGCATTTGGCACCCCCTAGCTTCATACCTGAGCAGTTAGCGCCCCGTAGCTCCATACTTGAGCACGCCACGCCTTTAAGCTCCGTAGTTGAGCATGTAGGCTCCGTACCTGAGCAGTTGGTGCCCCGCGGCTTCGTGCCTGAGTGGTTAGTGCCCCGTGGCTTCATACTTGAGCATGCTGCGCCCCTAAGCTCCATACTTGAGCATGCCGCACCCCCAAGTGCCGTACCTGAGCAAGTAAGCTTCGTACGTGAGCACACTACACTAGTAAGCTCTGTATCTGAGCATGTAGGCTCCGTACCTGAGGAGTTAGCGCCCCTGAGCTCCGTACCTGAGCACGCCACGCATGTAAGCTTCGAACCTGAGCAAGTAAGCTCCGTTCCTGAGCAACTAGCACAGAAGGTGGGCCGTGTAGAGCTGCAAGGCTTGACGTAAGGTGTTCAGGGCTTAGTCGCTAGTTTAGGGAAAGCTGCTTCGCTGCCTCGTTCCTCCTCTTTTTGCTTCCTTCTTTCTGATCGCTCGGCGTGAGTGGTCTCCCTGGTGCGTCGTGAGCGATCTCCCTGCCTGTGCTGCTGTCGCACTGTGCACGCGCACCTCCAGCATACCTCGACATTCCTTGGCACAGCCAAGCTCTAGCAAGCAGTCCAACCTGAGCATGTGCGGACCGCTGTTTGCATTCCGGGCTTTCCCTTTTGAGAACGCTGAGAGAACGTTGAGAGAACTGACGCGAGGATTGCGAGGATCTGGCAACCCAGACTCATTCTCCGCGATTGCACACAGGACGCACGCCGTTTCGTAGCTGTTAGCAGCTTATTACATTTGAACTATTTTAATTCCCGATCGCATCTGTATCATATATAATCTTATATATAGTAGGTTTTTACAACATCTTAATGATTTTATTCTCTTACCGGCGGATTATATTTTTTTGCCGCTAATCGTTATTTAGTAACTTTACAGGTATACCGGCTTGTGTTTGCAGTAATTAGCCATTAGCTAATTACCAGAGTTGCGTCTTCTTTTGCAGTAGTGTGTGTTTTTATAACTTTTTTACAGTCTTTTCCCACTTTCTTTCTGAGACTTAGTTTTTTTGTGACGTTTTGTATTGTCTTAACTTGTATTAACGCTTTAATCGAGCATTGCATTGGACCATCAGCTGCAGCTGAACAATCATCTTCAGCCTGCCCATATCTTCCACTCGGCACCCCAAAACAACCACCCGAAGCTAAGTACCTTTAATTCATTAATATTGTACAACATACCATGGCTTTCTGCTGTGCTTGTTCCTGTGCTGATTTGGCATGTTTAGGCTATCTTCTCCGTCATTAGTGTAAATTTTACTTGTGATAGGTGTAGGCTTGTAGGCAGTCTGACGGAGAAGATTGTAGTTTTAGAGGCGCGCATCCAGACATTAGAGAAGGCTAGCTCACCTCCTAGCTTAGCAGATCTGGATGCCAAAGGTGAAGTTAGAGCCCGGGCAGAGTCCTTGCAGCAGGGCAAGTGAGCGACGGTTCGGCGACGTAGTCTTAAGGCTAGTCCACGAGAGCACCACTCTTTACCTGATCACGTGTCCAACAGGTTTGCCCTCCTCAGTGAAACACCTACTGAGCAGCCTGTTGAAAGAGCTCTGGTCATAGGTGACTCTATTTTATGACATGTGAAACTTGCTACCCCTTTAGGGACACCAGCAGCTAGAGTTCTCTGTATCCCCGGAGCCAGAGTGCAGGACATTGTAACGAGTCTTAGTGAACTCGAGAGCCGCAGATTCTCTAGGATAGTTATTCATGTAGGGGCTAATGATATACGCCTTCGTCAGTCAGAGGTTACTAAGGCTAATTTTGTAGAGGTGGTTAGCGTGGCGAAGGCAATGTCCGATGCTGTAGTCTGCTCTGGCCCCATCCCAATGAGGCGAGGTGACCAAGCCTACAGCAGGTTATGGTCGCTGAACTGCTGGCTGTCCAACTGGTGCTCTGAAAACAACGTGGGCTATATAGACAACTGGATAGCCTTTAAAGGTAAGCCTGGCCTTTTAGGATGGGATGGTGTGCATCCCACTCTGGAGGGTGCTGCTCTCATCTCCTGCAACATTGCCCATAGTCTTATGGCCCAATTGGTTAGGGGCTGACTATCCAGAGCAGGGGTCAGGCAGCAGACAGACCGGCTTAACCAACTCTCTGCTGGTAGCCATGCACTGTCAACCAGAACCCACATTATTGAAACTGTGTCTGTTACCCGCATCTGCCCTAAACGTAAACACTCTCAAAAAGTCTGTTTTAATAACCTCATTTGTATAAACACAGATAGCTGCCAAAGAAATAACAACATTAGACTAAAGCTAGGATTACTTAACATTAGATCACTTACAAACAAAGCAGTGATTGTAAATGAAATGATCACTGATAAACGCTTACACGCTCTCTGTCTCACTGAGACTTGGATTAGACCTGATGAATATTTAGCCTTAAATGAAGCTTCCCCTCCTTGATACAGTCATGCTAGTCGCCCTTGTCCTAATGGTCAGGGGGGAGGCATAGCTACATTTTTTTGACAAAGAGTTAGGTGTTACAGCTAAATCCCAATACAAGGCTAATTCTTTTGAAATACTGATTCTTAATGTGACTGATCCATCATTATGGAAGTCAAAACCACACTCTTTTCAGCTTATCACTATTTACCGCCCTCCTGGTCCCTATTCAGAATTTCTTCAGGAATTTGCTAACTTTCTTTCCTGCTTACTACTGTCAACAGATAAGGCTTTAATTGTAGGTGATTTCAATATTCACTTTGACAAAGAGCAGGATCCACTTAAAATTGCTTGTGAGTCCATTTTAGAATCCATGGGTATCACTCAGAATGTGATGGGACCAACCCACCGCTGTAATCATACTTTAGATCTAATATTAACATTTGGTATCAATATAGATAACCTTGATGTTTTCCCGCAACGTGATTTGATTTCAGATCACTATCTTTTAGTATTTGAGCTATCTCTAATAAATAAAACCCTCTGCCTCGTTATCACACCAAGCGCACTATCACATCTGCTACTCCAGCTGCGTTTATTAAAAACCTACCAGACTTAAAATATAATACACTTATGGAGCCCGATCATCTTGAGTGTGTAAATGACCAATTAGAAAGTGTGTTTTGCTCAACCCTGGATATGATTGCTCCTGCTAGGGTCAAACCCATTAGGGAAAAAAGGCTAGCACCATGGTATAATGACTACACTCATACCTCAAAGCAAACAACGTGGCGCCTAGTGCGCGAGTGGCGACATAAGTCTCCTCAATCATAGAGAAAAATAAGAATAATCCAAGATTTCTCTTTAATACAGTCTCCAAATTAACAGAAAACCCCACAGAAAGTGATTCTCCCATTCTGTGTAATTTTAACAGTAATGATTTCATGACTTTCTTTAATGATAAAATAGAAAACATTAGGCATAAAACTCGATGCTCATCACATCACTAAACTATTCAGCAACCTTCCAGGTGCAGCACTAGTGAAGACATCTGTTTAATGAGCTGTAAATCAAGCCTAGAATTTTTTACCCCAATTACTATTACTGAACTATCCGCACTGATCAGCTCGTCTAAGTCATCAACATGTTTATTAGATCCAATTCCTACACGTTTACTCAAACAAGTATTACCTAGTATTATAGAGCCACTGTTAGTTATTTTAAATTCATCCCTTACCTTTGGTTATGTGCCCAAATCCTTTAAGTCAGCTGTTATCAAACCACTGATTAAAAAAGCCAATATTGACCCTTGTGTGATATTTAATTATAGACCAATTTCATATCTACCATTTCTGTCCAAAATCTTAGAAAAAGCCATCTATCAGCAGCTCTGCAGTTATCTCCAAAGGAATGAAATTTATGAAACATTTCAGTCTGGCTTCAGGCCCCATCATAGTACTGAAACAGCATTAATTAGGGTACTAAATGACTTGTTAATGTGCTCAGATAAGGGATGTGTTTCTTTTCTTGTTCTGTTAGATTTAAGTGCAGCATTTGACACTATAGATCATGATGTTTTATTAAACAGACTAGAAAATACTGTAGGTATTAAGGGATCAGCACTTTCTTGGTTTAAATCCTACTTTACCAACTGGTACCAATTTGTTCATATAAATAATCTAAGGTCTAAGCTCTCAAAAGTGAAGTATGGCGTGCCTCAGGGGTCAGTGCTTGGCCGGACAATCAACAAAATCGAGGATTGTGTAAAGGAAATAAAAGTTTGGATGTTATTTAATTTTCTCTTACTTAACTCAGATAAAACTGAGGTTCTGTTAGTGGGACCCAAGGCTGTGAGAGACAGGTTGGCTACATCTATCCTAAATCTAGATGGCTGTCCAGTATTGCCCAGTCCGTCTGTAAAAAACTTAGGGGTCACATTTGATTCAGATCTCCCCTTTGATGCACACATTAGCAGCATCACTCGAATTGCTTTCTTTCAATTACGTAATATCGCTAATGATGCTAATGCTATCTCTTTTAATGTTGCAGAGAAACTGGTTCATGCGTTTATAACCTCAAGGCTGGATTACTGTAACGCCTTACTTACTGGATGCTCTAGTAAATCTATAAATAAACTTCAGTTAGTTCAGAATGCAGCTGCCCGAGTGCTAACTCGAACTAGAAAATTTGATCATATCACTCCTGTTCTATCATCACTGCACTGGTTACCAGTTAAATTCCACATTGATTACAAATACTTCTTATAATTTATAAAGCTCTACATGGCCTGGCCCCACATTATCTGAGTGAACTCTTAGAGTTTTACAATCCAACTTGTCTGCTTCGTTCTCAGGGTACAGGACTTCTTTTAGTTACTAGAATTAAAAAAGTCACAGTCGGGGGAAAGGCTTTCTCATACATGGCCCCCCAACTATGGAATAAACTTCCCACTTTCGTTCGAGACTCAGACACTTCCAAAGTTTTAAGTCTAAGCTAAAGACATACCTATTTACAACAGGCTTTTTGACTAGATTTAGACCGGGCTGCATGGCTTGGGTCCTTGGGGCCGGAGTCTGGAGTCATGTCTGGCCTGCCTTCCTTTCCACTAGCCCGGGAGTGTCGAGTGGGGCGGCCTGGCTGAAACTGGGCTTCGGTCCCTCGTGAATCTTGACTCGTGCATCCTTCCCTTAGCTAAGGGCATAGCTGGGGTTCATAGTCAAAGAAGTCTTAATGGGTGAAGAGACGTTGGGTTGCCTGTCTTCTGCCTCCCGTGGGTTTGCCAATGTCTCATGTGATCCATCTGGCTGTTGTTTCCCTAACATTTCTCCTCTTTCTAGCTATGCTGCTATAGCTAATTTTGCCGTGGTCTCATGCTACAACTTGCATCAGTTATTGACATGGCAATCAGTGATTTTTTTTTGGGGGTTTTTTTTTTTTAATTGACCCTGTTGCTCTTAATCAAAATAATTACAATTTCTGTTTTTTTCTCCGAGCTGTTGGTTCCGGCGTTCCAGTCCCCACACATGATGTTCATCTGCTGTAAGCTCCATTCAAGCTGCTTCCGTCTCGAGCTCCAGCCCCATCATACCGGGCACTTAGTTTCGATGTGCATACTTCACATTTTATTCGAACTTTGACCTCCATGACTTAGTTTCTCTCTTATGATTTATCCTCTACGTCGCCCAAGGAGGTGGGTCCCTTTTGTAGTCTTGTCCCTCCTAAGTTTCTCCCTAGAACTAGGGAGTTTTTCCTTTCCACTGTCGCCCTAGGCTTGCTCAATTCGGGATTGGACGTAGTTATTAGGAGATAATCTAAACTTGTAAAGTTGCTTTGAGACAATGCTCCATTGTAAAAAGCTCTATATAAATAAATCTGACTTGACTTGACTTCATTTTTGTAAATATTACCCTAAATACTTTCGTTTCAGGATGCGCTGCCCATAGGAGTGTGTCCTCGCATTTCTCTGGTTCCCGTCGTATTTATCAGACGGCGTAAGACTTTATTTTGAGTCAGCATTAGTTTAGTCCTCTTTAGTCTGCTGTTTTCTTTCTTTTGTGCTCTCCCCCCTGGGTCCTAGTGTCTGGTGGTGTGATAAACCATGATTACACTTGCCTGCGACACTAGAAATCAGCGGTTCAAGTCCCAGGTCCCACACGAACTCGCAGGCGAGTGTAATCACGGTTTACCACGCCTCAGTGAGGGGTATCCTTGTTATCACTTATAGATCTGACAATAAAAGTGCATCTTGTGATGTTACTGAATGTTTGGTGTTCTCTGTCTTGTGTCATCAAGTGCCCTTACAAGTCATTAATGGGGTTTAGGTCAGTGGGACCTACCACATGCTAATACATTCTGCTATTAAAAATTTTTATTTTTTGAATTGCAGTTACTTGGTAGTGTATTATGTACTTTTATCTTTTATGTTAATTCATCATGAATTTTCTTTTTTCTATATCTATCAAGCTGTGTAGCTTTTTTACTCACTCTTTTCTTCAAACTAGATGGAGAACAGAGAAACTTGTGCTCCACTAACACACATAGTTTTGAACAAAGATCACTGCAGATAAAAAGAGAAGCAGACAATGCCATGTTGTCTCACTGTGGTTAGGATGCTGACTGTAGAATGAATTAATGGGTTTTAAGCATCCATTTTCCTCTGCACATTATCACTTATTTTGCCTTTCATCATCTACATTAAAAACTGCCAGAAAATGGGATTTGAAATCACTAGTTTTTCTAATGATAGTAATGGGAATGGATTTATTTGCATGCTTTATATTTTAACCTCTGTGAGGCCATGTGAATAATGATAGAGTCAAAGTATTCATAAAGAGTTGCTGTAACATTATGGGTTGGAAGGAGAAAAAAGAGGCCACACACAACCCAGACATGGATTTCCCCCAGCATTCCATTAACCAAGACGTGAGGAGCATGGAAAAAAATATGTTTTAAAAGTACAATCCTCATTGATATATCAATATATATTCTGTAATCTCCTAAAGTTTTCATGAATGATCGTCCTTTAAACTATATATACATTCATTCAAAGAAAAATATTCAGAAGCAGCATATATTATTGTTTTACAATAACCAACATGTAGAATCCTGAGAATACAAAACACGTCTTAATCTCCAGGCTTCCTGCATGCACCCTTGAGAGTAAAGGATCAAACAAAGAAGAGATTAAGCATAAAGCTCTATTCACAGCACATGAAGTTAAAAAAGGGATTTTTTAAAGAAAGTCAAATGGCTTATATACCGGTATGAACACCTACACCACTGCATCAAATTAAGTAAAATTTTAAGACAACAACAGCAGAGGAAAGAGTGTATAAGAACATGCAATTGATAGAAACCAATGAATCTTTTGTTAATTACATTGATTTTCATAGCTTCATAGTTTGCAGCATGTTTTCTGTAATTTGTTGATACATCAAAGCTCCACTATGACTATGAAAACTAAAGCTCTTTACCCTATGCAGCCATATAACTAGTAGATATTAAATTTTCCTTACCTTTCACACATGTACCTCCTAAGAGTCCTTACTTATGCCTATGCAGATGAGACTTGCATGTGACAGGGTGAAGGGGGATCAAGTTTATATATGAATGAGAGGACCAAATGTCCCCACAAGGATAGAAAGATCTGAAATTTTTTACGTCAAGTGGACATTAACCTGGTCCCTCAAGGAAAATTCCTTTTATATAAAAAAGAGCCAAAAGTTTGATCAGGGTTACTGAGTTGAAGGCTAGAGCTAAGTATAAGTGTAGCATTAATTAGGTACAGTAATATTATGTAATTGGAAAGTCCCCATAGTGAAACTATGTGTGTGTGTGTGTGTGTGTGTGTGTGTGTGTGTGTGTGTGTGTGTGCGCGCGCTCACACGAGCAGCTATGAAAGTAGCTTATTGACTTTATGGACGTGGTTCCCATCGGAATAGTGAAAATAAGCTTCAGTGAGGTAAAATGAGATGAAAGTGGGACGTAGTAGCCTCTGTTCAGGACTCCCACTCACTATCAGCTTTCCACTTCCCTCACTCAAAGTTTGGCTTCATATACTATAACTATTAGTTAATCGTTCTTCCTGCAACCATTCACCTTTGCATAAACACACTCTACCACTATTTACATATAATGCTATGTTGTAATGTTAGATGTTGCCCTGTGGTCTTGGAGTATTGACTTTTTAACCTTACAGGCTTCAACTTACTTAACGTACTTGAATTAGACTTCTTCAAATGCAGTTGGATTGTCATCTTGGGACCATTTCATGAAATGGAACCTGCCAGTTTTACACTATAACTTAAAGGCTTTTTTTTAGATCGAGCATATGTATTTTGATGCACCACTTTACACAAAGATAGACAATTTTATACTGTGAGTATTTTGTGTTATTGATCCAACAAATATGCTACTGCACTTTGTAGTCCTACAATTATAGACTGTAGTTCATCTGTTTCTCTACATACTTTGTTACATACTTTTGGAAACATCATGCTTTGGGGCTGTTTTTCTGCTAAGCGTACAGGACGACTGATCCGTGTTAAGGGAAGAATGAATGGGGCCATGTATCATGAGATTTTAAGCCAAAACCTCCTTCCATCAGTGAGAGCATTGAAGATGGAACATGGCTGGGTCTTCTAGCATGACAATGATCCCAAACACACCGCTCGGGCAACGAAGGTGTGGCTCCGTAAAAAGCATTTTAAGGTCCTGGAGTGGCCTAGCCAGTCTCCAGACCTCAGCCCCATAGAAAATTTGTGGAAGGTGTTGAAAGTCCATGTTGCCCAGCGACAGCCCCAAAACATCACTGCTCTAGAGGAGATCTGCATGGAGGAATGGGTCAAAATACCAGCTACAGTGTGTGCCAACCTGGTGAAGACTTACAGGAAACATTTGACCTCTGTCATTGCCAACAAAGTTTATGTCAAAAAGTGTTGAGCTGAACTTTTGTTATTGACCAACTACTAATTTTCCACCATAAGTTACAATTAAATTCTTTGAAAATATTACAATATGATTTCCTCGATTTTTTTTTCTCATTTTGTCTCTCATAGTTGAAGTGTACCTATGATGAAAAATACAGACCTCTCTCATCTTTCTAAGTAGAAGAACTTGTACAATCAGTGGCTGACTAAATACTTTTTTGCCCCACTGTATGCAGATGTCACAAAGGAATGTAAGATGAATCTACATATGACAGTATGTGGTAAAAAACCCATCACCTGTATTGTCATGCTTAAACATGATATGATGGAATGAACTGTTTTTTTCCTTACTCTTTGGGAGCATATTTGAACGTGTATCTAATGCATAATGTTGTCAGCATTAAATAGCCAGTGTTGGACAAGATAATTTAAAAATCTAGTTAACATATTGATTACAAAGTGTTTCATGGGCATAAAGGCACAAAGCTTCCTGAAAGTGAAAAACAAAACATCAGTAATTTTGCAAACTGCACTTTTGAGCAGGTTAGATATGAGAAACCATAGAAATGATGGAAGAAACTATCAATATCAAATATGAAAGTACAGTATTAACCTCTATTTAGTCTTAAATTAATGTAAAAATATGAACTAAATCTTAGATTATTGTAAAACTTATGAAACATACACTTTTTTGTATGATTTATGTGAAATGTTTGTTAAAGTTATACTGCTTTTTCGCTGCTTGTCCTGTTTTTTCACTCACCAAATGTTCAACAACAGATGAGACGCCAATGTTCACCTACAGCCAAGAACAGCTGTTGGATCTGTTTCCTTTTAATATTTACCTCCATGCTGGATGTTGAGTTGCTGTGGGAAATTATGCGGTGGTGCCATGGAAAGAAAGTGGGAGTTCAGCTTCAGAATAAAAGGAGGAAGTGCAGACCTTATCTGCCTTGTGTCCTCCTGGGCAATGTAAGGTCTTTGCGCAACAATGTTGATGTGTTCCCTGTGTTGACTAAAAGCCAGGGGAAGTAGGGATAGCACAAATCTTTACATATCATTAGGATCCTCTTGCCCTCAATTTAAGACATCCTGTTTCAAAAATTAATTTAGAAATGCTTTAAGAAATACTTTTGCTTTTTCACTTCAATATTTTTTACTGTTTTTACTTTTTGTAGCATGTACACTTCTTGTAGCTTTTATACTTCTACTTGAATACAATATATTAACCTTACTTATCTTTTACTTGAGTGTTTTTAATAGATTAGTAGTACTTTTACATAAGAAAAGAACTCAAGAACTCAACTTCTCTTTTCTTTCTTATCTTCAGACACACAGACTGCGGCTGCTGACCCAATCCATTTGCTCTCTTTTCGATTACTCATGAACAAGATCCTGAGATACTCCTCCACTAGCATCAGGTTTTCCATAGCCTCTCAAAATTTCACAATATGTCTGATCGTTGCTTCTTCGGCTGCCTTCACTACAACCCTTCTGGTATGCAGATACCTCCCAATTGAATAAGGAGATCCCTTCAAGAGTCATACCTGAAAGGCTTCCTTCTTCAGCTTGAATCAAACTCCAGCCTTCAAATTGGGGAGGCTGTTCCATATTCATGGCTGTCCAGGTATCTCCATCATTATCAACATGAGCATTGCAATTCCTCTGTATAAACAATAGGAGATTTGTGCACCTGATCCACAGTCTCCAAGAAGGTTGGATAATCTGAAATGCTGTCAAATCAAAGTCTCATGGCTCAACGTCTCATGGCTCAAACATCTTGATTACTGGGACAAACTTCAAACTGCATGGCCTTTAACCTGCAACTCGTGAGCATCCCCACACCTGCCTAGGGCATACTCCCTGGGGGACTAAAGAGATCACCTCCTGAGCAAGAATTGTGGTACAGGATACTATGTTGCAAGTGAATGTAAGGCTTACTGTATATAGCATACCTTTCCAACTCGCACAACAACTGACACACTTGCTGACAAGTGAGTTGTGACAGCACCACTGTCAGATCTGGCTCCAGCGTTGGGTCCCAGTAACTCTAATCCAGGAAGGGTGCACTGATATCCAATTTATAACGGTATTTAATTGAAGTTGCATGTTCGGTGTAAGGAAGGGTGACAGATACTGACACAAGTGCAGTTGTTGAAGGTTTATTATAAAACATGTTGGATAACTACCCACAGACAAGGTGAAAAAGGCTGGGTGGCTAAGCTAATGATGAGACAGGACAGGTTTCTCAGCTAACAAAGAGATAGATGGTAAACAAAGAAGCTAACAATATACATGGACAAAAGCTAACAGACAGTGAGATAACTCAATTAGACAATGAACTAATACAAACAGACAAAGGTGACACTCTAATGCAGATAGAAAGAGCATGCCATCAATAGAGGCAGTAGGAGAACAGCAAACCTGTAAACAGGTGCCAGGAAACACAAGGTGGTGTGAAGCGTGAAGAGATCTGACAAGGAAGTGAACAGAAGTGATGGTTTATATAGGGGGAAACAACAGTTTGTAATTGATCATATTAGTAATTGTAATTTACACATCATCCTGACACTAAACAGTGTAAGTTTTGGTCCTTCAACAACAACCTATAGAGAACAGTAATTCCCATTGCAATTTTAAAGTCGGCATGCATACCAGAATTCTCCTTGACCCATCAATCATGAGATTAATTCACTCCTTGTGCTCTGGTTTAGGTCCTATAATGGAAGAGTGGTGATGTATAAAAGAAACAGAAGAGTGAGATAACGAGAACAGAACCCCTTTTATGCAAGGTGGATGCTTGCTCAGAGACAAGAGGGCAGGGGGGATAAGATAAATTGATATGTTGCATGCCCTCACAAAGCCCCCTACACACACACATACCACACACACATACACATACACACATTGCCAAAATGAAACTATTCTAATTATGTTACTCAAGATGATCTACTTTGTTATATTAAAGTTAAAAAGTAACCAGAGACATACAATATGTGACATTTTTAATTTATCTGAAGTGAGTATGTATTGCAAGCGGGGATATGTACTGTGATGTACATATGGGGCCTGGGGTAGTCTAGTGGGTAAGGTACTGGACTATGGACCAGAAGGTCCAGAGTTCAAATCCCACCTCTACCAAGCTGCCACTGTTGGGTCCTTGAGCAAGACCCTTAACCCAAAATTGCTTGGATTGTAAGACCGTATCAATTGTACAGTAAGTCGCTCTGGATAAGGGTGTCTGCTAAATGCTGTAAATGTAAATGTAAATGTAAATATGTACTGGCAATTTAGTCACTCTCTTGCATGTTTGGGTGTGTATTCAAAACATTCTACTATAACTTGCATTTCCATCACCAAGAGCAAGTCACAAGCTCAAAAGCTATAATTACAATCATATAAACTCAAAACTATGACCTATAATTTACACCTACACCAAACAATATGACCACCTGCCTAAAATGCTATTGGCTCATCACATGACACCAAAATAGCTGGAGGAATGGACTCTACAAGACCTCTGAAGGTGGTTGTATCACATCTCACAGATGCTGCTGATATAAGATCTGGGGAATGTAAGGATCTGGGGAATGTAAGGATCGGGACAACACCTTGAACACTTTGTCATGTTCCTCAAACTATTCACAAACAATCATGGAATACCATTGCAATGAAACAGTGCACCTGATCCACAATGATGTTTATGTTGGTTGACAGTGGTGGCTCATCCATAGGGGGTGCTGGGGCGGCACCCCCGTCAAGTTTTTTTTTAAATAATATGTAATCAATAATACAAACCTGTTGAAAAAAAGTTAATTATATATTAACTGATATTCTGCTGATATTCATGATTGCACTTATTCCAGAAAAGCAATAATTGTATTTGCTTAATCTCTGTGGCACTACACCGGGTAGTAGTTTACAAATTCTGCAGTAGACAAGAAAGATGAGCTTGCACACAGGGTTTCTCTAGAGTAATGACTTTTTTTGCTTTCCATGTTTGCTCTTTTCAAAGTGCTGGCACGTTGTGGACAATGACGTAATGGCGGAGGCTAAACAGGCTGGTTACTGACGCTTTGATCAGAAAGTCACTGAGAAATTTGCAGGCCAGAAGGAAAGGAGGGCAATATTTATGTTCAAGTATTTTTGCTGGCCACTGTTTAGGTGGAATTACAATGTGTTGCTCTGTTTTTAAATTTGTTTTTATTTTTATTTTTTTTGCATCTGTGAAGTTGATGTCCACATAAATGCCTGGACCCAGTGTTTCCCAGCCAAACATTGCAGAGAGCAATGTAGAAAGCACTAAAGTCCCTCCGTCTTCTCTTTTACTCACAGTGCAAAATGTTGACAACCCCCTTCCCAGGTGAACATCATACACGTACCCAGCCATCCACATGATTTAAAGAAAAAGGTGTATAAATAACTGGTGAATAAGACATTTCATATATGTTCATATTTATAACATAGAAGCCCTTACATTTATACTGGTTTTGTGCATTATTGCAAATGTCAAAATGTACTTTTTCAACAAGATTCAACAGTCAACATAAAACTTTGCATGATTGGATCACTTTTTCTACATTGTAAGAGATTTTATGTCAAAATAAAAGCCACACTAAAATTTAAAGGCTCTATAGTGGAGGTGAGAGCATGAAGCCATTCAAAATTCATTTTAAACACCACGAACACAAAATCAATACATGGCAAATCAAAGGAATGGTCAGGAAATATGCACAGTTCAAACCAAAACAAGCATACTGACAGTTGTACAAGAGACAAGGGAGCAGACAAAGCCAAAAACGAAGTCTGGAAAACAGGGTAAACATAATCAATTCAGGGAGGGAGCGAGAAATGGGTTTCTCAGTGAAAAGAATCCCGAATCCAGATCTGATATAGGCAGATAAAACCATGAGACAGGGCTTCTGAGATGTACATATCCATAGCCCAGTGCTCAACTGGGGACAGAGGATAAATGCAGATCTCAGTGGCCAGGGTGTAGAACTCCAGCACATAATCAGTAGCAAATCAATGTCCCTGGTTCAGCTCAAGCAGCAGTGAGGATATTGGTATATTCTCTAGAAAGCCTGAGTTAACTAAGTTTCAGTAATACATCTTACTCATTAGAACCATTTCACAGACATGGTACTTCTACACTCTAAAAGACTGGAAAGTATAAGCCTATACTCTACATGGAATTTAAGAAACTATTGTACGTCATGTCATCGGTTTTACATTTCAAACAATAGCATTATGCTCCGAAAGCATGGTATTATTATTATTATTATTGTCATCATCATCATCATCATCATCATCATCATCATCATCATCATCACATCATCATTATTAAAATTCAAAAATGTTATTGTTTATGCATTTCTTTTCCATCTGTAAACAAATCAGACCTAACTTGAAGCAAAAATCATGACAGCCTGAAAAATACATTTTTAAAACTATGTATGTTGTACATTGAAAATGAAACAATATTTTACAAGGCTGGAGGAATTCCAATGAGTTTGAAGTGTGTATCAGCTCTGCATGAACAAGTGAAAGTTGGTTCTGGTAAACTCTTGGTGTATGGTGTCAATGAGTGTGTCTGAGTTGGTGACCTTCTCAACAGTTGAACATGGATGAGTGGAAGTGCTGAGCTCTGGTGTGTATGTGAACGTGAACGAACTTCGATAGATCATTCCATCCAATCGGATCAGAAATAAAGGGACTGTAATGGGTTGCCTGACCCACCTCCATTCCCCACCGAAGACTGAAATATCAGGAACTACACACAGCAAAGACCTAGGACTCCTGGGAAGAAGAAATATAGTAAATAATATGTTTTGGATAAATATATAGAGCTATAATAAAGTAATTTATTAAAGTATAATAAATTTATATTCAGTATAATAAATTTATTCACTGTAAAAGGAAACTGTCAAAAATGTATATAGGCTATAGGTCTCTGACTTTCTAATGGTGACAAAGGGTCAGTTATGATTCATCTTTTGATCTGATAAAATAAGTGTCAGAGTACCAGCGGCATCCACAGGCATCACCAGAGGGTGGGAGAGGCACTCTGTGCAGTCTAAAAAGTCAGCCCTGTGAACTACATGGTACATGATATTACCCCATTTAGTGTTAACAGTTTGCACTTAATTATTACAAGCTGCAGCTGGCCATGTGGCAGTGTAAGTGAAAAAATGAGCATCTCATTTTTTATATGAGATGCTCCTGGTAAATGGAATGACTGTGTGTGTATGCAACTGTGAAAGAAAAAAGCTGTTCAAAGCAAGTGATGAGAAGTGAGAATATTTCATAGTAGAGTTGAGAAAGTGAAAGACCATTGAGGACAAACGTGTATCAGTCATTAAGTTAAATGTTGTAGAAAGAAAGCAGGAAACTAATTTGAGCTGGGGGATCAGAAACAAGCCCAGAGCTTGATGATCCTCTTAAGCCATTTTGAGTTCCTTGCTGTTGGCATATGCCATTTTGTGGCCAGTTCTTTGTTTAAATGTCCTCATACAGTGGTGCTTGAAAGTTTGTGTTATATTTTTGCATAAATATGACCTAAAACATCATCAGATTTTCACACACGTCCTAAACGTAGATAAAGACAACCCAGTTAAACAAATTACACAAAAATATTATAGTTGGTCATTTATTTATTGAGGAAAATGATCCAGTATTACATTTTAGTGAGTGGCAAAAGTATGTGAACCTTTGCTTTCAGTATCTGGTGTGACCCCCCTGTGCAGCAATAACTGCAACTAAATGTTTCCTGTAACTGTTGATCAGTCCTGCACACCGGCTTGGAGGAATTTTAGCCCATTCCTCCGTACAGAACAGCTTCAACTATGGGATGTTGGTGGGTTTTCACACATTAACTGCTCACTTCAGGTCCTTCAACAACATTTTGACTGAATTAAGGTCAGGACTTTGACATTCCAAAACATTAACTTTATTCTTCTTTAACTATTCTTTGGTAGAACGACTTGTGTGCTTAGGGTCGTTGTCTTGCTGCATGCCCCACTTTCTGTTGAGATTCAGTTCATGGACAGATGTCCTGATATTTTCCTATAGAGTTC